>JARFXV010001058.1:232500-620000 GCA_031761425.1 Cosmopolites sordidus | reverse complement strand
CATCTGCTTTTCAGATGTCCAGCTTGATCCCAATTGATGACGGCTTAAGGCCAGAAACCGGTCTTGGGAGACGCTTGCTCGCGCTTTGGATGGCGGATGAAGGAATGGCAAGGCACGATGTGGAGAACGGGTAACTACCTTAGCTTTTTAATACTTTTCTCCAGGGGCCCAGTTCACAACTTTTCGATTATATATATATATATATATATATATTATATATATATATATATATATATATATATATATGTATATATATATATATATATATATATTATATATATATATATATATATATATATATAATATATATATATATATATATATATATTTTTTTTTTAATGGGCCTCCAAGAAGTTGTAACCTGACATAACTTCTTATTATTTTTATCGAGTTAGCTGAAAACATTGATATATGCAAAAATACGACGAATAATTGATACATTAAACTTGAACATCAAGACAACGATGACTAAAAAGCTATAAGATAGAAAAAATTATTCGTTAACATGATTTTCAATTTTTTAAAAGTGGAATAAGCAGTTTATTAATCTGTATACTGTATAGCGACTCAGATCAGCGGAACACGTGGCGGGAAAACCAGAAAACACAGTACCAAGGAAAATCATGAAGGGTCGACTAGAGGGTAACAGAAAAAGACATACACCAAACGCTCGATAGCAGAGCAATGTAAGAAAAGATGCTGAACGACTACTGCACATCAAAAATTGGCAAGGGGCTGCTAGAGATCAATCTGGTTCGAGGCAAAGGCTAAAGGACGTCAAGGCTCCCTAATGGACTGTAGCACCACAGAAAAATGAAGAGAGGCAGTTTAATAATTACTTGTGTTTATAAAGATCCTTCATACGTCATGTTCTAAATACATCTATACAGTATTCATCTCCCTATATGACTTCGGCGCAGTTTTTACACTTTATTTTCCATAAATAACGCTATTATTTTGTGTACTTTGATTTAATGACATTGAAATAATAACATAAATTCTGTTCATAATCTACATAAATTAACACATACAAGGCATCTTCCCACCGTTTGCGCAAAAGTAAAAATGTTCTGTTCTTCTACACACAGTTCTGCTCTTCTTAAGGCAATAATAACTAGAATTTTAAATGATAAACTTGTAGCTTTTTAATGATGTTTCAAACATTTCTTATAGATTTTGTTCTGCATATGTTTCACCTTGTTAGGCCTTTCTCAAGAGTAGCTTAAACTAGTATTAGTTCAAGCTCTTCTTCTCAACAATAATAACCAAGCTTCTCTTCTTCAACAATAATAACCTTTAACTCTAGAGCGAATTTCATCAAGGGCGCATATGGAGATATAATACCTATCATGGATTATATATTAGCGCGAAAAAAGTAAAATTGTAGGATACAGTTTATATATTCAACCCAGTTACTGGTGGAAGTACCATCATGAATTGAAGGTGGAGGGAAGTTAATAAAAACTCAGAAACAATAAAGCGAAATAGGCAATATACCTTCTTCGCCTAATAAAAGTTGGGGATAAAATCAAGCCACTCATCAGTTAATAGTCAACATCAAATAATGACCTGATGCGTGAAAAGTGGTAACAGGTGGTAATATGCCCAATTCATACGGAACAAGACAAACTTGAAACGGAAAAAAATTCGTGCGGTATATAATTTAATTGTGTGACACAACTTTTAAACGTAATTTAAACAAACATATTAGGGCAGAGGATAGAATCATAGATTGAAAAAGGAATGGGCGAATCCAGGGAGGACATAGAAGTGAAAGCGCAACAATAGATTTGTTGGTGATAGTTTGTCAAGTAACGGAGATAACACCACAATTTGATACTCCTTGTTTCCCTGTTGTTGCCTCGGGTTATCCTGCACACTCTTGTTCATTGTAGCAATGTTTTCTGCAGACCGTTTCGGCAACGTACGGGTGTTTTTTCATTGTTTACTGAACCAGTTGATTTAAATTTATCCACCAAACGACAAATAGTCGGCTCAACAGGGTAATTATGTGCACGGTAAAAATCATATAGTTCACGGAACGTAGCTCAAACGCATTGCCCAACACTGTAACTTTAATAAAGATTTGGCCAACATCTACCAAGTTCAAAAGCCCCTATTGGAAAACTCTGTACATAAAAAGTTATACTTCGATCCTCAAAAGTTTAATCAGATTTCAACTTTTTGCCCTAACAAATAAACATTCCTTCTTCAGTATTAAAGTAAATATAATGTGAAATATTCAGTTGACGAATTTAACAAAAACCTTAAAATAACCAGCAAAATTGAAGCAATTTTAAGACATTATTTGCCGTTTGTAAAATTTGCGAGGTAGATGGGAAGGTGCCGTATCAATCCACACGACTTAGATCGGGTTTTAAAAGTTCCGGGAGGGAGACATGAGTCTTGAAGATAGAGGTAGACGGTCAGTAGTATACAGTCACCCGATGGCGACGTTTTAAGAACAACTGTAGCTGCATATCCTAGGATAAGCACTGTGCTGTGCAGCACTTTCAGGGGAATTTCAAGTATCCCACACTACTATTAACAGACTTTTGTGGGGCATCGGAATGATGCCACAGAGTGAATAACTATAAACAGTGATGCATCGAAAATTTATTAAAAAAATCCAAGAGACAAATGACGTAAAGGATCGCCCCAGAAGTGGTAAAGTGGTAGACGATATAAACAGCTGCACAAAACCGACAGCTATCAATAATAGCTCGAAGAAATTGTCGAAGAATCAAGAAAGCTTATTAGACTTGAAAGGGTAAATGTTTCACGACAAACGATAACACGCAGACTGAAAGCTGTAAATTTGCATCGCAGAAGGCCTTTACGTGTTCCCAAGATAACCCTTCAACAAAAAATTTAAGATTGCAATGGGCTCGAGCAATGGTGGATCATTGTCCTAACTGGAATAACGTGATGTTCTCCAATGAGACGAGAATCGTCTTGGCTTTTGATTCACGAAGAACATTAGTCTGAAGAACTCCAGGTCGACAAGTCCAACTGGAAACAGCTCAACCATGTATCCCATTTGAAGGTGGGTGAATCTTTTGGAGTGGTATTATGAGGGGTACACGGACACCTCTACTGGTCCTGGAGAGAAGAGTCATTGGTGCTGTATACATCAAGGACATTTTACGTCCTGTTGTGTATCTGTTCCGAGGCGCATGGGGCGACAGATTTCTTATCTTGGATAACTACGCACCTCCTTATCGAACAGCAGCAGTACAAAATTTTCTTGACGAGGAGAGAATAACCAAGTTAGGGTGGCCATTTAGGTGCAAATTCTTCTGATATAAATGTCATTGAACATGCTTAGGACAATCTGAAAATACGCATCAAGAAACGAAACAATTCTCCGCTTACCCAAGAATCCTACAAGCCCAAGTTGATCATTTAATCTACTGGTTATTAGTTTTATTGAAAGTTGTTCTTTTTATTTTGAAATTACTTTTGAAGGCAATTGGTACATTGTAATTTTTTTACTCCGAAATAATAAATCAGTTTTTCACACATTGGTCATTTGGTGTCGAGTTTTATTTGGTATCAGTAAGAGTTATAATAAAATAATGATTACGTAAACGAGTAAAAGAAAAACTTAATATCAATAAAAAAGTGAAATGTTTCAATATTCAAAGTTTTGGACATATGTTTAGTTAAGTACCTCAAAAACAAAAATATTTTTGTTACACCCTAGCAATAGTTTTATTTTTCTTAAAATAAAAATCTGAATCATATTTTTTTCCCTTTCAAATCAGGTTCCCAGCTGACCATTCCAAAGTACCGTAGATGAACATCGTCACTGATTTGTTTATTTCCTACGATATTCCAATTATTAGTTGATCGTCCAGTGTAGAAAACAATATTCATTACGAAGGTCGCGCTAACAACCGAATTTTAAGGTAGGTCTTGTGAACAACGCACGATTCTAAAAATCAGTTTCTATGGCCGAAATCCGAGTGCAAAGCGCTCACGGCCAAGGTTTTTATTCCTAACCTGCCGGACGCATCCTCCGCCGCCCCCCGCCTCCCTCCGATCTCGCCAAAAAAAAACCCGCCAACACCATTAGAAACTCGTTTCCTGTTCGGGCTCTCCGAATGCGACGACGATCCGTCCGTCCAACTAACGGCCCTGGCGACGCAACCGCCGAATTTTTTTACCGTCTGCAATTTTTTTCGACGGCATCGACCGCCGCCGCCACTAGCCGCCCCCGCTCCCCGCTCACTGCGTCCGTCAGGGCTCTCGCACCAGGATCAAGGTCGACAATCAGCCGGCCAGACGGAGATTGTTGTTTCGTCCGGACATTTTGTTTATTGCTAAATATTTTCATATTTTCGTGGCCGTGGAGAAGGAGGCGGCGGCACTGGTGGCGGCATCGTAGCTTTAATAGCTCAACCAAACGAAGCGGAAAAATGTTCTCTGGCTAGTCTTTGTTGTTGCTGATATTGGGTCGTGATGTTAGATCTGAAAACGTGACAAAACTTTTAGAAAATTAGGAGAATAATTCATATAGTAGCCGTCTCAATAAACAATAAAGATATTTTCTTTCACACACGATCTCAAAAAGATAGGCATAGAAATTTCAAAAAATTTAAAATATTATTAAGTTTTACTCTTATTTTTTCGGTTTTAGATATTTGTTTCAAATGCAAGTTAAAATAGTGGAAAAAGGAAAAGTATTGGACCTTGATCAATATATAAAACAATTATTATTAAATATTTACTTTAATAGGGCAACAAAAGTTAAACACTATATATAAGATTTCTTAATCTTCTTGAGGTTTTATTACAATCTAAAAAAATATGGCCAAGTTTACTTAGGGACGCAACCCAGCCCACGCCAGCCATGTCTCTCTCCCACTTCCTAAAACCAAGGAGAAAATATGTCCCAACCCCACAAATCCACCTGCACCATATTTTATCTTATTGATATCCATACTATCTTCCAACCCGTCTAACCAGCGAGGAATATTATGGCTAAAAAAACCCTTACAAGCATATGGCGAATATCAAAAACAATGGATTTGGTCCCCAGGTGGAAGCGAACCCTTCCCAGAAATCTGGGGAAGGTTCGCTTACTACAACATAACATCTATACAATCAACACAACTACTATAATGTTGTTTCTACAATACTAGAACATTGTTATCGGATGAGGGAACGACGGAAATGGAGAAGAAGCTAAGCAAAATATGGGCGAAGTTAGAAGGAGAGAAGAAGACCAAATTGCTTTTTATTCTGGGAATCTATACCATTATAAGGATCATATCTTCTGAGATATGAGGGTGGTGTGGGTTTTATCGTTCACAAAAGGAACCTTGGAAATATAAAAGAGATAATGAGCATCAGACTAAGAATCATCTACTTAATATTCAAACTAAACACAAGATACAGTTTAAAAATTATTCAGGTTCCCGCTCCAACATCAAAGTCCGGCGAAGACGATCTGGAGGTCTTCTCCGACGACCTTGATACAGCTTTGCAAGAGGGCTCAAACCATTACACTCTTATGATGGACGATTTTAATGCAAAGGTCGGGAAAAAACAAGATGACACGGAAAGTTCACTCGGTTATTATGTTATGGAAAGAGAAATAAGAGAGGTGGTAGATTGTTAAACTATTTACAACACAACCTTTTGGTTACGAATTATTTCTTTAACAAAAAACCGCAAAATAAAAAGCAAAAAAATAAATACCCGATGACAAAGACAAGAATGAAATTGACTTTATTATCACAAATATGAAAAAATTGTTCATGACGTCTCGGTACCTGATACATTTACAACGGGCACGACCACCGAATGGTGAGAGCTAAGCTATCCCTAAACAGAAAGAAAAAAAGAAAGTGGGTATCACCTGAGAACGTGGAGTTTTACCAAAATAATATAGAAGAGAACTTAAGCATCGAAGAACTGAATACATTTACAACAAATAGTGTCAAAGAGGCTGAAAAAATCTGGTGCTCCAGCAAAAAGAAGAAAGACAAAAAAATAAGCCAGAACACCAAAGGGCTTATAAAGGAGAAAAACGATTTAAAGAAGAAATATGGAATAAACTATCCACGATTATGACAGTTAAATAAAGAAATGTCGAAAGCTGTTAGAAAGGGTATAAGAAAATTTAACTCTGAGAACGTAAATAATCATATAGAAGAATATGAGCCTAAAAGTTCTCAGGCGAAAACTATCTCAAGACAAAAAAACCTTTGTAAGCTGGTGGACAAATAAGGCAATGTCAAAACTAACAGAGTAGAAAATCTAAAAATGTTAGACATATAAAAAAGAAGGAACCTTAGATAAGCAAAGAACCAGAGTTTTAAATCAAGGATCAGAAGAGGCGATGATAGTCACAGAAGCTATCAAAATGAGAGGAAACAAACTATTACAAGCATTGAGAATTATCTTTAATGAATGTCTTTCAAAGGGAACAATACCATCCCAATGGAACAATGCATTGATAATATTAAAATACTATATAAGAGGAGAAACACAACGAATATCGAAAACTACCGACCTATCAGTCTTCCATCACATATACACAGTGTGTCCATTAAGTATCAGTACTGGTCCGGAAAAATGTGATTAAAACGAAATGCCTGGCATTTTTTATGAAATATTATTCAAGGTATTCTTCTCTCGCTTCGATACATTTGTTTCATCGATTCAATAGTGATTGAAATGTGTGCTTCAATGAATAGCTTCCAAAGCATTCGTCAAAGCTGTTTGGATAGTCTGAATGTTTCAAAAAAACACCCTTTCAACTTTAATTTCTACTTTGGAAGCAAAGAGAAATCAAAATGTGCTAAATCTGGTGAATACGGTAGGTAGTTCATCGCATACATTTGGTTTCGGGCCAAAAACTGATGCACAAATAATGATGTGTGGCTTGGGCATTATCGTGCAACACACTCCAGCTGTCTGGATCGCGATATTCTGGCCAAATGCGACGAATTCTGTACATCAATGGTTTCAGGACTTCTAAGTAGTACTGCCCAGTGATAGTTTGACCAGTTGGAACGAACTCTTTGTGGATGATGCCTTTGCTGTCAAAAAAACAATGAATATTGTCCTGATTTTTGAGGGAGTTTTTCGTGTTTTTTTTTGCCTGTGGTGACTTCTATTTCACACTCTGGCGCTTAGTTTCTGGATCGTAGTGAAAGCACTATATTTCATCTCACGTAAGAGGCGGCATCTCACGTTCTGGCGGCTGCGACAACCTCTATGGAATGATTGACAAGAAGTGATTTCTGCTCCTCTGTCAACGTATGTGGAACAAACTTTGCACATGCTGAGTCGAGAATGAGTCGAATTGTTTCTTTACCGATATTCAAAGCCTCTGCCATCATTCTTAGTGTAGTACAAAATCGCGAACTTTTTCGATCATTTCGGGAGTGCGAGCTGAAATTGGTCTGCCGTAACGTTTGTCATCCGACACTCTGCCATCCAAAAATCGTTTATACCAGAGAAGAGACATTTGTTCTGCTTAAACAACCATCGCCGTATACTTGCTGCATCAACAGGAATGTTTCCGACGCAGTTTTACCGAGTTTTGCGTTAAATTTAATAACAGTTTTTTGTTTAATGATTTTATTTGTACATGAAACTTTTTTGGCTTATAAACAAAACGTCGTAAAATCAACAAATGTCAACCGATCGTGGTAAAGTAGATTTCGTTAGGTCCAAGAAAGTTCAAGCTTCGAAACGACGCCGCTCGTCAATAGATGGCGTGACTGGTTGATGAGATATATTTTAAGTACTGATACTTAATGTACGTACGCATTGTGTATCAGTTGTTTATCAAAATAATCACAAATCGACTATGCAATAAGCTAGACTCATACGAACCTCGAGAACAAGCTAGCTTCAGGATAGGTTGTGGTACTAATGATCATCTCCAAGTATTGAAAAACCTCATAGAAAAAAACGATGCAGTATAATAAACCTCTAATGATTATCTTTACAGATTACGAGAAAACATTCGACACAGTGAATCAGTGCACGATGTTAACTCAGATTACAGAATTGACTACCACTACATTGCACTGATCAAACACATTTATGAAAATTTCCATTGCAAATATCCGACTTCACAGCAACACAATTAAATTTGATATAGGAATTTGATATAGGAAGAGGTGTTGGCTAGGGCGACACCTTTTCACCAAAACATTTCAATACTTTACTTCAATACATGTGCAAACACACACGATGGGACGGCTTAAGAATGAACATTAACGGTAAAAACCTCAACAATTTGAAATTCGCCGACGACCTAGTCTTAATAGTCGACCGTTTGGATGATGCTATTGTGATGTTAAAAGATCTCAACGAAGTCTTCAAGAAAGTGGGACTCAAAATTAACTTCGCAAAAACCCAAATTATAACAAACTTGGTATTTGGCGGGGGTATCGACGTCGATAACATCAAAGTAGAGGAAACTACATATTTTAAGTACTTGGGACACGAGATTAGTATCAGCAGACACAATCAGACTCATGAAATCTCAAGAAGGATAGGACTTGCCTGGGCTGCTTTCGGAAATCTGAGATATATTTTTTTAGTCAAAATTACTGGTTTGTTTGAAGAGAAAAAAATTCAACCAGTGTTTCCTTCCAGTTCTCATATATGGTGCAGAGACTTCAACAATGACAAAACATACAATCAGGAAGATACGGGTGACACAACTAGCTATGGAACGGACAATGCCGTTTGAATTGTCGCCATGACAAAAATTTACGAATTAGGATTCGAATTCGAAAACCACCCACCCTATTCACCAGATCTGGCCCCCAGCGACTTTTTTCTCTTTCCTAGGCTTCAAAATTTCGCTCAGAGGACAGAGATTTTCATCGAATTGGGAGACCATCACATTCGTAAACGACTATTATATTGCAGAACAAGATGTCAAAAATTGAACGGATTAAAGAGATGGGAGCATCCCTGGGAAAAGTGTATAGAATTAAAAGAAGACAATGTTGAAAAATAAATCTGAACTTGACAAAAAAATACTGTGTTAGGCTGGAAACTTTTCAGACTACCCTCGTAAGTATATCGAAGAAGGTAATAAAACAGACACATAGAAACAACAGAAAATAACAGACTGCTAAAAATTGCGCGTGACGAAAGACCACCAAAAAAGAGATTCAAGATGTCCGAAAAAAAGATAAATGAAACGTAGAATGATCAAAATATTCGATTGTGTTTAAAGAAATCTGATATTGTGTTAGAAAAGGAAAAGTGCAGATGCGCTCAGACGGACGCTTTGTTGCTAACCAAGTCACTACTTCACTTGCAAAAGCAAATCAAAACAAAATCGATAGACTATCTATGAAACCAAAATACCGATTCATTGAGGTTTCGGTATCCAAGCCAACGAAATCCATCTGATTTCGCCACTTGAACTGCTAGCCGAAAGCTTTTTGCAACGACCGAAAATTACTCGGTTCTTGATCTTAGACAAGGCGTTTACGTAACAGATGTGGACGACCGCAAATAGATCACTAGATCGTTTCAAATGGATTAAGTTGTTTCAAGACACATTGTTTGCAATTGTAAAAACATTTAATTAACATTTAATTTATTTTAATACTGTCACATGAAGACAAGGTCTATTTATTTTTAATTAGCACTATAGTTTATTAATAAGTCACTATGTGAAATAAAAGTACTTACGTTTTTTAGGTACTTAATTATTTACTGTTTAAAAAACTCATCTTAACCCATCTTGGAGCATTCTAGTGTTTGTTCTTGGATCTACAATCACAGCTGCTCTTAATATGTCGCCATCGAGAGATCCTAAATGACCAGATATTCCTCAATTTTCAAAATTCACGTCTCCTTTTAATACAGCATTTCCCTCACTATTTCGCAAATCATTAATAATTTATTATGGAATTAGATCATAAAATTTGCAATTTCGAGAACAATTTCCATTAAAATGACATGTGCGGTAGATTTAGAGATGCCAGTGAGTTTCTCGATAACCTTGACAGAAAAACAATGATCATTTCAAAGAATTTCAATTGCCTTATTGTTCAACTCGAAATATTAATATTGATATATCTAGTCATGACCATACATGTTTTTAAAGCACGCCTGTTCTTGAAATCGCCTCCAAAGCTGCGATCGGAGTCTATTGGAGACTGAAAATCATGCTTAAATACCCTCCTTGCCCCACCTTCAGTATTGTGAATAGCTAGAAGTTATACGGATCAAAATCAGGCAAATACGGTTTCTAATCAAACTCCACTGTCCTTGTCTAAGTTAAAAATACCGCGATCAGTATAAATCATCAGTATACATATATCTATATATATATATATATATATATATATATATATATATATATATATATATATATATATATATATATATATATAAGAACACTTTTGTTGGTTGCTTGACCGGGAGGGAGCGCCACCTATCCCTTCAACTGGATGACATATGTTTTCGTCTCTCGACATATACATTTAATATCTTCACGGATGGTAAATAATGTTTCTAAATCATTCCGGGTGTCGACGACGTTTCGACAAAATCGCATTTGGCATTTTCAAGTGTTGTGCTCTTCGATTGAAGAGTCCAACTGACGTATACAGATCGTTGTGCTTGCTTTTATAGCCGACCGGCGACTGCGTAAATTATATCGGGGTAGTTCGGGACTATTTACGACGCTCGGCAATGCTGTCGGGCAGCCGTTTATTGATTTTTCTACATCGCCGCCACGTTGCCGCGTTTCTTCTTTTTCCAGAAGGGATTTCCATACTTTTGGAATGTTGCGAGCGTCGTTTCGCGTATTCTCTCCTCTTTCTTCTATTTCAAGGGCTTCTTTGATTGTTCGGACCTTGTAGTTTTCAATATTCGCTATTTCTTTGGCTCCTTCAAAATTGATTGTATGATTAGATGGTGCTGGAACAGAGCGGAAGTGGTTTGTTTGTTTTTGAAGTCATTTTTATGTTGTTTATTCTGGCCGATATTCGTCTGTTTGTTTGTCCTATGTATGCTCTGTTGCAGTCGAAAAAAGATATACTATATACCCCATGATTTTCCAGTGTAACTTTGTCCTTGGGGTTTTTTAGGATGTTTGCAACAGTTTTATGCGGCTTGTAGGCTGTTCTGATCTTATGTTTCCTTAGTAGTCTGCCTATCCTATCCGTGATTCCTTTTACATATGGTAGCAGGACCTTTGGTGTATTTGGTTCATGATCCTCTATTGTTCTTCATGTTTGGGTGGCCTTCCTGATTTTCTGAATATCCATTTTGTCTATGGACTGTGGACATTTTTGGTAGTTCTTCGCTTCGTGTATTTGGTAGTGTCAGTCGGAAGTACTGACATATGCATATATACATAAATATATATATATATATATATATATATATATATATATATATATATATATATATATATATATATATATATATATATATATCATCATCATCATCATCATCAACCCGTATCAATCCACTGCAGGATGAAGGTCTCTTCAGCATGCTTCTAACTCTCGCGAGCCTGAGCTTTCCTTTGTCATTCGGGTCCAATGCACCTTATAATATCATCAGTCCATCGTGTTTTCGGTCTTCTCCGTGGACGTTCGCGATCGATCCAGTCCAGTATCCAAGCGGTATCCAGTCCGATCAAGCGGTATCCAGTCCAGGACTGCCCTGGTCCATCTTTCGTCCCATCGCCTCGCTATATGACCTGGCCACTTCCATTTCAATTGCTTTATTCTTCCAATGATGTCATTCACTTTCGTTTGTTCTCTGATCCATGTGCAGGTCTTTCTATCCCATCTAGTAATGCCAAGCATACATCTTTCCATTCCCCTCTGTGCTACTCGGAGTTTTTGAACTGATTGTGATGTGAGTGTCCAGGTCTCACTTCCGTATGTCATAGCGGGCAGGACACACTGATCAAAGACTTTTCTTTTTGGACAAAGTGGTAGTTTGCTCTTAAACACTAACCAAATGGTTCCCCAGCCCTTTGCAATTCTTGTACGTGTCTTTGCAGCTCATCTGGGTCTTGTGAAAGAAGAACGATATCATCTGCGAATCTAAGATGATTTTAGTACGCACCATTAATCCTTATTCCATCTTGTTCCCAATTCAGCTTACGGAACACTTCTTCCAAGCAGGCTGAGAAAAGAAGATGCGATATAGCGTTCCCCTGCCGTACGCCCCGCTCTACATTTATTCCCACCTGAAGATCGGACTGTCGCTGTAGCTTCATCATATATCGATCCTAGTAGGTTTACATAGGCTTTCTCTACACCTTGATTAAACAATGCATCCATTATGGCCCGCTTTGAGATTGAATCAAATGCTTTTTCATAATCGATAAATGCCAAGTACAGTGGCATAATGTATTCGTTGTGTTTTTGTATGACCTGCTGTAGAACCTGGATATGATCCAATGTACTGAATCCACTTCTGAATCCTGCTTGTTCCCTTGGTTGTACGTCATTAAGTTTTCTTAGTATTCTTTTGGATATTATCTTGGTGAAAACTTTATACACCACTGATAGGAGGCTTATTGGGCGGTAGTTCTTTAAATCTTCCCGTGCTCCTTTCTTATGTAAAGGAATCACTTCTGCATTTTTCCATAAGCTGGGTACTTCCTGTTGTTTAAGGCATTTTATGTATAATCTTGCCAGTGTTATATATATATATATATATATATATATATATATATATATATATATATATATATATATATATATATATATATATATATATATATATATAAAACTCTTTTTCTAGTGTGTGTTTTCTAGTGTGTGTGTTGTTTTTCATTGTGACAAATATTTTTCAGTAGGATCCTATAGAAATTGGCACCTCGTTTGAAAGATATTTAAAAGACCTATTCAACCATACTAATTTTGTTTAGGTTCAAGATAGTTTTGACATATAAAATAAATAAAAATGTTAAAATTTCAGTTTAGCGTATAATTAATACAAATTCACAAGTCCGCCCCTACAGTAAATGTTCAAAATGTGCTCCATCTACTTCCGCACGGTAAAACATCCTATTAGTAAACTCTTGTCGCACGCATTCAAATGTTTCAGCGGAAATTGCTCTACACTCTTCAACAATTGGTTGTCTTAAAAAATGAATACTGTCAGGTGTTAAAGCATATACTTTAGATTATTTAATTATTATAGATTTAAGGTATCATCACAGGAAAAAAACCAAAGGTGTAAGATTCGGTGACCGAGCCGGCCATTCTATCGGACCTCGTCGTCCATTCCATCTACCACGATATTCCTGATCCAAATAATGTCTTATTACACCATAATAGTGTGGAGTAGCTCCATCTTGTTGGAACGTAATTTCTAAGTTACCATAGTCATCTGGATTGTCTTCCAGAATTTCGAGAATTAGCGGCTCAATCGCGGTCTCTAACATCTCCAGGTACGCTTTACCCGTTAAGTTGCCATTCAAAGATATATACCCAACTATGTGGTTTTCCAGAATACCTTCCCAGACATCTACTTTTTCTGGAAAGTGTATATGTTTCTCACTAAGCACGTGAGGATTTGTATCACTCCAGTACCTTGCATTTTGAGTGTTCACATTGAGGTAGAAAGAACTTTCGTCATTAAACCAAATTGTTTTTAAATAACCTTGCGCTTGATTAATTCTAGTGGTCATATTTTCACACAATTGTAGTCTTGGATCGGGGTCGTCATCTGAAAGTTGATGCACCATTTTTAATTTATAGTGGTGAACTTTATTTTTTCAACACCCGGAGCATCGTCCTTTAACTGACTTATCTTGACTCTGACTTATCTTGACAAAGATCCTGACAATCTTATTCTCGTCATGTTGAAGAGGTGCTTTCTTAGGATGATGACTGCAATCCTACAATACATAAGATGGAACTTGGGTTGTAGAAGTAGGGTTTACTACCATTTCTACAATTATGTCAATTTCTTTGTCATTAGAAATTTTTGGTCTGTTAGATCGTTTTGCATCTTTAACACTGTTGTTTCAAATTTATGAAGATGCTCCCTCAAGGAAGTCCTCGATATAAGGCGATCGAGATACCTCTCATTAAAAAGACGCTCCGCAGCATGAAAATTCTTTCCACATTCACCAAGCATTAAGATTGCTGCTAAAGTACGTACCATTGTGTTTATTTAGAAACTCAAAAGTTTCGTGCAATAATATTTCAAGTAAATATTCAAAAATTGAAACCATGTAAAAGCAGAAAAAGTAAAATAAGTTGGAGAATTACAAAAACGTCAACTTTTTTGACAATTGTTCAGAGACGGACTTGTGCATCTGTATTAATTATACACTAAACTAAAATTTTAGTATTTATTTATTTTAAGCGTCAAAACTACCTTGGACCCATACAAATGACTCAGTGCTTTGTTAACTTTTTCTTTAAATTTCCCAATTTTTATTTATAATGACCTTTTAAAGTTTTTTAACAGCTGTATTAAATATACTTATGTATGATAGATATGACGCTGTACCTAGCGGAACTGCGAGTAAATAATACGAAGTAGATTGAAAGAAATTAATCAATTTCCAATAAAATGTTTTCCTTATTTGCATAACAACTAAGGATAAGGAAAATAAATATTTTATGACAGTCAATTGATAACGGAATTTATAATTCCGATTCAGAAGAAAGGCTTTGTAGCTGATAGCTGGGTAGCTATTATCAGGCCTAGTAATTACCATGAAAAGTGCATGCCTTGTATTTGTTGGTTTCGATAAAGACCTTTCCACTATGATTTGCTGCCAGTAAAAAGCATCTGAATGCCTGAATTCAACCAATTTTGAAGAAAATTTAGGCTTTTCTCGTGTCTTGTGTGTCATCTCATTCTCGTCATGTTGAAGAGGTGTTTTCTTGGGATGATGACTGCAATACATACATTTCTTGGGATGAAGGCTGCAATCCTGCAATACATAATTATTGGTGATAATAGCTCAACCATCAAGTAAAAAAAGAACCAAAGTCCTTAAATTAAACGTCACAAACACACGACATCACACTAACACGAGAACACACTAACACCGTTCCACAAGTTCCATATTCACCAGACATGCCACCTTGTTACATTTTTTTATTCACTCGATTGAATAGACCAAGAGTCGAGTGTAAAAACTCTTTCGAAGGCTGGAAAACCTTTAGAATAATTGGAATTTTGAAGAAAAATTTTTGTCATTAATGGAAATATCATATATTATAAGTTCTATAGCAAAACTATTTCTGTTTTTATTTTTTTTTATAAATGACGCGAAACCCTGACGAAGAAACACAAGCGCGTGTGACGTCACAACATTTATTTTCTCTCTACATTATAAATTCGGGTGTTTTAGTTTTTAATCAACTTATTCTTATTTTATCATCAGTGTATTGATAAATTTCTTGAAAATTTCAAATCTAATTAGTTATTGGGCCTGTTTCGTACTATTTTGTAAAAATACTGCAAAAACAACTCCCAAAAAATATTTAAAAATGTGGCAAAAGATGTTAAACATCAAAATCTAAGGTTTGAGCATTTATTACCTGAATCTACAAAATCGTAACATTGAGTGTCATAAACTTATTTTAGTTTTTTTATTAATAATTAAGGTATCTGTATAAGTTTTATTCAGAACTTAATGTTCTGGATAGATACGTTCATTCACGGTGCAAATAAAATACAATTTTTGGGATTAAATTGAACATAACCATTAACCTTGTCATTGTAACTTTCGCATGACAACTTTCAAATAATATAATTATATTTAATAGAAATATTTTGTTTCTTATTTACATTCACATTATTTTTTATTTAACTCAAATTAATGCTTTAGCACCTCGAACTTAAGCTGAATTGAACCGAATGTTATTTTTGAGAAAATCTGTGACCATAAAAATATCCACACCAGGAATATTATTAGAGTTGGCCTTTATGAACCCTTTGTCACACATTACTGACTTAAATTAGTAACCAACAATATTTGTTTACACTAAACTTCACTAATTTTGAGAGTATATACAAAGGTAGAAGCCGTTGACAATACTTACGTGAAAATACTTTAACATAATGACGTTACAAACATGGCAGCCCATTGTAGTCAGGTGATTTTATTTTAAAATGTATAAATTTGAATTTATTTAAAATTAAATGCAAACATTTTTTTAAATTTTTCGCATCGATTATCAATATTATTTATGATAAAGTTTTAAAATAAAGTAAAAAAATCGATAATAATTTTTTTTTCAAAAATTCAATTATCTTACAGTGAAGGAAGATTGCTTTGAAGGAGGAAAAACAAATTTGCATTAATAAATAAATCTTCCTTCTTCTTCCCGTGGTGCTACATCCCATCAGTGAATCTAGATCTCCTTCAATCATCACCTCCAATCGGATCAATCTTTAAGAGTCGCTTACCAATTTTTAACGTGCTATAGTTCTTCAGCATCTCTTCTACGTGTCGTTGATCTACCTCTGGTTCTTTTACCCCTATTCGCCCATGATTTTCCTTTGTACTTGGTTTTCTGGCATGCTTGCCATATGTCCCGCCCAAATAAGTCGCTAAACCTTCACATCGCTTACAATATCCAGATCTTTGTACAATTGCTTGAGTTCAAAGTTATACCTAATCCTTCAAATTCTATTTTCATATATCACTAAAAATTCTTCTGAGTGCTCTTCTTTCAAATACTGCAAGCATGTCTTCTGTTTTCTTTGTCCTAGCTTTCGTATTCCTTTGAATAAGTTTAAATCTTAGAACAGAATGCAGGGAATAAGCTTGTTATCACAATTCGCTTCCTGTTATCTACAGTGATGTTTTCGTCAAATTTGTTTCCCAAATACGTAAATTCCTTCACAAGTTCAATACTGTCATTGTCGACTGTACAGTTATGTTTTCTTTTTGGGCTGGTTTTTTTTTCCACCAACTTTTGCCAACATAGACCACCTCTTTTAGCTTTTATCGTTATTTCATCATATATCTCTTTTCATGTTTTCGGTCATGTCATTTACATTGTATTTTTCGTTTGGGTCAATTGTATATAATACTATCTGTTGTTGAACCACCCCCGGATACAAACCTTCGTAAATTTTACCGTGGTCGTTCATTATGAGGGTTAATCTAATATGCTTAGCAGGTATTTCCATTTCCTCCATGGCCTCGTACACTACTGCTCTTTGTATGCGGTCGTACACATGCCTGAAATCTATGAACATCTGGAATAAAGGAGCATCAAATTCGGTTGTTTTTTCTATTCTTTAATGGACTATCAACAATTGATCTATTATTGTTGATCTATTATTGATCTACTGTTGAACGTCCTCTTCTAAACCTTTTCTGATATTCCCCCATACCTTCCTTGAAATATAGTAGTATCATTTGCTATACTATATTTGTTAAAGCCTTAAAAATTATGCCAAATAATGTATTCACCATATAGTCCTGATACTGCATCATTAGACGTTCGTTTATTTCATCATTTGTAAATTTACCACGAAATATCATTTTTTATTGCATGACAATAAAATGACAGTACTTTGCAGTCGATTCTAGGATTTTTTTTATTCGCATATTATTTTCAACATCAACTTTTCAATTTTTACATATAAATTTCCATTCAACAATATTTATGTTTATTTTAATTCGCACCCTAAGGCTATAAAATTTTAATAACGCCCAAAACTTGTCTAGGATCATTTTTCAGCCATGAACAGTCACGCCATGAATTCGATTTTAGCCCGTCTAGACCGTGTAACGGTATTTATTCACAAAAACCATAGTGAAAAAACTCATTTGCCATCGTCTCCATTTCCCTCTCTCGCTTTTCCTCTCTATTTCTCTCTCCGTCTTACTCGAAAGATTGCATGCATTAGAAATCAGTTGGACACCTCGTGCAATACACTTTGGTAACATTTTTTCCTTGTTCTTTCTTTCCTTTTTTTTTTCGCTTGCTAAACGCGACTATGGCCGAAGCAGTCGACTTCTCGGAACGACAATAGGAGAGGACGGTGTGGTACGATGCAGCAGCAGCAACGCGACTAGATATCCGAATATGCAAATCTTCCGTCGGAGAGTCGACTTTGTTTGGTTCTATGCATTCAAAATGAATTTCTGTCGAGATAGAAACGATTCTCGACACCTACGTTATTCTTTTCAACGCCCACGACGAAAATTATTTAACGTCTCAGATGGTTAATTATCACAAAAAGGCAATATTTTGCTGCTGTTAATTTTAGAAATATTTATATATATATATATATATATATATATATATATATATATATATATATATATATATATATATATATATATATATATATATATATATATATATATATATATCGCGAAATAATTTTTCCAATCGATTCATAGTTCATTGAACTAAATATGTATTTACTACAACTGTACTGTACTGTACAAATTCACATTAGAATTTGAATTTGATTTTTTGAACAAACATAGTAAGAAAATTGTACGATATATGAAAGAAATAATGGGCAAATATTAGACAGGCTTTAGAAGAGCACACTCAGCAATAGATCAATTGTTCAACCAATTGTGGAGAAAACAACGGAATTTGATACTTCTTCTGCAGTCTGCGTTGAAGAATGTTGACAATGATCTCAAAAATATTAAAAAAGTTGCTTTTAAAACAAAAGTTTTGGGGTTAGAGACGCATCAGCAACTGAGAAGGCTATTTAGTGACTGGACCTACAGCTTAACGTGAGTTCCGAACCACGGTCATCAGCTACCGAAAACCCCGGTCAGCACCCCCCTCGGGCTATCAACCCTTTTTTAGAGCTTAACCGAAAATATCTCGAGAAGCCTACCGACTGTGACCAACGTAGAAAACCTCTCAGAAGGCATCCGGCCTTACCCAGGCTCGAATTGGCTGAGGGGTGATTCCTTGTCAGATTTTACACTCTTACCTAGAAACATTCACAAGAATTTTAGAAAAACTTTTTTGCCTAGTACGGGATTCGAACCCGGTTTACATTAACTGCCGTAATGTAAAGCTAACGCCTTAGACACCACAGCTAATGTGGCTCCGCTTTTAAAACAGTTGATATTATATTAAATATATATATATATATATATATATATATATATATATATATATATATATATATATATATATATATATATATGTATATATATATATATATATATATATATATATATATATATATATATATATATATATATATATATATATATATATATATATCGGACAGACTCTTCGGAATAATTCAAGAAGACGCACTCTGAATTTAAAGAAATAAGAGCGGGTTCCTCAAGGTCCCGTTCTTTATCTATTGTATACTAGCAACCTCTGAAAGACACTGCTATAGCCACATTTGTTCTATTAACAGTAGACCAAAACATAGAAACCTCAACTAGAAAATTACAATCAGCAATCGACGAAATAGTTAATTGGACCAAAAAATGGAAAATAAAGCTCAACGAAATGAAATCTACACATATCAAGTTTATCAACAAAAAAATAACAGACCAGCTTTAGATATAAATGGTAAAACCGTTCCATATGTGTTGAATGCCAAATACCTCGGCATGACTCTTGATGCCAAACTAAGGTGGAAAGAGCATGTAAAAAAGAAAAAAGCAGAACATAATGCGCGTGTGAAGTAACATATTTATTAGAACACTCTAAAAGACATCGTTGGATTATTATTAGAGAAAAATTAATGGTTAGTCTTTTTGACTAGTTTAATAGATTTAGAAATCATCAGTAAATAAATACTTGTAGTTACAATAAAAAAACGTAATGAACTATATCTTAAAGGTCGAGAATGAATAGGAATACATTCAGTAAGTACGTAATGTCTTTGTTAGCTATAGGTAGCACTGTTTCGAGAATGACTGTTGATCGATATTTACTTCTAATTTGGACGTGTGCTTGTGAAACCACGTTAGCCGCGGTGTCTGAGGCGGCAACCTAACAAGACGGTTGTTCCCGTATTCGATCCCCGCACTTTGTTGTACATTTTTTCTAAATGTTAATGAATGTTTCTAAGCAAAAATGTAAAATTTGACAAAGAATCATCCCTCAGTCACGCCAGCTCGAGGCTAGGTAAGAGCACTTGCCAGTTGGTAGGCTTCTCGATAGACTATGCTGAAGTCACAAAAGATAGTCTGGGGGAGGTGGTGCTTGACCGGGGTTATCGGAGCTGATGATAACGTAGTTTAGAAACCACGATAATCTATAGGTTCAGCCGTTAAAACTTTACTTTTGCGTGTGTTTGCCATCCTTATTGGGTGTTTTATCTCACAACGTGCCATATAGCGCGTCGCTTACAATGCTGCCGAGCTAGAATTGAATAGAACTTGGAATAGACAGATTTGTTTGAATGATGGATCCAGATTTTATTTCGGTAGTCATAATAAACGCAGAAAAATCAGACGTTTTCCGGATTAAAGGCGAAAATCAAACTTTCGTATTAAAACGGCATACTGCTGTCGCAACAGAAATTATAGGGTTATATGGTTTAAAGGTAGATCATATCTAGTAAGCACCACATCATGTTTAAAATTAGATCATCTAATTAGTTTTATAATCACAGTAAACTTTCTTGATTACTGTTACATAATACAGTCATGGTGTATACAAAAATAACAAAATTATTGCAATAAAATATATTTTTATTGTGTTACATTTTTTTATTCGCCTATGTATTCATAGTCCTTTTTTATTAAAACTTTTAATAGAAATCAAGGAAATTTTCACAAGACTCCAAATGACTTTCCACCGACTTTCAGTGAGGCTAAATGAAATAATCACTGTATGTCGGAAAAATAACAGAACTTTTTAAATTTAAAGAAAACTACTAGCGCAATGTATTGAAACGATATATAATCTGAAAGCTGTATATCTCCTCTATAAAACGAGACTGCCTTCATTAAAATCGATCAATAGATTGTCAAGTTATAGAGCTTAAGGCTACAGTAGCTTTTGTCACCTCGTCATAAAAACACAATAGAATAAAGAGCTAATATTAAATATTGTTTCAAGTTCTATAAACCTTTTACAGAAACAGTTAAATTGATAAGAGAAGTTTATGGTGTATGAAAAACAAAAATTGCGATGAGTTGGTGGAAAATGTGCGTGAAATTGATGTGGTAACTCTGGGTGTTATGGAGCATTTGTGGAGGAAACTTGTTCGAGTGAGGACCGAATATACTGCGCCGGAAAGTCAGTTTTTGTTGCCCTATAATGCTCCATCTCACAGGACCGTCGCTATTTGTAAATTTTAGGCGAAAAAACACGTCTCTTTACTTACTTTTTTTTTATTCTTTGCATTTGCCTGATTATTCTCCATATGACTATTTCTTGTTTCCGAAACATAAAATGGCCATGAAAGGAACGTTTAATGACAATGATATATAAGTCCAAGAAGCCGTGACGAGACTCATTGAAGCGATTTCGAAAAACGGCATAACGGCATATAAATCTATGCTAGCATTGGTTGCACCTGCCCAGTGCTGTATGGATGCGGAAGGGATCTATTTTGAATAAAAAGAAATCATTTTGGCAACATAACTAATTTTTTTATTTAAAAAGCTCCGTTATTTTTCCAACATACAATGTATATTCGATCATTTTCTGATGATTCTAACATGGTTATCGAAACTGTCAAACCAGAGATTCTAACATAGGGATTGAAAAATTTTATCGCAAAGTTTATTATTTATCAGCTTCGTCGACGATAAAAAGTGCACTAATAAATGGTAAATATAAAACTGAGAGAATATAAGATTTAGATTATATACTGTATATATCATTTGTTTTATATATTGGGTGTACTCTTAAGTAATATATTTTTTTTATATTTTAAAACCATTATATGTAAGAGTTGGTTTAAAAAACTTTAGAACGGAAATGTCAATCTTTTCGGCGGTAAAAGTATTATATATGTTGTATATGAAGTTGTTGGTATGTTATCGGCTGAAATTGGCTGAAAACAGTTCGAAAACTAACCACACCGCTTTACCCACAATATAACAATATTTAAAACAACTGAACAGAGTGCAAAGAGAAGAAATATGGGGGCCACATTAACTTTTAGTTAAATGGTAATGGTAATGGTACTAGGGTTAGAGGCGCATCAGCAACTAAGGCTATTTAGCGACTGGACCTAAAGCTTGACGTGGGTTCCGAACCACGGTCATCATCTGTCGACAACCCAGACCAGCACCCCCCCCCCCCCCCCCCTCAGGCTATCAACTCTTGGTTATGTGCTTACCCATAATTAGGAAGCCTACCGACTGGCGAGTGACCAACGTAGAACATTTCTCAGAAGGCACTCTATTTACCCAGCCTTTAACTGGCGTGACTGAGAGGTAATTCGTTGTCGAATTTTACACTCTTGCCTAGAAACAATCACAGACATTTAAGTGTACTTATGTGTATGCGGGTATGTGTATATGAAAGTGTATTGTGTGAGTGTGTGTGTGTAGCATAGTAAGTAACATGAACAGAAGAAAGAAAGAAAAACAACCATCCAAGAATCGAACCAACTACCTCGCCAACAACGGTTTCGACATAGCAGCAGGAGGCCTCCTCCTTACCGTCCGCGCTAACGCGACCGGCTTTTTGTTAAAAACAAAATTAAAGGTGTAACCCTCTGCAGTGCACTTTTGTCCAGGTCAGGCAGAGATCATTTTCTTTGACAAATTGTAACTGAACATACGCACTAAACCACAAAAAAAAACAATGGTTAACACCAGGACAACCACCTTCGCCCACGTCAAAGTCATGTATTCACCCTAAAGAGTGTTACTGTCAGTATTGTAGGATTTTGCAGGAATTATTCAATATCAGATTCTGAATCCTAATGAAACCATAGTTGTTAAATATTATTTTTCTCAGCTTAATACATTAAATATAGCTTTTAATGTTGCGATAAGTTGACTTATCAAATTGGTGATATTCTCCCTATGATGCCGCAATACCTCTTAGTGCCAGAATCATCAAACAATAATTCGAGTTAGGCTGAGAAATCCATCCTCACCCACCGTATTCTCCAGATATTGCACCGTCAAATTATCATCTTGTCAAATCTGTGGAACCTTTTCTGCGAAAACCAAACTTTTCAGTCGAAATAAATTTTACTTCAATATCACCATCATTTTACGAAAAGGAAGAAAGAGTTTATCATAGTGATAAGAAAATTCTGAATAATAATGGAGATTATATTACAGATAATATATATATATATAATATAAAACTGTATTAAATCCTAACTACAATATAATTTTCTGCACTATGAAAAAACGACGTTACTTATGGGTGCCATTATTAGAGACCCTTATACAAAAAGTAATGACATTTAATATCTAAAAATGTTTTCTACTGTTATTTATCAGTCAGTACCACATCGGTCAATAAATCCCTAGTCTGACATATAAATGGCGTCACTTACGAAAAATCCTTACCAGTAGTCGATTGTATCAACGTTCAAACGTCATGTGTCAAAATTGCATGACAATCTGTGTACTAGTTTCAGAGTTGTTGTGCTTTAAATGACGCTTTTGCAATTTTCATGACAATGAAAAAAACATTGTGTGTTGGTTAAACATTGCTTTTTGATGGAGAAAAATACCGTTGAAGCAAAACAATGGCTTGATAAATACTACCCGGACTCTGCTCCAGGAAAATCAACCATATCTGATTGGTATGTTGAATTCAAACGGGGCTGTATAAGTCCCGATGATACTGAACGCTCTGGACTTCCAAGTCAGGTTGTTACACCAGGCAACATCCGAAAAATTCACAAAATTATTTCGGAAAACCCGTAAAGTAGAGTTAAGGGAGATAGCTGATATTATGAAGATATCGAAAGGAAGTTCTTACACCAGTTTGCATGATCATTTGGGAATGCATAAATAGCTATCGAAATGGGTATCGCGTTTGCTGACAGCGGACCAAAAATAACAACGAATTGATGATTCTGAGCAATGTTTGGAGCTGTTTAAGCGAAATAAAAAGGAATTTTTCATGCGGTATGTGACAATGGATGAAACATAGATCCATCACTATACTCCGGATTCGAAACGGCAGTCAGCTGAATGGACAGCAGCTAGTGAAAGCCGTCCAAAGCGAGCAAAAACACTACCATCTGCAGGCAAGATTATGGCCTCTGTATTTCAGGATGCGCAAGGAATATTGTTCATCGATTATCTCAAAAAAAGTAAAACCATCAATAGCGAATATTACATAGCGTTATTGGTGCGTTTGAAAGACGAGGTCGTAAAAAAAGTATCCAACTGATAAAAAAATTACTGCTTCACCAAGACAATGCACCAGGTCATAAATCGTTGGCAGCGATAACTAAATTGCATGAATTGCGCTTCGAATTGCTTCCTCAGCTATCGTATTCTCCAGATCTGGCTACCAGCGACTATTTCCCGTTCTCAGACCTCAAAAAATGCCCACTTGAACAAAATTTCGCTCCAATTAAGATATAATTTCCGAAACTTGGATATTTTGAAGAGAAAGAGAAATCGTTTTATAAAAAAAGGTGTAGAAATGTTAGAAAAGCGTTGAAATGATTGTATTGCTCTTAAACGAGAATATATTGATGAATAAAGTCGAAATTTGCAAAAAAATATGTGCTTTATTAGTCTTATTGGCCGATATGTTATATTTTGCACCATATTAATTTAGTGACGATTATTTAACGCCACGATTTATATTAATAACGCTTTTAATTTTTCACGTCACTGCAATTTGGCAGAAGCTCTCAACAGCCATGACATCAGCACCAACAGCAGTAGCATCAGCAGTCACGAAACACATTTTTAGGACAAGACCAATTTATAGCCTTCAGGAGACGAGATTACCGGAAGAACAGCTGCATTTCCCAATATTAAAGCGGAAATTCGCCGAGAAATTGCCGTTGAGAGGGGTTTTGAAGGGTGGGGGAGGTGGTGCGGCGATGGCCCTTTGCAGGACGACAAAGGATAAAAATAGCAGAGATAGCTGGTAAAGATTTTTTTGCAATGACTCAAACTAGAAATAAGATACTTTATATTGTTAAAATGTTTATTCTACTGTGAAGTTACTTGGCTGCAAGTTGAAATTGTTATTTTTAGAATTTTGTACTGACTTTTGATTTGTCTCTATAAAAGAAAAGCAAATAGTTTAGCATAAGCGTTAGTTATAGGCATCGAAGGTCATTTGATGTCTAAACTTACAGCTCAATGAACGAATTGGTAGCGAGATTGGTAGCGTAGCTTCCGATCTGGTAGCACTGTTGGCTAAAAACATCACTGTGACTTCATAGCTTTCTTATTCACCAGACTTGAGTCCTTGTTACATTTTCCTTTTCCCAATATTAAAAATGACAAAATTTTGCAACATTGGAAAACATTGAAAAAGCCGTGACCGAATGGACAAGCCCTTTCCAGCTCTGTGTGGTTTCCAAAAGCAATCACTTCAAAGGAGACAATGTTGAATTGTAATTTTAATTGAACAAAAAAATTAGTTGCTGTCAATTAACTCGGAGCTCACACAGCATATTAACCTTTGGTTTGGGCTTAACCTTCATTTTCTGAAGAAGTCTGCAGAGTGGTGAATGGCCTGACCTGCTTTAGTAACTGACATAATTGAGAGAGAATTGCTTGTCAGATTTTACTCTCTTATTAAGAGAATACACACAAACAATCTACAACAATTAAACAACTACAAACATCCACACCGGCAACGGGAAACAAACCCGCATGACCGTTGCCTAAGGGTCTTAGGCACCTCTTAGGCCAACAATTATCTAAGCGTCTTAGGCACCGCACCGTCTTCGATACTTGTTCCTGTAGTTTTCGTTAATTTCTTCTAAAATTAATTAAAAAAACTGACATTAAAAATGTTATTGCGATGTACTTTCGCAAGATAGAGTATTATTACTATCAATAATACAGTTACCAACAAGCCTAAGACGTAGCCGAACAGAGTATCTTTTAAAAATAGGCATATATCATTTAATCAATCAATAGACATATATCAAAAATAAGCGTATATTTTTAATTCCGAAATAAAAACAAAATGGTATAAAATATCAACGTGATTTTTATGTAAATGACCGCCTCTAGATTAAAAACAATTCTATTCTGGAATACCAATTTTTGATCATTTTGTCACATCAACTGGCATTTATTTATCAATGACACGAATATTGTTGATTATTGAGTGTTTGTGATTTATTGGTATAAACCAATGATTTCACATAAAAGATAAAAAATTAATTAATAATTAAATATTTCCTAGATAAAATGCCCGATAGAGTTATTTCGCATGATCTTTGTAACATGTGTGATCATGTTGACATCTTCGATGTTTTCAGTAGCATTCTTAGCATCACAAACACATTTGATAATATGTCAATTGTGGCGGGATATATATATATATATATATATATATATATATATATATATATATATATATATATATATATATATATATATATATATATATCAACCCGTATCAATTCACTGCAGGATGAAGGCCTCTTCTACATGCTTCCAACTCTCGTGTATTCGTTGTGTCTTTCTATGACCTGCTGTAGCACCTAGATGTGATCCATTGAACTGATTCCACTTCTGAATTTTGCTTGCTCCCTTGGTTGTGCGTCATTAAGTTTTCTTAGTACTATTTTGGATATTATTTTAGTGAAACCTTTGTACACCACTGATAGCAGGCTTATTGGACGGTAGTTCTTTAAATCTTTCCATGCTGCTTTCTTATGTAAAAGAATCACTTCTGCATTTTTGCAAAAGGAGGGTCTGCAGTCTTCATTGTCCGGCGTTTTTTCATTAAATTAATGGTCTTATTGGAAATTTTATCTTCTGGTGCTATTGAAGCCGCTGTTTTAAGTACATTGTAGGCGATTTCTTCATATTGGTCTGTAATTTCCATCTCCTCCGGGTCTTGTAAGACAGCAAAGCGATTCGACAAAGCAATGCCAAAATATCTGCGCCTCTCCAGCAGCTTCCCCGAATTCACTTTGCGCTTTTTTGATCTTATCATTCTTTCGCGCTCTTTTCGGCAGTTTATCCTAATCTTTGCACGTACCATTTGGTGGTCACTTCCCACATTAAAATAGTTAAGGGCAGTACAATTGCAAAATATTGCTTTATCGTTTGACATGATGTAATCAATTTCACTTATGAATCCAGATGGATTTTTCCATGTTCATTTTCTGGTGATCTTTTTCTTGTAAAACGAATTCATAATATACAGTTCTTGTCCTTCAGCAAAGTCAATCAGCCTGTCACCTCTATTGTCCCGCTCACCATTTCCATATCGGCCAGTTGCATTTTCACCAGTTCTTGCTTCTCCGATTCTGGCATTAATGTCGCCTATCAGGATTTTATAACTACACTTCTCTTTGTCTAAAAGTTGGGCCACTTCATCATAACATTTCTCATCTCTATGACTTATAGTTGGTGCATAAGCTTGTGCTAATCTGTGGGATATACTTTCAAATTTGACTACACTGTCTTTCAGCTTTCCATTGATGCGGAATGCAATTCCACCACATCGTCCATTCTCCGTACCTCGGGTGTAGAGTACGTGACCAGTTGGTATTAATTTGATTAACTCTTCGCCCTTTCTTCGTGTTTCACAAAGCCCAAGAATATCCCAATGTATGTTGTCAAGTTCGATTAACAGTTCTTGCAGTCGAGTTTCCGTTTTCATTATCCGTATATTACGCGTAGCAATGTCAAAATTTCAATGGCAGCCTGATCTAACCCTGTGATTCTTAGCACCCCGTATAATGTAACAATGTAACCCTTAATATATGTCTGTCGGTGTTAAATCCCATAAAACAAAGTATTTATAGCAACTTGAACTACATATTTATAAATTGCTCAAAGAATATCAAAACTTGTTTGGTATATTCGATCGCTGCAAACGAAGCAACTAAATTCACATGACTGAAACTTTGCAACAATGTACCAGGGGGAGAACTTTTAGAACAGCCCTCGTATAATGTGATCTTTGACGTAGCTCTCAGTAGTATTTTTCTAATAATTTGCAACTTTATACAAAAAAAAATTATATATATTTTTGTTTAAAAAAACCTAAAAATAACGGAACTTTTAAATTAGAAAAATAACAATTAGTTATTTTGTCAAAATTATTTATGTTTATTTATAATACATTTCTTCCTCATCAATATACCGCTGGGTACGTTCAACCAAAGCTAGCATAAATTTTTATGTCGATTTTCGAAATCGCTTTCATGGCCCCCTCGTCATGGCTTCTTGGGCCTTGTGAAACACTGTCATAAGACGTTCCTTTCATAGCCAATTGGAGTTTTGGGAAAAGAAAATATTCACACGAAAATAAATCAGGCAAATACGGAGCGTTTTTTCGACACAAATTATCGAACAGCGACGATCCTGTGAGTTGGTGTATTATCATGCAACAAAAACCAACTCCACGGCGCTCAATATTCGGTCCTCACTCGCACAATCCTCTTCCACAAACGCTCCATAATACCCAAATAATATAACAGCAGTGGCAGTTTGGCCCTGTAGTACCAATTCCCGAAGAATAATACCTATTTTTGTTTTTGAGCGGTCTGGCTTTGGGTTTTCACAAGCATCACGACCATCTTAGAACCGCGTATACCACTCGAAGACACGTGTACGAGATAAGCAATCACCATAAACTTTTTTTCATAAATTCATGTTTCTATAAATATTTTACCGAGCTTGAAACAAATTTTGATATTAGCTCTTTGTTCCATCGTGTTTTTGGAACGAGGTGACGAAAGATCATTAACAATTAACAATCCATTGGCAGCTTTCAGTAGTTTTCTTTAAATTTTAAAAGTTCCGTCATTTTTCCAACATACTGTGTATATCCAAAATAGCAAGGAGTTAATAAGGTAATACACCAAAAAGGATCGAGGCATGCGTCTTGATCCAGTGGCGGCTCGTGGGTTTTTAAAGTGGGAGGTCGTAGAAGAAAATAGTGCTACTTGAAAATATATTTTAAAATATTTTTATTTAAAAAGTACTGCTCAATATGTTCACACGTAGCAAATCCCTAATCAAAACAAGCATTCGCGAGGCGAGACGTATCAAACGCTCCGTACCCGTCAGCATTTAAAAGTAATTGCCGATACGCTCGGTCGCAGGGAATCTACGTCCAAATTGCATGTTTTAGAAAACAGTTAAACCCCCCGAGATTAAACGACGAGATAAGATGACATGGTGTACGGTCGCTGGAGGCAAACGTCCGATCAACGATGTAAAAATTGTGACGAGGAGATGGAATTTTTATCCACATTATCTGGGTGTGATGGGTCGACAGACGTTCTTCTATTTTTTTGGAGATTTTAAATTTTAATAATATCTTAAAATGAGTTAAAGGAAAGAAACTGAAAGGAAATAAAATATGGTGTTTTGCTCTGAAAAATTGTACTGTGATAAATGCTGGAGGGGCGGCGCCTCAAGGCCCTCCCTCACAAGCCGCCACTGTCTTGATCTTAGACTGGCCTTTACTGTGTAGTATGAGAATATAACATCTAAAGCAAACAAAATATATTTTCAGAATATATTCGAACTTTTAAACACAACGATTTTAATGAACTTATATTACATAATGCCCAGAAGATGTTATAGATCGCAATAGCTCCCCAAATAAATTTAAGATTAATTGTAAACCCAGGGTCAATTTGATAGCCTTAAATTATAATGAAGGTCTTAAAGTTCCTTCAACTTTTTCAATTAGATTTATATTTTTTTCGATAAAATCTGTTTTCCAATTAATGATATAAGTATTGATTTTCTTTGTGTTATATAAAATTCGTCCCTTGTACAGTTAAGTGAGGACAGTAATGTGTTTCTTTTTCTTTTCTAGAACGGCTCAATTCCCAGAAACGTTAGACAGAGCCGAAGGAACACAATTTTTCCTTAATTGGTCAAGGCATGACCTTTGGCCTTTCAGAGCGAGATTTCTTTACACACGCCCTCGCTTCTTGTCTATTCAAATCGCTAGAAAATCACAATAATTGGCTTATGCACGCACCGCGGTACTCTGATATCTCACGATTCAGCCAACTATAAAGCCCAACAGACCAGAATGCATATACTTTTTTGTGTTGTTTCTTGTACAGATTCAATAATATGTACAATTCATTTAATATGGTTATGAAAACAATTCAGAGGATATTTAATTCATAATGCTTGTTACTATTTTCACAAAAATATTGAAGAAATTGTATAGTCCGGTTCAAGATATTTCGTTGCCTTTTGGCAAAATGTTAATTGCCCCAATAAATTTCAATAATAATATTCCTAGTTTCTTCAAAGGCGCCAGAATCGAAGTGGTTTAATTTCAGAATAATTTTGACAAAAATATAATATTGCTAAATTATTATTATTATTATTATGTATGACTAAAACATTGTTTATTGGTTTGTGTATTTATAATTTAATTAGTACAATAAAAATAAATAAATAAATGTATCTGTTAGTACAATAAAAACTATAACTTAAATTTAATTATACATTAAATTCGGTTTCATTCTCACTGTCACTTTAATCTACATTAATAAATTGGTTCTATATTATTAGTAAATGATACATAGGAATCTTCTATTTTAATAATATGGTTAATCGAATGTATCCAACTTTCTTTGGGAATACTATGTGTATCGAAATATGTTTCATCAAGGTAAATAATGAGATGATTTTCTAATCTGTATTTTTTTATAGAGTTTAAATAGTCAAACTGCCATCGTCGCAATCGTTGTGCTTTCATTAATATTTGTCTTTTATTAATGGTCTGATATGCAAAACCTATTAGTGTTAATATTCTCCGGAGGCTAGTTTTAGTTAGCACAAGATTTTACATGAACATTTAGCCGTGAAAAAGATTTGTGCGCGTTGGATTCCGCATAATTTGACAATCGCTGAAAAAAAGTTCGCATCAATTGGTGCAAAGTAATACTCAAAAAATACAATCGTGGTGCTGTCAAAAGCCGTGAATAACATTTACACAGGTGAAGAATCTTGAATCGATGCGTATGAGCCCGAAAGTAAACAGCAGTCGACTGTACAGTTCTTTCAAAATGAACCAAATCCAACAAAAGTTGTTCGCACAAGAAACACTTCGAAACAAATGGTCGCCGGGTTTTTTCGGATAAATGGGCATGTGGCTACAGTGCCACTAGAGAATCGTAGAACAGTCAATTCTGAATAGGGCACAATGACTTATTTGCCAGAAGTCTTTAAAGAAATAAGAAAAAACAATCAGAGTCACAGGATCATTCTTTGCCATGACAACGCGAGCTCCCACATATCGGACCGAATAACTTAATATTTGACCGGTCAAAACATCGAATTGATGGGTCATCCATCGCACAGTCCTGATTTGGCACCCAATCATTTCTTTTTGTTGCAGTCCGTGGCGAATAAACTATGTGGTCAACGATTTTCGACGCCAGAAGAAGCGGTTGATACGTTCAAAATGAATGTTTTGGACCTACTTCAATCAGAATGGATAAAGTGCTTTGAAAATTGGATCAAACATATGTAAAAATCTATCGATCATCGCGGAGAATAGTTTAAAAAACCATTTTCAATGATAAATATTTATTTTTGTTCGTTATTCCAGATACATAAATTGGAACCCCCGTACTATTAATTAAAACAGTTTATAATATTTATGTTTTGATTTCCGGCCTGATCGGTGCGTATGGGCCGCTGTCATTCAACGTATCGATGACAAGAACTCCGTACAGCTTTACTGCCGGTCGGAAATTGCAATGCCCGGTGTCTAAATAAAAGGAGAAAGAAGAAGAAAAAATTAAAAGACTCGAGGCTCCATGGCATTATGCTTATTTGATCTTGACTTACCCGGAACCCATGGCTTCTTGCTCCTGTCCTATTCAAATAAATGAGAAAAGTAGTATTTTATATTTAACAAACATATTTTAGTAAATTACAAAATATACGAGGGTACAGTGAAAAGTCAGATATTTTTTAAATGAAATATAATTTAAATACAATATATGAAGTACCGCTTCGACTCACTGTTTCTTCCAAGATTGCGATAATGTCATAATTTTCGTCCCTCATCACGTCTATGCGATGTTGAGAAGAAAGCGAAGATGCTTACATCGGCCGGAAAGACCATGGCCGCAGTTTTCTGGAGTTGGCAAGGCATCTTCATTTAGAAAAGGTCAAGACGATCAAAGGAAAGTATGCATTATTAGTTGGAAGAATGTATAAAAAGTCTTCATTTGGCAAAGAAAAACGTGCTGTTTCTCTACGACAATAGATCCACCCAGTTGTCTGGGATTGAAACAACGAACCAGGCCAATTTGAGCCACGAATTGATGTCACACCCATCTTATTTTCCAGATTTGGCTCCCATCAACTTCTTTCTCTTTCCAAACATGAAGAAATGGCTGACTGAAATAAAATTCACATTAAATGAGATAATCGTCGAAACAAAGAACTATTTTGCAGAGTTTGGTACGTCGTATTGGAAGGATTAAACAAGTTGAAAAATCATTGGGCGAAGCGTATCGAGCTAAAGGGAGAATACGTTGCAAAATAAGTCAATTTGCGATTTAAAAAGAACATTATTTCGTTTTAAAAATTTCTGATTTTTCTCTCTATTCTTGTATATTATATTGGTGTTATAAGTTGAAGTACTTCAACAGGAGTCAGAATCATTGGTTCAGTCTCACGTAAATATCAGTATCACATGATTGTTTGTATATTGGATCGATTTTTGGAAATACTTTCGAACAAACAAACAACGAACGAACAAACCTCGTATAGAAAATGGTGGGAAAGATTTTAATGAAGGAGAGAAAAACGTTGACAGAAGCGAAAAGACTAATACAGGCTAGAAAGGCCTGAAACTAGTGAGCTTAGTTAAATTTATAAAAAACTAGTATGAGATACAAACATCCTTACACCTTTTGGCTAACCAAGGGAGATGATGCGGTCCAACCGTCCAACATGGTTTTACAATTTCAAACACGGCTGTCATTCCCCGAAGGCCAAGTGGTAACTCCCTACGACAACGGAAAGACCTGCCCCAAGGCAGGACCCCTTTTAGAATCAATATGGGTTGCAACTCTTAATATTCGGACAATGAAAATGGATGAACGACTACAAGAACTGTTAATCGAGCTTGATAGCATACAATGGAATATCATAGGGCTATGTGAAACACGAAGAAATGCTAAGAGCAAATCAAACTGAAAACAACTGGTCACGTACTGTACATTCGGGATATGGAAAATGGACGATGTGGTGGAACTTGATTCCTTATTAACCTAAAGTTGAAGGACATTGTCGTCAAATTTAAAAGTATATTTGACCGACTAGCCCAATGCGTCATTCAGGTATATAAAACGTTTAAGCTTCAAATCATCCAATCTTATGCACCAACTATAAGCTATAGTAATGAGAAAATTCAGGGATTTTATAATGACGTGACGCAGCTTCTAGACCACGAGAAGTACAGGTACAAAATCCTGATGGATGGCTTTAATGCTAGAATTTGGGAACAAGAAGTGGTGAAATTGCGACGGGCACATATGGCAGTAGTGAGCGGGACAATAGAGGAGACAGATTGGTTGATTTTGCTGAAGGGCAAGAACTATATATTCTGAACTCTTTTTTAAAGAAAAAAAAATCAGCAGAAAATGGATATGGAAAAGTCCATCTGGTCTCACAAGTCAAATTGACTACATCATATCAAACGATAAAAAAATATTTTGCAGTTGTACTGTCCGTAACCATTTTAATGAATATAATAGAATTATACTAGCAAAGGTTAGGTTAAACTTTCATAGATAATGTACAAGAATGGTAAGATTAAGAAAGGGCAAAATGAATTCTGGGAAGCTACTGCAGAGGGGCAGCGATTTTGAGATTGTTTTGTCGAACCGCTTTGATATGTTGCAAGACCCAGAGGAGATGGAAATAACAGATCAGTATGAAAAAATTATCAATAATGTGCTTGATATAGCTGCTGCAAAGCACCAGCAGAAAAAAGTTTCAGTCAAAAATCTCCAATGAGACCTTTGATTTAATGAAGAAACTGCGGACAATCAGGAGGAGCAAATGCCAGATTCATGTTGGGTGAAGTGACAAATGCTATAGAAGCGATAAAGAAAGTAAAGGCTCCAGGAAAGGTCAGTGTAACGATTGAAATGTTGAAAGATGGTAATCGGACTTAACTTAGATTACTGGCAAAATTTCTCAAAATGCCTCAAAAAACAAAAAATACCCAACCTATAAAAAAATTATCGTTGAACGTTTGAAACATTAAAACAAAGTTTGAAACATTAAAAAGCTACAAGTGTATCATTTTAAATCCTACTATGGAGAAATGTTGAAGTGATTCATCTTAATAAGAAAGGAGCACAAGATTTCAAAAAACTGCCGTCCAATAAACCTCTCATCAGTAATGTACAAAGTTTTCACCAACATAAAATCTAAATGAATCTTAAGAACACTGAATGACGCACAACTAAGAAAGTAAGCAGGATTTAGAAGTGGATTCAGTACAATAGATCATATCCAGGTTGTCCAACCAGCCACAGAAAAGTACAATGAATTCACCATGCCAGTGTGCTTGGCTTTTATTGACTATGAAAAGGCATCTGACTCAATATCAAAGCAAACCATAATTTATGCATTGCTTAACCAGGGGATATTAGAGCCTATATGAACCTAGTGGGATCCATGTATAATGCAGCTGCAGCGACAGTTCACACGGATGATCTTGAAGTTAAAATCAATGTAGAACGTGTGTACGAGAGGGTGACTCAATATCGCCTGTTCTTTGCTCAGCATGCTTCGAAGAGGTATTCCGTAATCTGGATTGGAAACAGGATGGAAACAATATCAATTGTGCATACTTAAGCTATCTAAAATTTGCAGATTGTATCGTTCACCTGTCATAAGACCCAGATGAGCTACAAAACTGCAAAGGGCTGGAGAACCATTTGGCTTAAAAAAACTGAAAAATAATCAGGTTATGTTAACAAATTTGCTGACAACAGAAAAATTTCTATTTTGGAAAGCGATTTAGAGGTTATAGATCACTACATATATTCACACATTGCAATCGATTCAAAAACTTCGGTTAACACAGAGGGGAATGGAGAAAGGTATGGTTAACATTAGAAGACTTGGCAAAAAGGCATGCACATTGATCAGGGAACAAACAAAAGTCTGTGACATCATTGGAAGAGCAAAGAAATTGAAATGGAGATATGCAGGCCATATAGCGAGGCGATGGAACGACATATGGACCAAGGCAACCCTGGGGTGGATACCGCTTGATAGCAAACGTCCGCGAAGAAGACCGAAAGCACGATGCACTGACGACATTGCTAAGTGTATTGGACCCGAGTGGCAGAGGAAAGCACAAAACCGTAAAAGTTGGAAGCATGCTGAAGACGCCTTCATCCTGCAGTGGATGGACACGGGCTGATGATGATTATACATGTATAAATTACAAAAAAGAATAAAATAAGAAACAAGTCAATCTAGGAACAACTACAAGTCCAACTATGACTTAAAAATAGATGATCAGCTTTGTTCGTTTCGACATTTTACAAGTAGATCAGCCAAAATATGCGAGAAACAAGGAGATGATAAAAGAACAAGAGGAAGATCTAGGAAGTCTTGAGGTGAGAGCATCAACGAGATACTTACAGAGGTCTTACAAACGCAGCAAAAAGTATAATTATACACACACAAATGTATATATATATATATATATATATATATATATATATATATATATATATATATATATATATATATATATATATATATATATATATATATATATATATATATATATATATATATATATATATATATATATATATATATATATATATATATATATATATATATACATTACACTGTTTAAAAAAAAATCGACTATTTTTTTTTCTTAAAAGTATCGAAAATATTGTTAGAAATGACGAAAAAAAATGCTGTGAAAGTTAGAGCTCTTAATATTAAGAGGTGCCGGAAGGAAGGAAATTGAACGTTCTTCAAAAAAGGTCTCTTATACATTTTCGATAAATTCACCTTTCCAAAAGTTATTCGAGGCTAAAGTTGAATGCATAATAAATTTTTATGTTTTTAATTTTTCTACGGAACTATCAATTTTATCGGAAAATACTATATAACCTTTTTTGTAGATCATTCCATTTTCTATAAATTTTCATTAATACATTTTTCAAGACTCCCTAAGGATCGTGAGTTATTTAAATTGAAACGTATTATCAAATCAAAATTTATTAACGGTTGAAAAAATATTCAATTCGCATTTCAACAATATTACAATACATATTACAACATTTTAACAATATTTTCAATACCTTTAAAAAAAATAGTCTATTTTTGAACCAAGACGCCAAACTTCTTGTATGGCGAACCGAACGGATTCCGGAAGATTGGAAAGATTCTCTAATCTATCCACTACATAAGAAAGGAGATATAACGGATGTAAACAACTACAGAAGGATATCTCTTCTCCTAGTTTCTTACAAGATTCTATCTGAATGTCTACTAGACAGACCGCAGGAACAGTTAGAACCTAAAATTGGTGAATATCAAGCAGGTTTTCGACCAGGCAGATCCTGCCCTGAACAGAACCTGCATCTAAAGTTGATCCTAAGACATCAGAACTGTACAATAAAAATCTCGTCTGTACATTTGTGGATTTCAAAGAAGCGTATGATTCTATTTACCGCGAATCTTTATTCCAAATCTTGAAAGAACAAGGGCTAGATCTGAAAATTATTAAAGCAACACTAATACAAGGTCAAAAGTTAAATTCATGTGTGACATCTCAGACCCCTTCGAAATTAAAACTGAAGTGAGTCAAGAGGATGGACCCTCGCCAGTCTTATTTAACTCTTCTAGAAAAAGTAATACAGAAGTGGCGTGAAAAGTGAAAAGTCGCCCTGAATATTGACCAGCCCATTAAACTGGGAAGAACCAACATCAAAATTGATTGTCTGGCGTTTGCTGATGATCTAGCAATTTTGGTTAAAGATATATTAACGGCACAAAAACAGATTGAAATCCTAAAAGAAACAGCAGAAAAGGTAGGACTCCAAATTTCCTTTGAAAAGACACAATACTTAACCTGCGACAGACTAAGCACACCATTTCTAAAAACAAAATATGGTAACATCAGACGAGTCTCTCAATTCAAGTTTTTGGGTGAAATAATCATGGAAAACGGATTGGAAAAAGCGGCCAATAAGGGTAGATGTCAAAAAATGGAAACTGCATTGAGACTTACACAAAATATTTACTACAAAAAATGCATATATAAAAACATAAAACTGAGACATTACAACTCAGTTATTAAGCTAGAATATCTATATGGGGCAGAAATGGTCATTTTGAATAGAAAGAGAGATATCAAGGAGATTTAAAAGAAGGAAAGAAAAATATTAGGCCCCAAACAAATAAATAGTACAACATATCGACTTCTAGAAAACCAAGAAATCAAACAATACACAGATATACACAGCGATATGAGAAAAAGAAGACTTAAGTTTTACAGACACATAAAACGGATGAATCCGAGTAGACTAACTAGCCAAATAGTCGAATTTTATAAAAATAGGAGAAGAGCTAAAATACAAATAATTAATGGATTGCTGTAATTTAAGAAGACCTAAGAACAGCAAATATTACACAAAGTGAAATTCAGGATAGAGGCTGTTTCAGACACAAGGTTAAGGTTTGGGAGATTGGCCAGAGAGAAAAATGTAGGAAGACTGGAACAACTTGGTCTGACGAAAGGAAAAAAGCTTATAGCGAAAGAATGAAATCAGTATGGGCGCAAGGGAAGGTTAACAACAAACGCCTATAACTGTACTTCGCGTGGTCCACCAGGACCCATACAAGAATATTAATTATTATAATATATATATATATATATATATATATATATATATATATATATATATATATATATATATATATATATACACGTTAACCGAAAAAAATTTCAAACTACTCCAAAAACCACCTTGATAAGGGCAACAACCGTTTTGTTTCTATTCTCCCTTTAAGAGTGTGTCTTCTTCATTCCTTTTTTTCGTGTTTTCAGGCTGGTTCTGTCACTGACCCGACTATCGCTACGTCTGCACGCATCGTGACGTCACCACGACGTGGGGCAACGACCAGACGCCAACATCGATCGGGAGGGAGGGTGTGCGTGCCGCGTCGGGGGTTGTTTTGACGGCCTAAGCAATAATGAAGTGACGAAGGTTCAGACAAAGGAATGTGACGCGTCGCTGGGGCTGGGAGATGGTCTCGACCTGGGAGAACAGGCTTTTTTTCGTCGGTTTCAAGAATATGAATTGGGGCGGTGAAGGATGATGGAGATATTAGGGGTTGAGTTATTTTTGTATGGTTTTATTGAAGCTTTTTTAAGGGTGATAGTAACCTGAGGCCCAAAATTGACAAATAGTTCTAAAGAAGTGTTAAAGAAGATTAGTTTGTATTTTTTGAGGTGAAGTTTGCAAAACCTTTGCAGTCAAATTATTGCTTGCTCACAAGTGTCGTATCTTTTCGGTTTCGTATGACCATTACATATTTTCGAATGGCAACTTTAAACTGGTCTGCTATACGAGGATTTCGAAGATAGTTTTTGGATTTTATATAATCCCAAACAAAGAAATTCCAGGCAGGCAAATTTGGTAAACGTGGAGCCAACGAAAATCGCCGATAGGCATTGGAGAATCATGCCCTGATGCCTTTGGCGTCATTTTGTTGGAATTTCCTTTTTGCCAATTTATTTTTTTGAAGACGATCATGGTTCTCTTCATGGTAAAGAATGTATTTGGCCTGAACTGATAAATATGGATCTAAACATAGTTGCCTTTCAACAAGACGAATTTTCATCATCGATTGATTGGCGACATCTTGCCAGGCAATCGATTTATTACAAGTGAAGCTTCCTGGATGCGATATTTTACGAAATGGTAATATGAGAATCATTCAATAGAAGTCGTTCATAGTCGTCATCGAAAATTGTTTATTTTTAGCAGGCATTATTATTGACCAGAGAGCTGTCAAAGTCTCAGTTACATTCATCATATGGTTTCATTTTTATAGTCGATTGAAGCAAGAAACTTTTGTTTATTTAGAAAAATGGAAAAAGTGTGTTTGGAGTGGTGATCAAATATTTGGTGGTGATTAAAAAACTTATATTTAAAACTCTTAAAATCGAAAGAGATCAAAGCTGAGTTGGATGAAGTTCATGGCACGTCTGCTCCTGTGTTTCTAACAGTTTGTAATTGGGTAAATGAGTTTAAACCGTACATCCACAAATGATGAACATCGTTCGGGACGTCCAGTGGAAGTGACTACTCCTGAAATGATTGACAAAATCCTCGACATGGTTTTAAGTGATCGACGAATCAAAGTGCGCGAAATAGTTGAGGTCACAGACTTATCGGAAGGTACAGTGTTTTCAATTTTGCACGAAAAATTGGGTGTGAAAAAAATTTCGGCAAGATGGGTGTCGCGTTTGCTCTCAGTGGAAAATAAATGCAATCGTGTGATCGACACTGAGGTTGTTTTGACGCTTTTTCGTCGCAATCCTGATGACTTTCTGCATCGATATATAACTGTGGAGGAAACATGGATACACTACTACACTTTCGAGACAAAGGAACAATCAAAACAGTTGGTTTTTGAAGGCGAACGGGCTCCGAAGAAGGCCAAGACGGTGAAATCGGCCGGTAAAGTTATGGCCACAGTTTTTTTTTGGGATGCACCCGGAATCATCTACACCAATTACTTGGAAAAACGAAAAACAATAACTGGAAAGTATTATGGGTCGTCATGAAAAATCATCCTCATTTGAAAAAATTCTCTTCTATCAAGACAATGCACAGGTGTAACAATGCACCTGTACACTTTCGATGGCCAAAATTATGGAATTAAAGTTCAAATTATTACATCTACCGTATTCACGGGATTTCGCCCCCAGTGATTTTGTTCATTTTCGAATTTAAAAAAATGGTTCAGCGGACAACGGTTCACAGCGAACGAGTAGGTCATCGTACACACAGATGCCTATTTTGAGGACCTTCCGAAATCTTACTTTTTAGACGGCTTAAAAACTTGGAGAAACGCTTGGAAAAGTGTATAGAGCTAGAAGGAAATTATGTTGAAAAAAGAAATTACTTTAAAATAATTTGTTTTTCTATCTTTTTCTAAGGGCTTATTGAACGACCCTTGTATAAAATATTTATTCTTGTGCCACTTGTACACAGTTTTGATGCACAAATGATTGATTGATTGATTGATTGAAATGAGTGATTATACACAAATGATATGAAACTTCTTGAGACCGGTCATACCAACTTAAAAAAACAAACGACTGCATCGACACGCAAAGCGCGCGATTTTTAAAACAAGTCACCTTATTTTGATCATGGCAATACTTTAGAGCTTGAAAAATGTAATGCTTCATCAAGCCTCAAACACATTAAGGCTACAGCGAGGCTGCTTTTCTAAGTTCCCCATTCCTTGTTTTGATTTAAACCTCGTATAAATTAAGATAATACAACGAAAAAATACATAATGAAAATGTTGAACTAATAAATAAAGCCGAAGCAATGCAGCATTATTTTCGTAGCTTTATTAAAATAAATCCTTGAAAGGGGACAGGAATACTAATTAATTTCATTCCGTTGAAATTGCATATTGTTGTTAATACGCACCTCATGGAAAAATCATCAGGATCGCGGCTATTCGTAGCTTAATTTATCGTTCCAATAATTTAATCTGGTGAAAAATCCCCGATCGACACACCGTTCACTGCACAGCTACGGCCGCATTATGACCAGCTGTGCGTAGACGAGGTCTTATTACTGTCAGAAAGAGAATTATTAATTTGTTATTTATCGGGCTGTTGTTATTAAATTGATAATGTTGAAATTGCCGCGTGTTTTAGTTCAACCGGAGCATTATAGCGATATATCACTCTCGAAAAATTGGGATTTGTCACAGGAAAATTCCTGGTTTGAAATTGAAGAGATGAAAGAGAACTGGAGTTAAAAAAAACTTATACTGCAGAATGTATGCAGTACAATTGCAAAATTATTCACAATATTCAGTAAGAAAATAATGTAATTCACTAAATTTCCGAATCTTCGAAATTATAAATATTCTTCTTCCTCCTGTGGTGCTACAGATCGTTAGTGAGCGTTGATCTCTTTAAACATTCACCTACTACCGGATCGACTGTTGTGTACAAGGCGTGCAAACAAAGCAATGAGACTGAGGCTTCTCGTTTGGAGAGGAGACAAGATAACATCTGATGCATCTGCAACACGAGTTTAAATTCTTCAAAGTTGCTTGGTGATCTGAAGTAGTTCCTTTTGGATTTTTTTAGTATATTCTGAAAATGACAACAGTGCTCCAACAACAGTGCTCTATAAAGTTTTATTTCAGACTTGGGCACAATGTGACAGAAACTTTTGCAAAACAAGCCTATGGAAACAGTACTTTGATAAAGGCCCAAGTTTTCAAGTGATTTAAAGCATGCAGGGAACGACGAGACTCGATTGAAAATGAATCTCGCAGCGGAAGGTCTTTAACTGCAAAAAGTGATGAAATGTCCACAGAAACCGGGATCTTGTACATTCTGATCATTAATTAAAGGTCAAAATGATCAGGGACGAGTTAAATTGGTGGAACGAACAAATGAACAGGTGAAAAAACATGTCTTGCCTTTTTGGTGGGGGTTAAAAATAACCCGCCTTTTCTAGGACGTGTCATTGCTGATGGTCTTGGATTTTTTTATACGATCCGGAAAGGAAGCGCCAAAATCTGCAATGGCACACTCCAACTTCACCGCGATCAAAAAAGTCAGACTGAGCAAATCATAGATTGAAAGCATGCATCAAAATGCATTTTGCATTTTTTGATACTGAGCATTTTGACAACCAGAGAATCGCCAGCAAGACGATTATGGAGAAATTCTTGAAAAACCTCGAAAAATAGTCATTCGTGTGAGACTGAACATCAAAAATACCTGGATGCTACGCAATAACAAAGCGCCTTGCCCCATAGCGATTTTAATTAACGAGTTTTTTGTGAGTAAAAACATCACTGTTGCCCCGCAGCAGCCTTATTCACCAGACTTGACTCCCTATCACTTTTTCTTCTTTCCAAGATTTAAAATTCACCTCAAAGGATGCTTTTTGGGACATTAAAGAACAGTGAAAAGGTTGTAACCGATCATCTGAAGGCGATCACAGAATGTGAGTTTCTGCACTGCTAATCTTCGCAATCAAAAAAATAATGTTTATCAACAAACTAATTGATGACCAAATTGACACCACAGCGTTGATCTGAAGGAAGTCAGATCAACGCAGAGGTATTTGGATAAGAATCGAACCGGTAACACCCCCAAAATTATTAGAAAGTATATCTAGAAGAAGAAAGTACTCATGTAGATATATATATATATATATATATATATATATATATATATATATATATATATATATAGACTGTTTCAAAAAAATTGACTATTTTTTTCGAAAATATTGTTAGAAATGAAAAAAAAATACTATGTAAGTTAGAGCTCTTAATATTAATATTAAGAGGTGCCGATTCGCAAATTTCAATTTTCTACTTAAATATCATAGGATTTCTTTTATTTGGAATTTTATAGCTCTAACTATGGAAAGACTGTAGACAGTAGATATATATATATATATATATATATATATATATATATATATATATATATATATATATATATATATATATATATATATATATATATATATATATATATATATATATCTGTGTGTGTGTGTGTGTGTGTGTGTAATGTCAGATTTCTTTGGACAGCGTCCAATGAGACAACAGTACCGCTGGGTTTCACAATCTCATGTGGAACACACAGCAATCTGCGTCTCCGCCCAAATAAAAATTTTTGTTAGGTGCTTGACCGGTGCTTGAGCCCCACCCGTCCCTGCAATTGAAGGGCACATGATTCACCTCTCGATGTTCAGACTCGTGTGTTTTCCCACACATGCTCTCCCGTCAAGAATAGGGAGACCCCATCCACAGTCAGCAAACTATACTCTCGCCGACTTCCCGTCGGATGGCGTATATATGTAATGTTAGATTTCTTTGGACAGCGTCCAATGAGACAACAGTAGTTGAATGTCAAGAGAGCATGTGTCGGTACCCTGACGAGCCTGAACATCGAGAGGCAAAACATGTGCCCTCCAATTGCAGGGACGAGGAATCGGAAATTGAACGTTCTTCGAAAAACGTCTTTTATAAATTTAAGAGGGGGTTAAAGGGGTTAAAATTGACAATGCCGGGTTTCCAACTAAGATATAGGCAAGTAGACTGCAGGAATGACCACACGATTCTCGATGTTCCCAAGATAACTGCCTTTTGAGCTGCCATAATAGGCACCATAGTGGACTTGCATTTTCGACATAAGTCATCTATACCTTGTTCTATTAGGATATGTTTCCGATAGTTTAGAGACGGTACAACCTGATCCTGTATAGTCAAAATATTACCCTCCGTTTCAGGGAACAAGTGTCCCGCCTTAGTAATACCCGAATAATTGTGGCGTGTTCATATATTTTTTTCTTTATTCGGTTTTTTCGCCACGATCTAAAACTCAAAAAATATCAAAAATATCTGTCCTTATGTAAATAAAGATTATTATCTGATTCTTTATATACATAAGAACAGATATTTTTGTATATTTTTTGAGTTTTAGATCGTGGCGAAAAACCCAAATAAAGAAAAAAATATAACCCGCCTTGAGGTAAGCGTTTGAGTGTATTCTATTTAGACTTCTTTTCGTCAAGTTTTAGCTTTATATCTACCGTGTAGAGTTTTGCCTTCCCATTCAGTTTCTAATTCTGTTAAGGATTTAGGTGGTGTTTCTTCCACATGGGTCAGATCCAGAGGTGAGCAGTTACTATCTGTACGTTTTAATGCGCGATGAATCGGTAAATTCGTGGTATAGAAATAGCTTCTTCATTTTTGGACATGCATATTATGAGCCATTTCTACATTCACTAGACCCCTTGCACCCCTTGCTCTCGGTATATACAATCAGCTGATTTCTGCTTTCGGGTACAGATATTTTGTTAGCGTTGATCGAATTTTAATAACTATTCCTATTAATTCTGTTTTTGTCCATTTAAGGATCCCGAATGAATACATCAGGGTACCATCGTCGGTACCCTGATGAGGGGGTATAACTCCGGACTACTGTTGTCTCATTGAACGCAATCCAAAGAAATCAAAAAACTGGAATTATAAACCATCCGATGAGAAGTCAGCGAAAGAGTGGGTTGTTTGATTATGGAAAGGGACTCCCTATTCTTGAGAGAGCATATGTCGGTACCCTGATGACTCTAACCACCAACAAATGAAACATGTGTCCTCCAATGTGAGTGATGGGTGGAGCTTCCTCCCAGTCAAACAACTAACGAATGTTCCTTTTGGCGGAGACGCAGGTTGTTGTACGTTCCACATGAGATTGTGGAACCCAATGGTCGGGGGTGTATAACTTCTGACTACTGTTGTCTCATTGGATGCAGTCCAAAGAAATCAAAACCTGCATATATATATATATATATATATATATATATATATATATATATATATATATATATATATATATATATATATATATACAGGATGATTTCTAAGTTGAGACTTCTTTTTAAAAACGTATAAAACTAGAAAAGGTATTTTTTCATTCCTTTTTTTAAATATCTCTAAATATAGACCGCTACAGCTTTTAATCAATTTTAAAAAATTCATGCTCGACCCTTAAAATAATTTGAACTAATTAGATCGATCGCCCGCAAATTCAGAACGAACGATCGGAAGACAACTCATGTTTATTGTTTTTTTGTGAATCATGCATTCCTTTCACTTTCTTAATTCTGTATTATTGTATTTTATTGTCAGTTCTAAAGTGGATTTTTACCGTGAGTGTGGGAATGATAAAATGGCCCACGTGTATGAGAATAGTGAATTAGTTGGTAGGCTGTTAATTTATGGAGAGTGCAAAATGCAAAAAGCTAGAGACACCGGTGATTTCAGGAAACATTGTGGAAGGCACGCGAAAAGACCGAGAATACCTGTAAACGTTCAATGAGAGGAACACATTTTGAATCTTGTTGAGGAAGACCCAATAACAAGTACTCGAGAAATAGTACGGCAAGTTGAACTCAGTAAAAAAAAAAGCTTTCACAACATTGCTGGAAAATCAGTTGTGCCTATTTTAAGTGCAACGAGTTCAAATCTTAGAGCCACAAGAACACTCTAACAGAGTACAGTTCTGCCAGTGGCTCTTACACCAACATGAGACGAATCAAAACTATACCAGAAACATCTTGGGTATGGACTAGGCATTATTTACCCAAAATGAAATTCACAATTTCCACAATAGTCATTTTTGGTTAGTTAATAATCATCATGCCTCTAGGCAAACAAATTTTCAACATAGATTTTCGGCCAATGTGTGAACGGCAATTATCAACGGTATTCTTATTGGGCCTTTTATCTTGCCGGATCGTTTAACGAACAAAAACAAGCTCGAATTTTTACAAAAACATCTTCCCGGTCTTCTGGAAAATGTGCCTTTAATGTCAGACAGAACATGTAGTTCTTACACGATAGAGCCCCCATTGAGCCCATTTTGGGCCTCAAGTGCGGGAGTTCTTAGACATAACTTTTCCTAATAAGTGGGTAGGTCGCAAAGGGCCAGAGTGGAGATCAACTTTACGTGGAACAAATCGGCAACCATTTCGAACATTTTCTTTTAAGTACACGGCGCAGGACGGGAATGAATGTTGTTTTCTAAATTAATGTGGTAAGTTTTTTTATCTTTCAGTTTTTTGAAAAATGGTATTAGAAACAAAATTTTTACTTTATCGAATTTTATACATATTTCGAATTTTATATTTCGGTTTTAAGAATTTAGGGTATTTCTTGGTTCCAGGTTTTTGTTGGTCTACCTCGTCGCCTTTCCGTCTCCCATCCTGCTTCCAATATTTTTTTAACCGGATTATTAACTGTCATCCTAATCAGGTGACCACACCATCCTAGATGTCGTTCATCAATCAGATTTGTAATACAAAATGACTCCCATCCTCGAATATATATAATATAATATATATATATATATATATATATATATATATATATATATATATATATATATATATATATATATATATATATATATATATGTTCGAGTCTACAATACATATAGCTAAACCCGACCACGCTTCTTAGTGGCTCAGTCTGATATGAAATGAATAGGGAAGTAATTAAAAGTATTCTAGCGAACATAGATTCACCGATGAAACAATTATTCAATTTAATACCCTGCTTTACGTTGCTATGTCTATGTTGTGGAATGAAAGGAAAGGAAGAAAAAAGATGATTTTCACAGAAAATTGTTTTTTTATTGTAAAACTAGTGGATGGACTACATTTTTGTTTGTCCGTTTTCTGCATAAACATAAAGATTAGACGGCTTACCGACTCTGGAGAATGCGTCGTATAATTGCCCATGAGAGCAATTCATGCAAGGTCATAGCACTTCCGATTATACCGGAAATCGCCAGTAACTTCCTTATTTTAAACGGAACAACCGGTATATTAGATCATTTTTGGATTCTTGAGAAAATTTCATGATGAGTTCCATCATGTTTCCCTATACCTATTTTGAACTGTTTCTTAATTACTAATATTATTAATACTAACAATATTGATTCTTTTGAAAATTTTGAAAGATGTATCCTTATTTTCAACACTTTATTATCTCAAACGGTTCAAAAGTTATAGCATTTTTAATGAAGAAAAACTTTTTTGCGTGTTATTTAAATGAAAAATTTCAAATGGCCACCAACACATCTAAAAGTTGAACAAATAATTTTTCTCAATGGCAGAATTTTTTCTCAGTAAATCGGTCCTTTTAAGGTCATAAATTCGATAGGTTAGTTTTTGCCTCTCCTTAATATATATATATATATATATATATATATATATATATATATATATATATATATATATATATATATATACAATATATATATATATATATATATATATATATATATATATATATATATATATATATATATATATATATATATATATAAAATGCCAACCCGCATTGGACCAGCGTGGCAGATTACGGTCCATACCTTCAACGTGGTATTTCAATTTCAATATGTTGAAATATGACAGTACAACCTCAAACACGGCCCTCATTCCCCGGAGGCCAAAGGGCAACTACCTACGGCAGCGGGAAGACCTGCCCCAAGGCAGAGGGTGCTAAGAATCACCGGGTTAGATCAGGCTGCCATTGAACTTTTGACATTGCAACGTTAAATATACGGACTAAGAAAACAGAGGCCCGATTGCAAGAACTGTTAATCGAACTTGACAACATACATTGGGATATTATTGGGCTCTGTGAAACACGAAGGAAGGGTGAAGAGTTAATCAAACTGGAACCAACTGGACACGTACTCTACACTCGAGGTACGGAAAATGGCCGATGTGGCGGAATTGGATTCCTCATCAATCGAAAGCTGAAGGACAGTGTGGTAAAATTTGAAAGTACATCCGACCGATTAGCCCAATGCGTCATTCAGCTGAATAAAAAGTTTAGGCTTCAAATCGTCCAAGCTTATGCACCAACTATAAGCCATAAAGATGAGGAAATTGAGGAATTTTATGATGATGTGGCCCAGCTTTTATACAAGGAGAAATGTAGGTACAAAATCCTGATGGGTGATTTTAATGCCAGAATTGGAACAACAAGAACAGACGAAAATGCAACTGGCCCATATGGAACTGGTGAGCGAGACAATAGAGGTGACAGATTAGTTGATTTTGCTGAAGGACAAGAACTATATATTATGAATTCATTCTATAAGAAAAATATCAGCAGAAAATGGACATGGAAAAGTCCATCTGGGCTCACAAGCGAAATTGAGTACATCATGACCAACGATAAAACAATATTTACCAATTGTACTGTCCTTAACAATTTTAATGTTGGAAGTGACCACCGAATGGTATGAGCAAGGGTTCAGATTGACTGTCGAAAAGAGCGCGAAAGAATGGTAATCAAATGGATCAAAGACGGGCAAGGTGGATTCTGGAAAACTGCTGGAGAGAGGAAGCGATTTTGAGATTGCTTTGCCAAACCGGTTTGCTGCGTTACAAGATCCAGAGGAGGTGGAAATATCAGTTCAATATGAAGAAATCGCTAACAATGTACTTCAAACGGCTGCTTCAATAGCACCAGAGGAAAAATGTCTCAAACAAACAAAAATCTCCAGGGAGACCATTGATTTAATGAAAAAACGGCGAGCAATGAGAAATGCAGGTAGTCGTTTTGGCAGGGTCGAGTACACTGAGCTCTGCAAAATTATAAGAAAACGTATCAGAGAGGACACGCGCCGATTCAATATGCAGCTAGTGCAAAAAAACCCTGGAAGAAAACAAAAGAATTAACAAAGCTAAACAGAAGCTGAGAAACAAAAGAACGCAAATATATGCTTTAAAGCGTGAGGATGGCACAGTGTGCAGGACGCGTACCCAAATGTTAGAGATTGTCAGAAGGTTTTATTCCCAGTTATATGAAGATCAGAGCCAGTCAGGGACAGCAATACCCACGGAAGAACAATATATAATGCCAGATATCCTAGTGGAGGAAGTGACAAGTGCTATAGAGTTGATGAAGAGCGGCAAGGCTCCAGGAAAGGATAGTGTAACTGTCGAAATGCTGAAAGCTGGTGGTCGGACGTTACATAAAACACTGGCAAAATTATACTCAAAATGCCTCAAAGAACAAAAAGTACCTGACTTATGGAAAAATGCAGAAGTGATCCTTTTACATAAAAAAGGAGCACAGGAAGGTTTAAAGAACTACCGTCCAATAAGCCTCCTATCAGTGATGTACAAAGTTTTCACTAAGATAATTACTGAAAGAATATTAAAAAAACTGAATGACGCACAACCAAGAGAACAAGCAGGATTCAGAAGTGGATTCAGTACAATGGATCACATCCAGGTTGTACAGCAGGTCATAGAAAGGCACAACGAATACACCATGCCACTGTGCTTGGCTTTTATCAACTACGAAAAAGCATTTGATTCCATCTCAAAGCATGCGATAATGGATGCACTGCTTAGCCAAGGTGTAGAGAGAGCCTATGTAAACCTATTAGAATCGATATATGATGGAGCTACAGCCACAATTCACCTTGATGATCTTGAAGTGGGAATTAATATAGAACGAGGTGTACGGCAGGGTGACGCAATATCGCCTATTCTTTTCTCGGCTGGCCTTGAAGAAGTATTCCGTAAACTGGATTGGGAACAGGATGGTGTAAAGATCAATGGTGCAAACTTAAACCATCTTAGATTTGCAGATGATATTATTCTCATTTCACAAGACCCAGAGGAGCTGCAAAGACGCATACAAGAACTGCAAAGGGCTGGCGAATCATTTGGCTTGAAAATAAACCTGAAAAAGAGTCAGGTTATGTTCAATAACTTCGCTCAGGACAGAAGAATTTCAGTTTTAGGAAGGGATTTAGAGATTGTGGACAGCTTAATATATCTTGGGCAGAGGATTTCCATGGAGGGGAATACCGCCCGGTGAGGCGGTGAGGTGAAACGACTTGTTAATGTGGCTGGCAGGCATTTGGTAGGCTCAACATAGTGTTTAAGAGCAGACTCCCACTTTGCCTGAAAAGAAAATTATTCGATCAGTGCGTTCTACCCGTTATGACATACGGAAGTGAAACCTGGACACTCACATCGCAATCAATTCAAAAACTTCGGGTGGCACAGAGGGGAATGGAAAGATGTATGCTTGGCATTACAAGACGAGACAGAAAGTCCTACGCATGGATCAGGGAACAAACAAAAGTCTGTGACATCATTGGAAGAGTAAAACAGTTGAAATGGAGATGGGCAGGCCATATAGCGAGACGATGGGATGACAGATGGACCAAGGCAATCCTGGAGTGGATACCGCTTGATCGCAAACGTCCGCGAAGAAGACCGAAAGCACGATGGATTGATGACATCGTTAAGTATATTGGACCCGAGTGGCAGAGGAAAGCCCAGGACCGTGAAGGCTGGAAGCATGCTGAAGAGGCCTTCATCCTGCAGTGGATCGATACGGGCTGATGATGATGATGATGATAATTTATATATATATATATATATATATATATATATATATATATATATATATATATATATATATATATATATATACATATATATATATATATATATATATATATATATATATATATATATATATATATATATATATATATATATATATATACTAGCTAAACCCGGCCATGCTTCGTAGTGGCTCAGTCTGATATGAAATGAATTGGAAAGTAAATAAGTGTTCTAGCGAACATAGATTCACCGAAGAAACACATCATTCAATTTAATACCCTGCTTTGCGTAACTATGTTAATGCTGTGGAGTGAAAGAAAAGGAAGAAAAAAGATGAAGATGATTTTTACAGAAAATCGTTTTTTATTGTAAAACTAGTAGATGGGCTACATTTTTTGTATGTCCACTTTCTACATAAACATAAAGATCAGACGGTTTACCGACTCTGGAGCATGCGTCGTATAATTGCCCATAAGAGAAGCATTCGTTTTCTAAATTCTAACCGCACAATTGCAGAGATTGCCTTTGCGCTTTATTGTGCCTTTGCGCTTTATTGATAGCCATAGCGAACGCAAGGCGTATTGGAAATTGAAGTCGCTTAAACTCCAACGCCATGTCGATCGGAATGAGTGGTATTCGTGCAAGTAGTACGTCTCTAAATTTATGAGGTCCAGTCAGAATTCTTGCTTCAATTTAACAGTTCATCAATTTTTTAACTACTAATCGTGTACCATTACATAACTTTGGCTGATTGATGTTTCGGAATAATATAATTGGCACTCCAATGTGTGACGCTAATCTGGGATCGTCGAGTGAATTAAGAAATTCCATTCGAAAATTCACTACTTCACTTTGGTTCATTGCGGAGTCAATGATTCAGAATGATGTTGTTCATATTGTGTACGTCGACATTTTAGGCGCTAGAATGGCTCTTCCGCTTTTGAAAACGCTTGAGATACGCCGAAATTACGTTCGGCGGGCCTCCGGGATCTGACAGGTCTGTTGAAATGCAACATTGTGTCAAAATTTCAAGTCAATCGATCGACTACTTTTCGATTTTTGCAAGCACAAACATAAGGAGGCTGAATATATATATATATATATATATATATATATATATATATATATATATATATATATATATATATATACCAGGTTTCTCATGGTAGCTCTTCCTTAGAAGTTTTCGTGGTTAGAAAAACTTAGAATTCTGAATTTTTGGACTTCAGGATTATTTAAAATCCTTTTTCATTTTAAAATATTTTCAAGGTCATAGCACTTAGGAATATAGCAAGGGAACATAATATGAATAGGACTACTATAAGCTTATGAGAAATTGTATGATGATGTGACTTCTAGACAGCATGAAATGCAGGTACAAAATCCTGATGGGTGATTTTAATGCTAGAATTGGAAATGCAAGAACAAGTGAAACTACAATTAGCCCATATGGAAATGGCGAGCGGGACAATAGAGGTGGCAGATTGGTTGATTTTGCTGAAGGACAAGAATTGTACATTATGAACTCGTTCTATAAGAAAAAAATCGGCAAAAAATGGACATGGAAAAGTCCATCTGGTCGTACGAGTGAAATTGACTACATCATGTCAAATGATAAAATACTATTTTATAATTGTAATGTCCTTAACCGTTTTAATGCTGGAAGTGACCATAAAATAGTACGAGCAAAGGATAAGATAAACTGTCGAAAGGAACGTACACGAATGGTAAGATCGAGGAAGGGTAAAGTGAATTCTGAGAAGCTGCTGCAGTGGAGCAACGATTTTGAGATTGCTTTGTCGAACCGTTTTGCTGTGTTACCAGACCCAGAAGAGATGGAAATAACAGATCAGTATGAAAAAATCATCGAAAATGTGGTTGAAACGGCTATTGCAATAGCACCAGGAAAAAAAAGTTTCAAACAGTCAAAAATCTCCAATGAAACTATCGATTTAATGAAGAAACGGAGGACAATGAAGAATGCAGACAGTTCCTTTGACAGGGTCGAGTACGTTGAGCTTTGCAAAACTATAAGAAAACGTATTCTAGAGGAAACGCGTCGCCTGTATGTGGTATTTTGTATGGTGGTCGCTGTGTGTGGTATTTCGTAATCTGGATTGGGAACAGCAGGGAATAAAAATCAAAGGTGCATATCTAACCATCTTAGATTCGCGGATGATATCGTTCTCCTTTCACAAGACCCAGATGAGCTACAAGAACATATACGAGAGCTGCAAAGTGCGGGAGAACCATTTGGTTTGAAAATAAACCTAAAAAAGGGTCAGGTTATTTTTAACAAATTTGCTGTCAACAGAAGAATTTCTATTTTAGGAAGTGATTTAGAGGTTGTGGACCACTACATATATCTTGGGCAAAGGATTTCAATGGAGGGTGATACCGCCTGGGAGGTGGAACGGCGTGTTAAGTGTGGCTGGCAGGCATTTGGCGGGCTCAATATAGTATTTAAGAGCAAACTCCCACTGTGACTGAAGAGAAAGGTTTTTAATCAGTGCGTGCTGCCTGTTTTGACATATGGAAGTGAAACATAGACACTCACATCACAATCAGTTCAAAAGCTTCGGGTTACACAGAGGGGAATGAAAAGATGTATGCTTGGCATTACATAGAGGGACAGAAAGACCTGCATATAGATCAGAGAACAAACGAAGGTATGTGACATCATTGGAAGGGCGAAAGAAATGGAAGTGGGCAAGTCATATAGCGAGACGATGCGACAGATGGACCAAAGCAATTCTGGAATGGATACCGCTTGATCATAAACGCCCGCGAAGAAGGCCGAAAACACGATGGACGGATGACATCATCAAGTATATTGGACCCGAATGGCAGAGGAAAGCTCAGGACCGTGCGAAATGGCAGCAGGCTGGGGAGGCCCTCCTCCTGCAGTGGATCGACAATGGCTGAATGATGATGATGATATATATATATATATATATATATATATATATATATATATATATATATATATATATATATATATATATATATATACGTATAAATAATAAATTTAATTAATTAATTAAAAGATGTAGTTAATGTATAGAAGTCGAGCCCCATCTTGCGAGGTACAACAAAGTGGATAGATAAAAACCTTCTCCATGAAAAAAGTACTTAGTTGTTGTTGGGTAAGCCAGTTTTTTTTATCTAGACTTAGTGTATATAAAGTGAGGGAGATAACTTTGAAGATTAATTTTTTCATAAATAAATGTCAAAGGTGATTAAAAAAGGTCACGAATTTAATTGGGGGCCTAATAAATATCTTCAATGGCTACTGCAATTTTCGAGGATAAGCAAATGGATAAGCTTACGAATATGAATGGCAGAAACTAAGTTTAAAACACAATAAGTAACTTAATTTTATACTGAGAACAGACAAAACATCCACTAGATTACCCTAATGTTTATAAAAAAAAATGTTCAAAAACCCAAACAGGTTCCATATGGGCAGCGACATGTTGAATATTTAACCGGAAGTAAAAATCTCTCCCTTCAAATATTAACCGTCCAATTAAATCGTGGCATTCGGAACTGCTATTCCTCCAAAAAAAAACTATATATTCGTCTATCGCCGACATATCCCATTTCATTCCGCGCCAGTTTTTGTCCCAGCTTAATCGAATTATCGTTTATCGATCTATTCGACACCGAAAAAAAGTTTTTTTTTTGAGGCAGCCAGTATACGCCAAATGGATTTTTGACCCGTCTATAATACGATATGGCGTTACACAAAAACCTTGTTAAAAGTACACATGGATAAGTTAATATTGATGTTCGGACTGGAATTTAAAAATGCTACAATTATGGCACTCGGGAATAAATTAAGAGATAATACCTCCGTATTTGTTTGAAGAATAAGGTTGTGATCCCAGGTTCGTTCTAAATAAAGGGTGTCTCAGAATGTTTTTCGTTTTTGATACTTTGAAATTTGTTTAACTGGTGTAAAAATTACAGAATAGTTTTTGAATGTTTATTTACGAAAAACAACCATATGTAAATGAGCACCATCCGCTTTTTCACACTCATTTAACCTGGAACTGAAATTTTTAATCACTAGCTGGAGCTTCGCTCACATGGATTTCCTCTGTTATTCTCTGCTTTAAAACGTTTATATTGGGTGGTAATCGGTTAAAACCCTTACTTTTTACGTAGCCCTGTAAGAAAAAATCAGCAAGTGTGAAATCTGGACTCGTCGGTGGCCAGTTGATGTCGCCTCGGCGACTAATCATTCTTTCAGGGAATAAATCGTGAAGGGATGCTAAAGAATCATACGTGATGTGGAAACTTGCTCCATCTTGTTGGATATATATGCTCTAAATATGTTGCGGTTGTAACCAATCGAGTTTTATATTTCTGGATCCAAAAAAGTCCAGATCAAATGGCAATAACGATCAGAATTAACAGTCTGAGTGCGACCACGGTTATCCTCAACAAAGCAGGAACCGATAATTCCTTCGCTTGATATAGCAGTCCAAACGACAACCTTAGGCGAGTGTAATGGTTTCCGGTGCAGTTCCAGCGGCTTCTTGGGAGCCCAATATTTGTAATTTTGTTTATTCACGTTGCCTTTGATGTGGAAATTCGATTTATCAGAAAACTATATGTTATTAAAGCTCCTAAAACGATTTTTCATTGTCCTGCAGAATTCGACTCGTTTAGCTAAATCATCGGGCTTCATCTCCCGTACAATAACAATTTTTTAGGGGTGGAAATGAAAAGCTTTACGAATACCGCGATGAATCGTGGATCTGTGCAAATGTAGAGAAGCTGTGCGGAATCGTAGGAACTGTCGTGGATCGTCTCTAACAGACTGACGCGGTCAACATTCGATCACGTTCTTAATGTCCTATTGCGCCCAGTTGATTTACCCGGATTGTGTTTCCAGTCTCACCCAGTTGCGCACCCAATTCTTGATTAAATTCGCACTTGGCACATTTCTCATGGTCGCTAAATTAAAATTCGACAGACGTAGAACAATTGTGTAGGAATCATTGTTTTTATAAAATGTTCGCACGTAAAATGCGCGCTGTGGTCCCATGACCACAGCTACTAAACTTAGACCGAGGCCGCATTACGGTTTTTTCCAGCAAGCGGTTAATCGCTATAACCGTTAAATTTTCTCAGTTTCAAGATGGATTTCAAGAGCACAGTATGTATTATTCCTCTAATATTTAGAAATAGAAAAAGAAGACGTCAACACTAATTGCTAACTAAGTTCTACTGGTTATAAATTATAGCGCGTTTTTTATCCGCGAACCATATTTCACGGTTTTAAAATAAATCGCGGAAAAAAACCACAATGGCGGCCGCTTGTATTATTTTTCTTGACTCACAAAATCACACGGTTAAAAACTACGGCGATTTAGCTGTCGTGCGACCTCGGCCTTAAAGAGCCCGTCGAGCGTTTGACACCACTCCCCTCTCCCCCACCCGCCGTTGTCTGTATTTGGCGCGTAACAGTCAAAAAACAAAACGTCAAACATTCTGAGACACCCGTTATATTGACTGACAAAAAAGGTGCATAGTATTGAGTAGTGCATAGTGTTCACTTCACCATTTGGAAGACGGATCTTGGTAGAAAATGTGCGTGAAATGATCGTGAATATTATCTGGGTATTATGAAGCGTTTGTGGGAGAAAATCGTTCGACTGAGGACCGAATATCGAACGCCGGGAAGATAATGCCCCAACTCACAGAACCGTCGCTGTTCGTGATTTTTTTACGAAAAACAAGTCTGTTTATTTCAACATTCTTCGTATTCGCCTAATTTATCTCCTTCAAATTCGAACTTCAGCAAAACGGCATAAACAAAATCTATGCTAGATTGGTTAAAAGTGTCCAGAGGTGTATTGATGCAGGAGGGATGTATTTTGTATAAAAAGAAATTAATTTGGCAAAATAACTAATTATTTTTTACCATACCGCCGCCAATTTTAAATAAAAAAGCGACGAAATATATTCTTAGATTCAAATTTATATCTAGATTTTGCAATATATTTCTTATAATTTTTTTTTAGATAAATAAATTGTACGAACTGTTTTTAATCATCTCCCCAATTATTCATTAATAAACTTAATAATACCAATTAATTTTTCTATCACCAAGTTTAAATTTACACATAGGCAATTTTCTTTAATCACGCCGGTAAACCTCAACGTAATGCCGGATTTATTTTTCGATACATCATTGAACTTCGCTTATTAGACATTTTATTCAGTCCACAACATGTAACATTGAAAACGATGGGAATATGGTGAAAAGTTGGGGAAAATGCCAAATGCACATGAACTGGTCGAAAATTTCCCAGAAAATTCTCTTATCTGGTCGACGGCTTGCCTTCCGTGCAGGGGCGCCGGGACGCGTCCGTTGCGTGAGCGCCGTCTCGACGAAACAAAGGAAAAATCGATGCCGGTCGTGAGGGTGGGGGGAGGAAAGGGACTCTGTACAACGAGAGGTAGAGGTGCAGGGGAAAGGTGGGGAGAAGGCGAAGGGACAATGCGAGACTGATGAACGTAGACTTGGTTTTTTTGTGGACAGGTCGTGCACCACGGTGGGGGGATTCGGCGAAAAGGAGGGGTATTGGACGGAGAGGGAGCTTGTCTGGCTTTGGAAATATAACCCTCTCCCTCCTGATTTTATTTTTGTGTTTTTTTCCTGTATGTTTTGAGTAGAAGTTCGGGGAACGGATATTTTGATTGTTATCGAATATGTGGCCCTGGGGGATTTTGTTTTGGTTGTTTTGTTGTTGTTCATCAATGCTATCAATAACCAATTTGGTTATGAATAGTAAAAATGAATTTAATCACAAACATATAAAAGGATTAGTATTGTTCTTGTAAATACAGCAGAACAAAAGAAAAGAAACAACCGTTAGAACGGGTGATTGTTTTAGTGTACCCGAACTTCTGATAGAGGTCACTGTCAAATCATCTTGGCAATAATTATGTCACATCATGAAACGTTTAACATCAGAGCAATGTTAGCAAACTGTTTAAATTTATTGTCAAAATCAATGTTCTGTGTGCCAAACTTATAGAGTTTTTATTTTGCACATAATCGATCAACAATCGATGTATTCATCGATTTATCAACAAATTCCGACCGCATTTCACGCTGCTCGATGTTAAAACAAAAACAAGACCAAAAATTGTGCGTTCCGAAAAAAATATCGCCGCTGATGCTGGCAGTATGGATGAAAATCCCAATTTATCAATTCGTCGTTGTTCGCAGGAAGTTGGGCTTTGTTATTTGACTTTGAATTCCAAATTTGAATGGCATTGACCTGAAGGAAAAGTAGTTCCAACAGGATGGCTATACATATAGCCAACATAACCGTCGATTTATCGAGGGAGAAATTCGGTGAGAAAATTATTTCGATGAACAGACCTGTTAATTGGTCACCAAAGTCATGCGATTTAAAGACTTTAGAGTATTTTCTTTGGGGTTAAGTTAAATATTTGGTCTATGCCGATAAACCGGCAACTATTGACGCTTTGGAAGTCAACATAACTCGGACAATTGCCAATTGCCATAAGACCCCCAATTGCTTGAAAAACTGGCCGGAAATTGGATTGAGAGAATGCGCTTTGTCAGGAACAATCGCGGCTGGCATTTGTTCGAAATTGTTTTCAGACATTAATACCATCGAATTTTATTTCACATAAAATAAATAGTTTTAAGGCATGTAATTTAGTTGTTGTTTTATTTGAATTTAAATTTCGGCCGCACAAAAAAAAACTTATACTAGAATCAGAACCCATTATCTCCATTTTATGATGAAGTGGGGTTGAGAACTGAATTAATTAGTTCCTTGACTGCTCTTTCTACTTGATCATAGCATGAATTAAAAAAAATTATTTGCCCATCTAAATGAAGTCTAAAAATAATAAATAAATACATAAATAAAACCTTAGAATCAAAAAAAATTTTTTTTTCAGTAGTGAGTTACAAAACAAGTCATCTCCAGTTCAATCAATAGGAACTCTTCTCCCTGACAACAAGGCAGTGGCGGCTCGTGGGTTTTTAAAGTGGGAAGGCGTAGAAGGAAATAGTGCTGCTGAAGATTTTTTTTTGTTTTCCCCTTTCTCCTTTTACTTTTCGTGCTATTGAAACCAGATACAGGAGGGGAACCAGGAAAATGAGTTAAAGGAAAGAAACTGAACGGAAATAAAATATGGTGTTTTGCTCTGAAAAATTGTTTACTGTGCTAAATGCTGGAGAGACGGTGCCCCAACGCCCTCCCTCACGGGCCGCCACTGCAACAAGGTTAGGTTACAGTTCCATTTTGTCTTTTTTCCTATTTTTATGCATTTTATTATAATAATTTTATTATATTATAGAATACTTTTTTGCTATTTTATTTTTACTAGAGGGCTTTTCTAAAGATTTTAAAAGCTAAATGTACTCGTTTCAATAATGTTTTAAAGAAATATTTTAAAACTGGAGATGTCACTAATGAAAGAAAATGAGGAAACCGGAATGAATTGATGTACTCTGATAAAAAAATTAAGTCATACGTTTTATGCGTATGGCCCAGCTCAGAGCTCAAAAATAAATACTTAAAATGCGTGCAAAAGCATTTTTCGTAATCTTATAAATAAAACCAAATGTTCGTTGGTAAGCGCATCACTTGAGAACGGCTGGACCAATTTGACTAATTTTTATTTTAAATGTTGGTTATACCATAATTTTATGGAAAATTTTATGGTTTTTATGGAAAGAAAAATTGAAAAAGTTGCCCGAAAAATTGGAAAATTCGGGAAAAACTGAAAGTACTTTTTTCTTTAGGATTTTTGTATGAACTCAAAACCATAACTCATGATTCGAACGATGGATATAGCTAAAATCAATTCTAAAATTTAGGCACCAAAAAATCTGTTATCTTTTTAAGCAAATATGTGTATAAGCACATTTGGCAAATAATAATTGCTTATTATTTAACCAATACACTACTAATAAACGAACGGACATTGTTAAAACAATATTTTAAAAATTAAGAATCAGCAATACATCAGCCAAAAAATGGAAATTTTTTGTAGTAGTATTTTTTAGTGTAGTAATTTCTGATTGAAATTATCCCGACATGTTGGTTGACAAAAATTGTTTCAGTGTGTGTATTTAAGTCCCATTTCAAACCAAAATTGTATTATGTATGAAAATATAACGATATGTCTCTTGTTTATGGAGAAGCAGCAACCGGATTAAAAATGTACCAGGACTTTTTCAACGTGTTCGCTAGAATAGATTTCCATAGACCAGAAATGCTGGTCGTTTTAAAGATTAAATTTAATAAAACAAACATGACTTTCTGAATGTGACGCGAATCTTTTAAAACATGTTATATTAGTAGTTTCAACTTTGACATTAAATGAGATATATGTGTAAGTTTTAACTTTTTCTTGGTAACAAAAACCAAATGTATGCTAAAACTTATAGAATGAATGGCAATAATAATATTACATTTTATTTTCAATCATCATTTCATCAATTCATTGTTCATTTCATCAACAATATCTTAAGATAACAATGAAACAAAAAACTGAATTTTTCGTAAGATTTGGTAATGTTGTCAATTTTATGAAAATAAAATAGTGTTTTTCGCGGAAATGGTTGCATTTTGGATACATGTTTGTATCTTGATTTGGATACATGTATTTTTTGGATACATGTGTGTATACAGGCTATAGATTTTGTATGTTATAAGAAAAGATTTTGTAAACAAAAATAATGTAATAAAAAATCGTTGGTTAAATTGGCGAGTTATTTCACTTACACCCTGTATAATTGAATTAACTTATTTAAATCGAATAAAAATTTTTTTTACTTTGTTATCTATCACTTTTATGTTTAAATTTGTGTGATTGTAGTTTCGTAAAACAATTTTACATTCTCGAACATTAGTTTAAAACTTATTTCTAGTCAATTTATAAAAAATCATAATTATGAATCACAATTAATTTTTTTCTTTTTCTCGTCATCTGATATATAAATGCGTGAGTTGCACATCATTTTGTGATTATTAAGTAAGTGTAATCTCATTGATTAATTGTGAACATTCCTCCATGATTGACACAAATGATTAAAAATCATTTTTGCCACTACTACATGACAGATTTTCCGTTAAATTCACATCGCAAAACAAAGTTTCTCCGTTGTAACTCCGGTGAGATGTTGTGCTGGCCGGATGTGGGAGACTGCAACATCGATACTAGTTCGCATAGATGGAGAAACTTCGCTGGAACCGAGACCTAAACACGTCCTGCGAATTCCCCAGATGTGTTGGGACGTAATGATGCGGCTAAGAGAAATACGTCCTCGTGGGACGGCCGCAGGACGAATGATGTCTGTCCTAAGAGAGTTTTTAGTGGAAAATTGATAGTAAAAATGGTCGCACGGAGGTAGTGTGTTTTTTCCCCACCAATCCTGATACCTTTGTTTTTCGACATAAGTATTGTTGGATAGACCAAAAACGTTTTTGCTATGTCAATATAAGATGGTGTTTCTTAATCCTATTCTCGGTGATAAATATATATATATATATATATATATATATATATATATATATATATATATATATATATATATATATATATATATATGTATGTATAGTGCGGCGCCAAATTCCGAACAAATTCAATATTTTTGCAAACATGACTTTTATTCTTAAAATAAAGTTTACATTTTTTTTTACTAAATTATTTGTAAGGTCATAAAGAACATATTTACTCAATATATACTCCCCCTGCTTGACCGCCTCCATTCTCGTTATGAAATGCTCGCAGGCTCGTTTTAAGTTGTCACGGTCCATATCGGCGATTGCCACTTCGGTAGCGTCTCTCAGTGATGCGACGTTCGTATGTCTGGACTAGTTGGTGATATTTTCAACCACGCTCTATACATAGAAATCCAAATTTGGACATTTGGACCAAAACATGTCGACGTTGTTCGACAACCAATTTTGAACCAAATGACTTGTATGGCACACCGTCCTACGGCAAAACATAGAGCTTTCCAGACGACCCAGTTTCCATCCACGGCTTCATTACATTTGTCAGAACACGCAAATAAACTTCTTTTGTGACATTTTCACTTTCTTTAAAGAAATGCGGTGGCATCACATCACTCTCACTGGACACAACACTTAGCACGTGGACACTCATCGGAAATTTTGTTCTGGACACAATTGGAACATCCTTTGGGTCATGTGCGAGCCTGCGATCATTCCTTCGATTGATTTTCACATCGACAGTAAAAATTGCCCTGGATCCTCAAAAATCAGCTCCTGAATGTTAAATGATATCGTGCATCCTCACAATGCGATCCTTCAAATGATTTTTCCTTATCTGTATTGCAAAACCTTCGTTGGACTTTTCCGACTCATTATACTTCTCAACATCATACTCAGTGGTTCTCAGATACCCGAAGAACCGAATGATTTTTGTCGAAGAGCGTCTAGCGCGAACACTTGCGATAATTGCGGCTTTTCGGTTGTATTCCGCTCTTGGTTTCAAAACTGCAACTGTTTCGAGGTTATCACTATTTAGTACATGCGTCAAGCTATTTCGACGCCAATCGCGACCTCTCCAAGTGATATAAAACGGCGAAAAATTCAAACTGAATTTTGTCCGGGTTTTGGCGCCGCACCCTATATATATATTTGTATATATATATATATATATATATATATATATATATATATATATATATATATATATATATATATATATATATATATAGTTTTTTTCTTGGGGAAATTGGTTGTTATCGGGCTGGCGGTCTGCAGTAAAACAAGTGTTTAATCGTCTCAATATTTCGTCATTGTTTTGATGACTTCATCAGGAGACTCTAAAATTATTTTTTTTCTTTTTATTATTTAATAAACAATGAAATAGTATAGAACACCAACATGTTAAAATACAAATTCACACAACAATAAATATATAAACTTACAATTAATGACTATAGTCTAAAACATGTGTATCTAAATAACGTTCTTGAACGATACGGGCCCAACCAGGAATTAACAATCTTTTTTAAACACTAAGGTATTTCAACCTACAACCATCGAGGTTGAAAAGACTGGAGCACTTTCAACACGAACATCCATTGTTTGGTGTTATTTGAGAATATGGCAGTAAATACTGCTAAGACCACTCGTATCTGATTTAAAATTCATCGTGGTCTTATTTTGTCTTATATGACACATCTCTAAAAACAATCTTTTTTTTTGTAGTTATTCATCTGTTGTATAACTTTTACATTGTCGAAATCCATATTATGTCCAGTACTCAGGAAATGGTCAACCACAGCACATCTGTTGTTGTGATTACGGCAGTCACTCTTGTGCAATGTTATTCTCTGTTTAAGCCACTGACTGGTCTGTCCTATATAAGACTGTTCACAATCTTTGCAGGTCAGTTTATAAATTACACTTGATTCTAGACCGATTGGAATGGTATCTTTGATTTTGGTGAACAGATTAGCGATCGTTAGTTGATTGTATTGACTGATTTTTATGTGAGGAAAGTCCTTGAATACTTTTGTCACCCCTTGGGATAGACCATTCACTTTTGGGATTTTTTTGTAAACTAATTCTGGCCCGTTGTCTTCTAAAGGGCCATCATAGAATTGTGTGCTGTATATCAATCGTTTCAATATATTTTTCGGGTAACCATTGTTCAGAAACAATTCGTATAGAATTTTTAAATTTTTTTGTAACAGAGTGCTATGGCTGATCCGTGTGATCCTGTTTTTCATTTGGACAATTGTGTTATATTTTTGGCTTCTGGAGTGATTTGAATGATAGTTGATGAATCTACCTGCCGCAGTGGGTTTCTGGTACCAATCCAAGATTATCTTGTTGTTATGTAATCTTATTACCTTGGTGTCCAGAAAAGGTACCGAATTGTCCATCTCTTTTTCTAATGTGAACTGAATGTCTTTATGTATCTTATTGAACGTGTTCAACGTTGTTTCTATGTGTTCATTGGGGACTCCACAAATTACATCGTCGACATATTTGTAAATGAATGGAAAATGAAATGATAACTTTCCAATTGCTTGTTGAAACACGTGATCCATTGTAATAGTTGCCAATATTGGACTGATTGGAGAGCCCATTGGCGTGACTTTCTTTTGTTGGTAAAATTTTTTGTTAAATATAAAATACGTACCGTTTAAAATGAAGTTTAAACTTTCAAAAAACCCTTCATATGACAAGGATGTATGTCTTTTTATTTCTCTCCAGTTGTCTTTCAATATCTGTATTATGAGATCTTGCGGAATGTTCGTGAACAAGGAAACAACGTCCAGGGATATGAGAGAGTGTTCGGCAGGAAGTGTCATATTCTGCATGTTTTCAACAAATGTGAGAGTGTCTTTTACATTGTAGTTATTTTTGTCATCAAATGCGAGTTGTAATGTGGTGGATAACATTTTTGATAGTTCATAGGTTGTGGAGTTCTTTGAACTGACAATGGGACGCATTAATACATAACATAACAACATTACATGACATTACATAACAACATACATGACATATACATGACACACATAACATACATGACATACATAACAACATAACAACATTACATGACATTACATAACAACAAGATAATCTTGGATTGGTACCAGAAACCCACTGCGGCAGGTAGATTCATCAACTACCATTCAAATCACTCCAGAAGCCAAAAATATAACACAATTGTCCAAATGAAAAACAGGATCACACGGATCAGCCATAGCACTCTGTTACAAAAAAAAAATTTAAAAATTCTATACGAATTGTTTCTGAACAATGGTTACCCGAAAAATATATTGAAACGATTGATATACAGCACACAATTCTATGATGGCCCTTTAGAAGACAACGGGCCAGAATTAGTTTACAAAAAAATCCCAAAAGTGAATGGTCTATCCCAAGGGGTGACAAAAGTATTCAAGGACTTTCCTCACATAAAAATCAGTCAATACAATCAACTAACGATCGCTAATCTGTTCACCAAAATCAAAGATACCATTCCAATCGGTCTAGAATCAAATGTAATTTATAAACTGACCTGCAAAGATTGTGAACAGTCTTATATAGGACAGACCAGTCAGTGGCTTAAACAGAGAATAACATTGCACAAGAGTGACTGCCGTAATCACAACAACAGATGTGCTGTGGTTGACCATTTCCTGAGTACTGGACATAATATGGATTTCGACAATGTAAAAGTCATACAACAGATGAATAACTACAAAAAAAAAAGACTGTTTTTAGAGATGTGTCATATAAGACAAAATAAGACCACGATGAATTTTAAATCAGATTCGAGTGGTCTTAGCAGTATTTCCTGCCATATTCTCAAATAACACCAAACAATGGATGTTCGTGTTGAAAGTGCTCCAGTCTTTTCAACCTCGATGGTTGTAGGTTGAAATACCTTAGTGTTTAAAAAAGATTGTTAATTCCTGGTTGGGCCCGTATCGTTCAAGAACGTTATTTAGATACACATGTTTTAGACTATAGTCATTAATTGTAAGTTTATATATTTATTGTTGTGTGAATTTGTATTTTAACATGTTGGTGTTCTATACTATTTCATTGTTTATTAAATAATAAAAAGAAAAAAAATAATTTTAGAGTCTCCTGATGAAGTCATCAAAACAATGACGAAATATTGAGACGTTTAAACACTTGTTTTACTGCAGACCGCCAGCCCGATAACAACCAATTTCCCCAAGAAAAAAACTATAAATTGCACGGTCGAGAAACATATCAAATTATATATATATATATATATATATATATATATATATATATATATATATATATATATATATGAAGAATTACATAAAGAATTTCAGTTTTAGGAATATATTTGGAGATTGTGGACAGCTTTATATATCTTGGGCAGAGGATTTCAATGGAGGGGAATACCGCCCGGGAGGTGGAACGGCATGTTAAATGTGGCTGGCAGGCATTTGGTAGGCTCAACATAGTGTTTAAGAGCAGACTCCCACTTTGCCTGAAAATAAAAGTCGATCAGTGCGTTCTACCCGTTATGACATACGGAAGTGAAACCTGGACACTTACATCGCAATCAATTCAAAAACTTCAGGTGGCACAGAGGGGAATGGAAAGATGTATGCTTGGCATTACAATACGAGACAGAAAGTCCTGCGCATGGATCAGGGAACAAACAAAAGTCTGTGACATCATTGGAAGAGTAAAGCAATTGAAATGGAGATGGGCAGGCCTATATTGCGAAGCGATGGGACGACAGATGGACCAAGGCGATCCTGGAGTGGATACCGCTTGATCGCAAACGTCCGCGAAGAAGTCCGAAAGCACGAGGACCCGAGTGGTATTGGACCCGAGTGGCAGATGAAAGCCCAGCATCGTGAAAGTTGGAAACAGGCTGAAGAGGCCTTCATCCTGCAGTGGATCGATACAGGCTGATGATGATGATGATATATATATATGTATTCGGAACATCCATATTATATGTTAAAAAAATAGTGAAGTGGGCTAGTTGAGAAAGATATTAAAAAGAAAGAAAAGACAAAGTGGAGCGCGGGTGAATTTTCTTTGTTTTTAATACATATATATATATATATATATATATATATATATATATATATATATATATATATATATATATATATATATATATATATATATAGATACATACATACATACATACATACATACATATATTGTTGATTACTCGACTGGGGACGGGCCCCACCCATCCCTTCCATAGGAGGGCATATGTTTCGTCTCTTGATGTTTAGACTCTTCAGGACACCGACATGTGTTCTCTCGCCAAGAATAGGAAGGTCCCATCCACAGTCAACAACCCATACTTTTCGCCGACTGCCCGTCGGATGGCGTTTATATGCAGTGTTAGAATTCTTTCGACTGCGTCCAACAGTGCTGAGTGTCATCAGACACCCAACTGCTGAGTTCCACAATCTCATGTAGAACACACAACAACCTGCGCCTCCGCCTAAATGAACATTTTGTTGATTACTTGACTGGGGACGGGCCCCACTCATCCTTTCCATTGGAGGGCATATGTTTCCAAAGAATTCTAATACTGCATATATACGCCATCCGACAGGAAGTCGGTGAAAAATATGGGTTGTTGACTGTGAATGGGATCTTCTTATTCTTGACGAGAGAGCACATATCGGTGCTCTGAAGAGTCTAAACATCAAGAGACGAAACATGTGCCCTCCAATGGAAGGGATGGGTGGGGCCCATCCCCAGTCAAGTAATCAACAAAATGTTCATTTAAGCGGACACGCAGGTTGTTGTGTGTTCCACATAAGATTGTGGAACCCAACAGTTAGGTGTCTGATGACACTCAGCACTCTTGTCTTATTGGGCCTAGTCCAAAGGATTCTAACACTGCATGTATAAGAAGCATATCGTGATATTTGCGTACAGAACACAATTTTTGTTTTAAATGGAATTTAAGTACACATATTTAAATATTTTTTGTCGCCAACACCCTTTGTCATAGAGATAATCCTAATTATTCAAAGCGACGTTGCCATTTCTATTTTGACTGATATATAGCGCTATTCTTATTTATTTTTTAAATTGTTTTAAGTTTTTTAAATATTTATTACTTTATTTATAGTGTATTCGTTAAATAATAACCAATTATTATTTACCAAATATGCTTTTACACATATTTGTTTAAAATAATAATTCTTATCATAGCTTTTCGATTGGTAATTTAATAACTTTGCCATTTTTTACGTGGCAATTTTTAGGTTTTTAATCCTTGACTGTAAGGCACTTTTATTATATCAAATAATGTGAAAAATCGTTGGTTAAATTTTCGAAAGTTACGTACACTCTAATATATAGCGGGTCTTTCAAATTGACCGGGTTTTTTAATTCTTGAATAGAACAGATGGCGTCGTGAATTTGCCTAGGTCTAGTCTCATTTCAAAAATGTAATGTATGACGTTTATAAAAATGAAGCCCTACATAATACAACAACGCGTTTTAATTGTTAAATTATTTTATGAAAATGAAATTTTTCGAAAAAACGCAATTTTTACGATTTGCACAATCATCCATCTGAAAATACTGTCAGTTACATTGTTCAAAAATTTTAAGAAACTGAAGGAAAGAAGGAAGATAAGAAGAGCAATATATAGTCGTAGTGGTCGTTCATCAGAGCATATTGATTTAGTATGTGAAAGTTTTGCTGAAGACCCAGAAATTTTCATTAGTCGACATTCACAACATTTAGGACTCAGTAAGTCCACAACGTGGCGTATTTTACGAAAGGATTTAGCTCTGATATAAGGTTCAAATAACACTGACACTAAAGCCATTGGATTATTCAAAATGTTATGCATTTGTCAATTGGATTAAAGATCAAACAGATGATTTTTCTCAAAAAATCATCTTTTCGGATGAAGTACATTTTGAAGTTGGTGGCTATGTTAATAAAATAAAAAATTGCTACTTTTGGAATGAGGAAAATCCACGATTGATTCTTGAGAAACCTTTACATCCTAAACGAGTCACTGTTTAGTGTGCATTATCGTCTGGAGGTGTAACTGGGCGGTATTTCCTTCAGAATGCTGCTGGGGAAGCTGTAACTGTGAATGGTGAGATGATAACTGAATTTTTGTGGACTGAATTGAATAATATTGAATTGGAGATACCGTCAACAGTAATATACGTCTCAATGATGTGAGCGCAACTAAACTCGAAGGTACTTAGAAGCCCAATACTCCCTGTGCGAGGAAAGGAGGAATTTCTAAGAATTGCAAATTACGCTCGGCCTCACAGACCAAACATCAATAATTAAAGGTTAATTTACTTTTTTGATAGCCAGGAGATCGCTCATAAAAATGTTGTGCCTCAATACCAAACGATAAACCAGCATTCTGAACGAGAAATTCTTGAACGACTTCGAAAAAGGGCCTTGATGTTCGGCGTATGCGAGGTAACATGTCGTATCATGACAATTCTACACACCTATTTCAATAACAAGTAAGTTAAAACATCTCTAAAACTCCTCAGCCTCCTTATTCACCATGCCCACACCAAATTTCTGTTCAGCAACCTATTTTTAACTATTGCAGAAGAAAGAGCATTCTGCGTCTTTTGCCCTATCAATATAAATTTTTTGACCAGGTATATTTCTTTAAATAAATATACGATGATACTACGATTTTCTAATGATACTTATCTAGACATCTGACTGGAAACTTCCTGATTAGCCTAGGTATCTCGATATAATCAAGACAGAATCAAGAAATACCTGCTGGTGTATGCACGTGCTTTTAATAAATAAACTAAATCGACTCGGGTCAATATTTACAGAACGCACGGTATATCACCGACCTCTCGGCAATCATCCCATGCCGCGACCAGCGCAAATTACCGCCCGGATGACGATACCATCGGCCAAGACGAAAAAGACAACGAACCAGAAGATGATGAAGAAGAAGAACAAGAGGAAAAAACCTGGGGCATCGGCGGCGCTGTCTTCATCGAATTAAACCGTCCGGCAGTTATGCAACTCTTCTCCGCTTCGCTGTTACAGTTAGGGGCCACGGCCACGCATCATTGGCTCGGGGTGCAGCCCGTCTCGCTTGGTCGACGAATTCGAGTCCGATAAAGTAAATAATTCGCAGCCGAGCGACCAGAATCGTGCTCTGGGATGAATGCGAATCGATCGTGGCCGCGGAGAGAGAGAGAAAAGGAGATCGACTTCGAGGGCTAAGAACTTGCACAGATGGAACAAAATTTGTGTTCTGCTTTAAGAGAACTTTTAATTGCTTTTTTATGTAGGACGAAGAAATTGAAGATCATCTTCGATAAAAGATGAGATACCATTTAAACTGTATGACTATGTCAAATCGCAAGGTGGCCAGAAGATGTTTCTTTTCACATTAATGGTTTAATTAAATATATAGTATGTACAGAATAAACTTTTCATGAATTAATACTGGGTTTACATCGCCTCTTAAACGATGGTCGAAGACATCTGGATATCCAAAAAAAATCCATATTAAGCTGTATTCCTTATATAAACAGTTTCATCTTTTTCATCGGGATCGATCTCCTGCAGCCTCTTGACAGCTTTTCAAGTGCAGTAGTTCTTCAACATATCTTCCTGCATTGTCCTGTCACCATGACTTTGATCTACTTCCCTGTCACCCTTGTTATTCCTATTTCTGGCACTCTCGCTACATGTCTCGACCATCTGAGCTTCTTTGTAACTGATCTTTTAAATTTAGCGGTTTTCTTTAATTCTTGAGTAAAACATAGATGGCGTTGTGAATTTGCCTAGGTCTAGTCTCATTTCAGTAGTGTAATGTATGACATTTATAAAAATGGAGTCGTACACAATTCAGCAACGCGTTAAAATTGCTAAAGAATTTTATGAAAGTGGGCGTTCAGTGAAATGTTTTTTTAGAAAATTACATGATATTTACGGTGTGCGCAATCGTCCATCTGAAAGCACTATCAATCGAATTGGTCAAACATTTTAAGCAACTGGTCCGGTGGAAGATAAAAGAAGAGCAATAAATAGTCGTAATGGTCGTTCACAAGAGCATATTGATTTGGTACGTGAAACTGTTGATGAAGACCCAGAAATTTCCATTAGTCGACGTTCATAAAAATTTGGACTCAGTGAATCCACAACATGGCGTATTTTACGAAAAATATGCTAAAAGATGTACGGAGCTAAATCAAATAAATGAGGGAGTGTCAAACACCACGATCATTTTTTTAACTAAGAAACAGCATACAATCCTTTATACTTGTCGATAAATCACATACAGTGATACTAGTTGGTTCTTTTATGAGCCTGGTTAACCTTAAAGTGGGCGTTTCTTGCAATTCGAATTATTAATTATGGACCTAGCCGTAGATGATCTCCAGTGCTCTCTCCGCCATCACGAAATATTTCAAACCATTTTAAAAATTTCTAACGACCTTTTAGGACACATTTTACAAACTTATAAACCGACTACTTAAAGCTCATATTTTAAACCGACGTTACAAGAGACCTAAAAGTAAAAACTGTTACGACTAGTATTTCAAATGACATTTTACCTTCGTATTTTCCATATTCATTGTCCAGATTCATATATCCTGTGCTATTATTCCTATCTTCTGCATTGTTCTCCCACGATTTAGTCTATAATTTCCTGTATTCTCTCCAGCCTGGCTTTTCTTGGTCTACATTTGTTTCTATCATCTATAAAGAAATAATAAAACCCTTTGTAACATACGCAGCAAAAACGATGACCCTCACCATCAGGGAGACGAGAAAACTAAAAGTCTTCAAGAGGAAAATAATAGAGATAATGTATGGACCCAAAAAGGAAGGAGAAGACTAACAAAGCCTAATGAATCAGGAAATCAGAGAATTACTCATGAAGAGGATGTAGTACGTTACATAAAGATCCAGATAATTAGATAGTATGAACACATCCACAGGAAGCAGCAGGAAAGTTCTATACTGGCCATCACCAACTGGAGACCAATGGGCAACAGGCTAGTAACAGACCAGTAGGTAATAGTTGCAACAGCAAAATACTGCTGAAGAAGTCAGAAATGTCTGACGAAATATACAGTTATATCAAGAAAAATATATAAACAAATAATTTTTGTTTCAGTTTCAATATACAGACCGAATAACTGAGATTTCCCCATTTCCCACCAAAAATTCTAGTCGTAGCTCTTTTTCTACTACTAGACAGGTTTGAAATTTGAGTTAATTGCAGGATTCGCGTAAATATGATATTACGAATGGCAGCAATGGCATTGCGATTAAGCCAAAATTGAACGAAGCATCGCATGATAATTCACTCAACTTTCCTTTTCAATTTAAATGCATCATCTTGTTGAAACAAATGCATTTTGTATCAACGCGAACTTTGTAAAATCAAGATATATATAGAACTTATATTCTTATAAATTTGATTTCCATCCATTCCATTTCCCCATTTCTTTTTTGAATGTCTTCACTTTTTCTTTTTGAATTAGTGTAGTAGTACTACACGTTGAGTTAGTAGTAGTAATTTGCAATGATTTGTTCAAAACACTCAATTTTCCAAACATTATTACCAAATAGACAACTTTAACAACAACTTCTTCATTATAATTTTCAGAAAACAAAAATTACAATCTTTTCTTTAAGTTCTAACACCATTTGAATCACTTTTGCGCGAGATAGCCAGCGCACTTCACAATAGTATTAAAATGAGGTATAATTAGCTTTCATATCTTTTACACCGCTTGGGAAACTACCTAACTAACGGACTATATTTTATGTAGTTTATAACTTTCGTAACTTTTGTAAAAAATTGTTAAGTTACTCTCTCGTATTTTTTGACCAAGAGCTGTTCTGCGAAACATCATGCAATGGTATGCACTTCAGATGCGCTAAATGATTTATACAGGGTGTTTGGTGCATCGTTTGCCAAATTAAAATGGCTGATATTAGGGATTTTTTGCTATCTCCTCAGTCTCCATAAAGCATTATTAGACCCACAGGTTTTTTTATGTGAATTATTTAATTCCTTATTTGAAAAATTTCCAAAGTCAGCATTGAAACTTGAACTAAAACAAAAGCTATTGTTATAGCCTCCAAATTATTTTTTTATTTTAATGTGTAATGCTGTAGCGTTCTATGAAAATCAAAATTAGATGCAAGCGACAATCACTTTTTTTACAGACAGAAGAAGAAAATATAAATTTAAAGCTCAATTTTGAATTGCATATTAAAAAAACTAAAAGGCATCATGGTCTTGGAATTTTTTTAAAAAAATCTGTGGTTCATCCTTTTTCTAACGTTTTACTAACTTTACTAATTTACTACTAACTTATTTGCATAAATAACACGCTAAGTAGGTGGGAAATGCTATCTCACTCTTACGCAGTCAAGTCTGGCTGCTATCTCTCTTCTTACATGGGGTATTAACGTTTCTTGAACTTGAAGTAAAAAATAAAATCTTAATAATCAATGTTGCTCAATGTGGGCCCAATAATGCTTTATGTAGGCTGAGGAGATAGCAAAAAACCCCTTTTGTCGGCCATTTTAATATTTTAATTTGGCAAACGATACACCATATATATATATATATATATATATATATATATTTCGACTTTTCGACTTTTCGAGTGCTTGCAAAGTGAATGTTTTGAACGATTACAATAGTGAAGATGAATTCAGTACAATATATGAATAGAAATAATGTCACATTAACATTTGAAGACTGAATTGTCATAAAAAATCTTGGACGGGTGACACCGATTGTGTAAATCGAGCAAGTTAATATTACTCAAAAACGAACATACAAACGCACATTCAACAAAACCGTGTATTGGAAGTATCCGTGGTTACGTGGATGCGAGACAACAAATAAATTTTATTGTTTTCCGTGCATTTTGGCATAAGTCGGAAAAAGAGTGAGGGCGGGCGATCTTGCTTTGGCTGGATTTAACACGGTGTTAATGATTTGAAACATTTGGACGCAAAGGTAAAATTGCATTCTATTTCACAAAAACATTTAAAAAATGAGCTAGAAATTGGTATGTTGGGGAAGACAGACATTCGTTCTCAACTCAGTAGTGCACAGTAGTGCTATTAAAAAGCACAATAAAACTGTTGATAGCAATCGTTACATATTGTTTAAGTTAATTGACGGTATAAAATTCTGTGGGGCATTTGAGCTTGTTTTACGTTGGCATGACGAAACCTACACTTTAGAAAATCCTGGCATTTTCATTTTCAGAGGGCTAGTAAAATTGATGGCAGAAATAGATAGTATTTTAGAAGCTCATTTAAAAGAATAAATTATTTCTAGGCATCTTCAAACAAATTCAGAACAAATTACTGGATTCAGTGTTGTAAGTTTGTCGCGATTTATTAAAAAATAAATTTCACACCGCAAAATATATTGCCATACAGGCCGATGAAACAATCGATACATTTACTCAAATGCAAATGGTTTATATAACCAGATATGTTAAAAATGGCGAAATTTACGAGAGATTATGGGGATTTTTAAAATAAAAAATCACCCATCACATAGAATTGCAGACGACATTCTGACGGTGCTAAGCGAGTTAAGAATAGACAAAGAACTGGTGCTTCCATGATGATAGGTACAGTCAGAAGAGTACAAGTCAAAATTATAAATATCTATAAGAATGCACAGTATATTCACTGCTTTGCTCACCAATTAAATCTTATAATGGAAAGGTGTTGTACAATAGAAAAATGTATAAAGGTGTTTTTTGCAAATCTGTCTGCATTTTCCGCTTTCTTTTCTCGATCATCCAATGATGCGGCACCTACTAGATGGAACTTTACGTCTAAATGTGTGAATACTGCTTACATTTACAAAGAAGAATTGCAAATATGCTTTGAAGAAATTATGGACGCCGAGTCGGATAAAAATTGTATTAATCAAGCTCAGGGGTTAATAAATTATTTGGTGGATAATAATTTTAAATGTTGGTTGTTTTTCTTCAGTAAAATAATGTATCACTGGGACATTATCTTTGATCAACTGCAAAACAGGCAATAGTTGCATTTAAAGTTAAGAAGAATTTGGTAACTTTTCAACAGCCATTCAAAATATTAGAGAAAATATAGAAATATAAATTAATCAAGAATTTGGTAACTTAACTGGTGAAGAATCTACAACATCGTAGAGAACCGCAGAAAAAAGCGGAAATTTACTGACAAGGATGACCCCATTCTGAATGTCAGGATATGCAGGGAAATCTGTGATACCTTAACCATACAGGTTCATGAAAGTTTTAGTTTCGATGTATACTTAACTGTTGCAAATTTATTTGAAACTGAAAAATGTAGTGAATATCGAGCCATCTTTCCAAATAAAGGTATTAAAACTGTGAATAACCTGTTTGCTAACGTACATTACTTAAAATTATAAAAATCGGTAATATATGGAAGGGACAATTTTATGAAACACCGTTGGGCTGTGCCGCTGTTACAAATGTTTATCCAACATAATTTAACATCAACATTTAGCGAATCTGTGGAATTGCTGACTGTTTTGTGTACCGTCTCTATGACGACTGTGGAAAGCGAAAGATATTGCTCTACCCTCAAAAGAATCAAAACATTTCCAAGAAATACTATGGGCCAGGAACGGTTGTGCGCGTTAGCAATGCTATCTGTTGAAGAAAACTTGTGAAGTCAATTTCAAATTTTAATGATCAAGTCATCGACATAAACAGATTTAATGGTTATGATCCTATGGTGAGTTTAGCAAAATTTTATTATCTCGGTACCTATTTGAAAATTTGATGTCTGACAGTTACACTTTTTACACAAATTTAAGAAAAAAATAGTCAATTTTTTTGAAACAGTGTAATGTGTATATATATACATATATATATATATATATATATATATATATATATATATATATATATATATATATATATATATATATATATATATATGTATATGTATATATGTACATATATATATATATATATATATATATATATATATATATATATATATATATATATATATATATATATATATATATATGCACGAACCGCCACTGGTGTTTGGCAGTGGCGGTTCGTGCATAAGGGCACGCGGACATGTGCCCTACCTAAAAATTAAAAAATGAAGTGGAAAAAATAATTTCAGATTTTGTATTAATTTATTTTCGGTTCTGCCTATGATCACGCTTCTTGCGATTTCTATAGTATAACATCTATAATGCCATTTGCGGTAATAAAATAGGTCGTCGCGGTAACACAATAGGTTGCCGAAGCGCATCGAGGAAAGAAAAACAATATATACAATATAAAACAAATATATATATATATATATATATATATATATATATATATATATATATATATATATATATATATATATATATATATATATATATATATATAAATATATATATGTATATATATATATATATATATATATATATATATATATATATATATATATATATATATATATATATATATATATATATATATATATATATATATATATATATATATATATATATATATATATATATATATATATATATATATATATATATATATATATATATATATATATATATATATATATATATATATATATATATATATATATATATATATATATATATATAACTAACCTTTAATCGTCTAAACACCGTCGAGTAAACGCTTTGAAAAAGATAAACATTCAGTTAACACGGCGTACCCGAGAAACTATAGTTACATTTCACACCTGTGAAAACATTCGCCAAAACATAAGTATATCTAATAACCTGAGTATTCAAATATATTTACTATTTCTATAATTTGTTGTTTGTATTAATATTATACTTATTTTGTTCTCTTGTCATTGATAGCTATAACTTTGCTTTTATACACATATTGATAATTTGATTTGATTCAAGCCAATTGATTTTCTTCAAAAAAAAAATTAACATTGCACCATTGCACCATGATGATATTCTTTCTTACACGCCTCTTATTCCCGATCTTATATCAAAAAAACTAATGCATAATATTCGCATGATTTGTATAGTCCATGATACACTCAATGAAACTTTAAAATCAACCAAATGCACAAGAAAAAAATTATATTAAAAAAGTTACTTTATCTAACACTATCAAAATAATGATCTATTTTTATCTGGTATATTATGTTCTAAAATAAGCAAATATGAAACATAATATCCTTAAAACTAGCACACAAATTTTTATTATTTTATTTTAAATTTGTTGACATTTGGTGACTGCAAAAAAATTAATGGAAAATCAAGATATTTTATCTTTTATTTATTTTTTATGATAAATAAAAATTAAATTTCCTTATATTAACAAATATTTTTTTATTATTCAAAAATACGTCATGAAACATACATATTATAAGATCATTTGTGTATGTTTTGAGTGCAGCATGGCAGTATTAAGTAATAATCCCACTCTTCTGTATGGAACTAAATCTTGGTCCTAAATCGGAAGCGAAGAAAGCAACTCGAGAGATTTCACTAAGGCTGCGTCTATCAAACCAATGTGAAGGTACTTGAAAAACAGTATGAGTACCTAATTCCAGATCATAAAAGCTCAGCCGAGATTGTTAGGTCAATGCCAAAGGATTCATGATACTAGAATACCGATGCAGATCCTCTATGGCGAATTAAAGAACTGAAAACGAAATCTAGGAGGACCAAAAAAAAAAGATTCGAAGATGTCATATCCCAAATAGCGTGAAGGGACTTACAGAACGGTGCAGCTCCGTTAGGAAAATAATTGTCAAACAGCCGCAGCCCAAAAGCAGGCGCGAAAACCTAAACAGGCAGAACCGCTTGTAGCAATTCAGTATCCTCCTGATCTTAAATGCCCAGCATATATTCAATATACAAATATATTCTTAGTTTAACCGAGATCAGTCAAAATCCATTTTGTCCATATGATATGGACAAAATGACATATTACATAGAGGAAGCCTGGGCAAAGCGGACACCTTAAGCTTTGACGACCTATGACAAGAAAATTAATAGACACAGAAATAAAATAAAAGCTGACTCTGAATCATTATTTATTAAAGTTTTTAATATAATCAACAAAAATTAGGTGACATCAACATTTTACTTAAAACTATTAATAGTATTGCAATTGGTACCGCTATCCGCTTTGTCCAACCCACCAGTTAAAGTGGATAGGACCATAGGGCAAAGTAAACACACGGTTAATTAAAGAACAATTACCGAAATCAACATAAAAAGACTGAAATTAATGATGAATATAACTACTCAGTTATCAGTGCAGTTGTCACATATAAATATGCGTATCGTAAGCCGTGCATTTTTCATGACTCCACTGCTTAGAGGAATTGCACTGGATCCAATCATCAACTGGCTGCCTATTGATTTATATGCCTATTGTTTCTATGTCAACATTTTCTTTAATTTTAGCTTTCTTAACTTTAATATTTTTGCTCGTTTTAACATCTTTGGTCCTTTATATTTTTCTTTAGCGTAGTATTTGGTTTTGTTTTTAAATCTTTGTCAATGTTTTTCAGAACTTTGGTGTTTGCTTTAATATATATAGCTTTCTGTTCTTCCATTATAGGAGTGCTGGTAAGCACCTCAGACTTCTAAATTTTTCGTTTGCGAGTCCCCATGGGAACATGAGGAGTTGGCAGAGGTCTTATTTCTCTTGGACTCAAATAAAACACAGGTGGAGGAGTAGAAGGCTGTAGTATTATGTCATTGGCATTACATTTGAGTGAATCTTTTTTATTTGGTATTTTTGAAGGTAGCGTGGAATGTCCAAGGCACTTGTTTGTTCTGTCTCTGCATCTTGAACCGCTAGATTCACGTGCCCAGTAGAAATTTCTAGAAGTGCATAGTTTAATAATTGAAGGTGGTGTCGAATGAGTTATTTCGGGTAAAGAGTCTATCTTCATAGCCAAAAATACTATGTTGGTCCACCGTTGCGTTTTGAATTGCGGAATTCACATGATCAGTAAATGTGCTGCCTTATGTTCAAATGATTCTTGAATATCAGAAATAAAAGACCTTAGATTAGTAAGGATGCTATTAAAGGGTCCTCTTCATGTAGGTCTAAAATTATTGATGGCGATACACCTCTAGAATCGATTAATCCAGGACAAGACACCGACACTGTCAGCATATCATTATTTTCTCTCTGCCGAGTGAACTTGAACAGTTACAGTCATAGATTCCGTAAGTTCGACGTTGTCGTCACTCGAAGAATCATCCGGGATATTATCCAAAGTTTTACTTGATCCAGATGAACTTCGAAGTCCTGAAATCAAAGGTCTGACATCATTGTTCCTTGTTGTAGTCCCAACATTAATAGGTTGTCTTCTGAAAAACAACTTCTGAATTTGTCATATTACGGTCAGTCATCATTATTAAAGATGGTTCAAAATCCTTTTCTTTCCATACATCCATATTGGTTGGCCAAATCCCAGTCGGTTCAAATCCTTTTATGACGTTGTTGAGAGTGGCACATTTCAGATATAGTCTGGAGCAAATAATCTGGCCAAATCGAATTAATTGACTATCCTCCCTGGGTGAGCATTCTAGAATCGATTAATTTCTTGTTCAAAGTATATTTTTAGTGCACCCTACACAGCAACGCCCAGTGCTTGCAGTTTGTTTACAGCGTGAGGTGGCAAAGAGAAGATAACGACATTTGCTTGTCGTGTCGGCTTTGGTTTGCATATTCCAGAACTGGATAATGTTTGTGGCTTTCATGGTTGTCTAGCAGCAAAAACACTTTTTTCTGCAGTCGGTCGAACTTATGGGCAAATATCATAAACAGTGGTAAGAACGATCCGGTAGCATTGCAGCAACAAACAATAGTTGTGGTTTGTCCACGTTCTGTGCTGGAAATGACTCCAACTTGCTTCTTACCCTTGACTGAAAGAACTTTGAGTGGTTTCTTTGTTGAAGTTTGGGGGCCGGTTTCGTCAACATTGTAGATCCTAGTATCATCAATACAATGTTTTTCCGTTTGGTTATTCAACAACTCGTAGAATATTTCTACTTGCGGATGGTTGAATCCTTTAAGTCTAGTAATCGACGTTACTTCTGACACTCTTAGAGTAATTTGCGGATTTCTGCTCATAAACCCTGCAAGCCAATCATAACCAGCCTTTTCATTTTTGTCCCAACTTTGTGGATATGTGAGATTGTTTTTTTTTGCGCAAACGTAAACCAATGTTTTAAAATCTACTCGGGTTAAGCCATAAAAAATGTTGCCTATCTCGTGCAAATACGAGATCGCCCTCCTGTTTGTCATTGAAAACTTTACGAAAACTTCCAAGCTGAGCAGTCGAACTACCTTTTTTCCAATGCCTATACAAAGTAGCACAAGATTTTTTGGAAGAAGTTATTTGAGGTCAACAACAAATCCTTGAAAAACTTACCATTTATACAAAAAGAATCGTCCATGAAACCGGGACCAATGTAAGGAGGCCTTCACGTTTTGACAGGTGTATAAAAGCCATTGCCCGCTAGATTCAACCAAATTCAAATTATGCCACCTATGTCATTTTGTACGTATATGTCATTTTGTACGTATATGTTATTTTGTATGTATTTCTGCTATGTTAAAAACGGTAGACGAATTAGTCACCAAATAATTGGTGAATACACTTTATTAATCCAAATTATCCAGTTTGATTATAACAGATTCTGCATTCCTTAAACTACATATGACTCAGTGGCATTCTCCAGATTTCTCTGACATATTGGCAATAAACATGCTTCCTATTAACCACACCATTGTAGGGCAAATAGGAGATTTTTCTATTGAAGCAAATTTCTGTTACTATATTCGCATTTCTATAAACTAAACATGTCTGAACGGATTTTCTTTTGAAGCAGTAACGTTTCACTAGTCATGATTTATCAGCTAAGTTCCACGCCAAAGCCTCCAACCCAGTAATATGATTTATTCTGGTCCTTATTAACATCGTAGTCTTCAACCCGAAACGTTTACTACGGCCTGGACGTTGATATCGTGGGCGCGTCGTTGCGTTAGCGTCGCATTGCGCGTCTGGAGACGGCGTCGATGCCGACAGTGCACTTCCTGCGACATGGTGCCTATGTGGGTCGCCCCTCTGACCCAATTTCGGATCTGCCCCAATCTATTTTGGCTGGTTTTCTCGACGCTGACACCATCGACGTTCTAAATCGATGATAACGATCGTATAAGCTTAATGGAATTAATTTTTTTCACTTGAAAATGATCAGATCAAACAAAGACGATTTTATTCACGAAATATTCAAGATACGAGAGTCGTTTGAGTAGTTCAAATTAAATAACTATGATATTAGTCAAGTATAAATCGTTAGACGGTATGCTGCGAAGTTTCAAATATGTGAATCTGCTTGTTCGTGGTTATGAAATAAAACAAATGAAACAAATGTTTACTCAAAAATTAGTAAAGCTATTATCAAATGATTTGTTTTGGGGGTCTAACCCCCATAAACGTACAAAAAAATTTAGACCCATTTGAAAAAAATGATTCCCCTTCTATTTCGATAGTAAAAAAATGATTTACTAAATTTAAACGCTGTCCTTTGAAGATGATGAATCCACGGAACACCTAAACACCTCTAAGGCTAATACAATTGTCACAAAAATCCACAAAATTGTATCAAACAATCGCCATCTAACGGAGAGCAATTTTGCTGACATACACATCTTGATAGATCGTATCCACCACTTTGTATCCGATGTATTGGGTACGAACAAGCTTTCCGCTCGAATGAATACTTTTCTAGAATGTTCAAACCTATTTAAACACGATTCTCCAACGTTTTGTTACAGTAGCTGGAACATGGATTAACCACTAGGCTCTAGATATGAAGCAGTATACCAAACATTGGATTGAAACAGGTAAAAGTGTGCCAAAGAATGCGAAAACGGTTATATCTGCACGAAATATCCTCACTATGATCTCATGGTGTAATACCATTATTCAACTGCCATCTGCAAAAGGCAGTACTAGATCACATCTGACCCAAAGGAAATTGATATTACATCAAGATTATGCGCCTACCCACACTCATCGAATGATTATAATAAAATTCCATGATTTAAGTCTCGAAGTTCTTACACATGAGTCGTTTATGATTCCCAAAGCTGGACCAGTCGCATTGTGCTTATAGTATTAAAAATTGTAATGTCGTTGGCCTAAGGTTACGATGAAAACTATCCTTTTCAACTTCTGTCTCCCTCTCTCTCTCTCTCGTCTCCCAACATTCTCAACTATATATTTTTTTCTCACCTATTTTTTATATTTTTTATTTTTCTCACCTATTTTTTAGATTCGTTCTGAATTGTATTTATTTAAAAAAAAATGGTATTTTTTAAATTTGTGTTCGATAGTCAATTTATTACAGAAAAAGAATCACTGAAAAATTTGTGTTGGTTTTGTTTTTGTTTTTGCCAAGTGATTCAGATATTTTTAATATTTTTTGAATTTTAGATCGTGGTGAAAAACCCATAAAAGAAAAAAATATATATGAACACGCCATAATCATTTTGACAATTTGCTCAACTATCTTATGTATTCATTATCAGGCCGAGAACTTTTCGAACAATCCTTGTATATTGAGCGAACTTAACTAGATTGTATTATATGATATATAAGTTTATGCGTGTTATTGTACAGGGTGTTTTCAAAGTAATTTTACCAAAAATCATTTATATAAAAGTTGAAAAATAAAGAGAATTAACAATTAAAAAGTTTGAACACAAACGTGACTTTTTGATATTCTCGACCACAGCGTTATAAACAAATAAAGTGTTTGTTTAGTGCTGATACTGGGTATGACAAGTTTTTTATATTTTTGTACGATATATCTTTTGAATGCGATGTTCGATTTGACCAGTGGTAATAATTCTTTAATAGTACGTGTTTAATTTTTGGGTACTTTCTCCGATTAAAATGCCACACGTTTATGAAAACAATGAACTAGTGGACATGATATTAACTTACGGGCAATGCCAACAAAATGCAGCCGCAGCATGTCGTTGGTACGTGGAAAGATTTTCTTTAAGAAATCATCCGACTCCGCGGATGTTTATACATTTAGTTACGAGACTTTGCATACAGGGTATTTAAAAGTAGAACGCTGGAAGACCTCCTCCACGTGAAATGATTGAAAAAGAAATTTTAGAAATTGTCGAAAACGAGCCAACAACGAGCACTAAATCTATAGCAGGTCAAGTTGAAGTTGGTCACAGTAAAGTGGGGAAGACGTTACGACATGACAAGAACACGTTTATCCCTCTCATTATCAACGTGTACAACCCGAAGATTACCCTAGAAGAGTTGAATTTTGTCAGTGGCTTTTAAATCGGTACAGCAGTAATGAAAATGTTACCAAATTTAGTTTGACTACCGTCGAGGTCACATTTACAAGAAGTACGGTAAATGATTTTTGCTAAATTGACTTCGGTTTGAGAGTTGTGGTTGAGAGACACAGTGGTCGATAATATCAAAAAGTCAGGTATGTTTTAAATTTTTTAACTGTTAATAACTTCTTTATTTTACAACTTTTATATAAATGATTTTAGGTAAAATTACTTCTTTTTACGAGTTCTAGACCCTTTTGAAAAAAATGACTCAACTTTAGAAACATCCTGTATTTAAGAGTGCAATTTTCATAGATCAGTTGCATCCATGATTCAAAGCTTTCTCTCAACATGTTCTTAAAAGCAAAAAAACTGACAGTATACGATTACGACTTTCTGCATCGAAGCTCTGGCCTTTATGTTGGATGTGAGAAAAGTCACATTACGTTACGGTCTCTATACTTTTTCTTCTCTTATCTGAGAGCATGCTATTTAGCTTTGTCATGCTGCGGAGGAACCGGTATTTTGTAAACCAGTAAGTTGGTTCATTTTGAACCACCTTTCGACATCGATTCTTCTAATGTCAGACTTTTTGTTTCGCAAATTCAAATTATCACTTTGCGTAAAACATTCTGAGTCTACCTTGATGTCATTAAATACATTTCGTGTATATATAACAGGTCTTTCAAATTGAGCGGTTTTATTAATTCTTGAATAAAACACAGATAGCGTTGTGAATTTGCCTAGATTTAGTCTCACTTCAGAATTGTAATGTATGCCATTTTAAAAACATGGAGTCGTACACAATACAACAACGCCTTAAAATTATTGAAATGTGCGTTCATGTTTTTAGAAAATTACGTTATATTTACGGTGTGCACAAACGTCCATCTGAAAGCACTATCAATCAAATTGTTGAAAAATTTCAAGATACTGGTTCGGTAGAACATAAAAGCAGAACAATATTTAGTCGTAGTGGTCGTTCATAAGAGCATGTTGATTTGGTACGTGAACGTGTTGCTGAAGACCCAGAAATTTGAAGCACATTTCGAAATTAGTTAGGTTTGGTTTGGTTGGATTGAAGAACAATTAGAAATTGCATTAAAAAACAAAAAAAAAGAACAAACAGAATTAATTTTTTTGAGAAAAATGAGCTGTTTAAGAAAAAATTACGATTGATTCATGAGAAACCTTTATATCCTAAACTGTTTTTGTGCATCACTATTTGGTGTGCATTATGGTTAGGAGATGTAATTGGGCCGTATTTCTTTCAAATGCTGCTGCTGAAGCTGTAACTGTGAATGGTGTTCGATATCGTGAGATGATAACAGGGTTTTTATGGGCTAAATAGAATAATATTTGGAGGATTTGCAGTTCCAACAAGATCGCGATACACTCCACTCTGCTAATGAAACAATTGATGTATTGAGAGATAAATTTCCTGGTCAAGTTATTGCAAAAAACGGTGATATTAGTTGGCCACCAAGATCATCTGATTTGATATCGTGTAAACTATTTGAAACTATGTAAAACGATGTTACATTCTCAAGCATTACTTTAAAACTTTTTAGGTTAAATGTCTTTAAAAGTTTTAAAGTAGTGTTTGATAATGTAACATTGTTTTACGAAACTATAGTCACATAAAGTTAAAAAATAAAATTGATAGATAATAAAGTAAAAAAAAATCTTTAAAGTAATGCTTGGGAATGTAACATCGTTTTACAAATCTATAGTCATAGTTAAAGTTAAAAATAAAACTGATAGATAACAAAGTAAAATATTGTTTTATTCAGTTTATTGTCTTTTGTGTTTAAAACAAATTATGCGTTTTATTTATGTATGGAATTAAAAAAAAAACGCTCTATTTGAATTGCTTTAATTTTTATCATAGCTCCACAAAAAATAATCCAAGAGCGTAAGATCGCATGATTTTGGTGGCCAGTTGGAATTAGCGCCAAAAAATCACGCCCAGGAAACTTTTCTTGCAATAAATAGATTGTATGTCGAGATGTGCAACAAATATATTGTTTCTACCCACATTTATCAGTTCAGACCAAATATATTCTGTTAACATTTTCCTATAGCGCTCGCCATTCACTCTAACACGATTTCCATAATCGTCTTCAAAAATATAGACCCTATCACTTAAGCCCAAAAACCGCACCAAACAGTGACTTTCTAAGAACTCCTGAATCACTTGAGGATTTTCGTCGACCTTAATCCTGCAATTATATTTGGTTACAAACGCATTAAGCCAGAAGAACCTTTCGTCTGAAAAATTTATTTTTTTCCCAAAGAGGTAGAGACCTTCCTAATGCAAGGTGGTTGTATTTAGTGGTTCCTGCTCTAAAGTCCAATTCGTGAATAGTGTATCTTTCCATAATGAATGAACAAAATTTACTGAACCCAACAGTATATGAGTGACATTTACATGTTAAGCAGTATTGCTGCTATTACGTTTCAAAGTTCTGATACTCTTACTGGAAACCTCTTTGAAAATTATTTAATTTAGGATTAAAAAAAACTTGTTGAAATAACATATACAACAAAATTACTGCTATACAAAACACCACTAAAATAGCTGCCAGCTGAATAAAAAAAAACCCGCCTGTTATTTAAAGAAATGTCTTAATTTAAGATACACACTGTTGAATTCAATGTCAGACACGAGAAGGTATAATTCCGTCTGGTAAAGAAATATTGACCAAATATGTTTCCTGCAACAAATTCCTATTCACCTTTGCACCTGTCGTCTAAACGCTTAACCTCCACGTGAAAAATACCGACGTCTTATCTATGAAATTGTCGACTGTTAGTCATATTCTGGGCGAACGTAATTGCAGCTTCGTGAGGACAATTTCGATAGAATTCGAAATGCAAGATCAAATTTTGATGTCAGAAGATTTCAATATGTAGTTTTCCTTCTCATTTAATATTTTTTATTTAATTTAAAAATTTTTAAATTTAACCCATATTATATTATCAATTTTCAGTTGATTTTTTGTCCATTTTTAACGTTTATGACTTTTCTCCAAAGTGGTTCTTTTTTTTTCCGCTGCTTGTACTTTTTTTTTCAGTTTTATACGTCTATTGACTTATATTATTTGTTCCTTGTGTTCTTGACTCATATTTCCTTTACTAACCAATCATCCTTTATTCAACCTTTGTACCATAAACATTCAAGTTATATCTCTTCAATCATTTATTCGATTACCTTTATGCTTGATATGGTCTATTATACTAAATATCCAAGAGAATAAAACTCTCGGAATACATCTTCATCGATGATTTAGTGATAAGAACGAAACAAATTTACAAGAGAATCTTATAACATGGAAGAAATCATTGAACACATACGGAATGAAAACAATGACAGAAGAAACTAAATTGGTAGCGGTTACAAATGAACAAATAAAGATACAGGTTGACTTCCAATATTTGGGTGACATACTGGAGTAAAAGGTAAAACGAGAAATAGATCACAGGTAAAGCAATAGAATGGAAAAGACAAATAAAGTAAATTATGCCATAAAGGATTTTTGAACAGAAAATAAATAACAAAGCAAACAAAACTGAATATATTGAAAGTTATATTTATACCACCCCTATGTGTGGATTTGAAACATGTGTCCTCTCTAACCAAGAAAAACAAAAGTTGAAGGAAATGGAGGCGAAATACCTTAGAAGACAACAAAGAATTACGAAGATGGATAAAATCAGAATTAAAAAAAAGTGAGAAGACAAACATAAAAAGTTTAGAGAACAATTGAGCAACGAGTAACCGAGATGATGGATATATGCAGAGAATGGAACATGAGGATCCTGCTAAGCAGATATGGGAATTTAGTAATATGTAATAATAAGAATGGTTTTCGAAAAGGAAAATCTACCATTAGGGGGATTTATCAAACTATCCCAAATATTGTATATTTAGTAAACTCTAACAAAGGCATTTGACAGCGTGAATTATGATACTCTCTGTGCAAGACTTGAGACTTGTGGTATTCGGGGAAATGCACTTATGTTAATAAAATCATATCTAAAAGGCCGAACCCAATAGGTAGTAGAGATTGATTTTTGCGGTACAGCTATTGTGTCTGATAAGTGTGACAAAAGGCGTTCCTCAAGGTTCTATATTGGGTCCACTATTATATATTATTTAAACAAATCAACTTTCAAACGTTACATTTTGATTTTTTCCTAACGTATTGATTTTTAGTGAAGATGATTCCGATTTGATGCTCGATAGTGTTGGGAGATTCTTGATGAATATTTCTCCACTGGGAATCTTGTCTTAAATGTGACTAAAACCCAATCCATTATATTCAGGAATAGAAAAAATAACAGTATTACTACCTATAAAGACGTTAAAATTCAGTCGTCTGAACAAGTGTGTTTCTTGGGCCTTCTGATTGATAGAAGGCTGAATTGGAGAGGACACGTGGGAAAAGTTGCTGCAGACTTATCTCGGTATTGCTACGCACTGAGAATTATAGCTCAGAATGTTGGTTTTGAGGCTGTAATGTCAGCTTACCATGTCTATTCCAGTCGAGGATAAGACTAGGTTTGATTTTCTGGGGAAATTCTCCAGATACAGAATTGTGCTTCAAAAAAGATGCGTAAGAAATGTTTTTCAAATGAGGCATTATAAAAGCTGCAGAAATGTTTTTATTGAAAAAATAATTCTGACACTTGTCACCATGTTTATTTTGGATTCGTACACTTTTGTATTTAATAATAGAGATCTCTTTGGGGAGGCTATCGCAAAGCATGGATATATATAACTAGATATAAGTTTAGATATAATATCTCGTGAATGAAAGATGTAATTTTAGTTATATACAGAAGAATGTGCAGTATACTATTATGAAGATATATATATATATATATATATATATATATATATATATATATATATATATATATATATATATATATATATATATATATATATATATAATACTTTTGGGGAGTGTGTTCGAGATCTGCCACGTTATCAGTCTGCGAGAGCGATTAAAAGATATTTGTTAGGGAAACAAAGAACAATTTAAATTCAATTAAATTATTAGAATAGCCTGATTTGGTGAATTTAACTGTTTATGTTTGTACTAATTATGTTATCGGCTAATTCATGTAAATATAATGGCGTATATAAGCAGTGTTAGAATTCTTTGGTATGCGTCCAATGAGACAACAGTTCTGAGTGTCATCAGACCACAGACAGAGTTGTTGACTGTGGATGGGATCTGCCTATTCTTGACGATAGAGCACATGTCGGTGCCCTGAAGAGTCTAAACATCAAGAGACGAAACATGTGCCCTCCAATGGAAGGGATGGGTGGGGCCCGTCCCTAGTCAAGTAATCAACAAAATGTTCATTTACGCGGAGACGCAGGTTGTTATGTGTTCCCCATGAGATTGTGGAACCGAGTAGTTGGGTGTCTGATGACACTCAGCACTGTTGTCTCATTGGATGCAGTCCAAAAAATTCTAACACACACACACACACACACGCACACACACACACACACACATATATATATATATATATATATATATATATATATATATATATATATATATATATATATATATATAATGAGTGTTTACTTGACATCAGACGTTCCTTTATCATTATTATTATTAAATAATGTGTAGCCAATTTGATTCAGTTTGTGACAATTAACAAAAGAACCATTCAAATATTAATGGCTATGAAATAAACATCAGTGACCATGTTTTCTTCCTTTTGGATCAAAAATAAACTTTAATGAATTGTGTATAATGTCGCCCCTATTCATTAAAAGTTGCAAGCGAAGTTGTTTCCAAAGTTAAACTTTGAAACTATTCGAACTTTTCCATTCTTGGATACAAGGCCTCGAAGACAATGCACCACTTTTAAAAAATTGCGCCGAACCAAATCAAAAGCATCAGTCTCACAGTAATCCTTTTGTTAAATTATTTTCATATTTAATTCTATAAAGTTTTTTTTTGTTATTTCGAAATAAATAAATTATTTCTTAGAATGTTAAGATAGTTTATTAGATTGATTTTGTAATTATTATATTATTTCTTTTCACTTTTCGAGAAGTATAGGATATCCTTGGATGTTACAGACATTAGGTTAGAAGTTAGGTTTTCAGGATAACAGAGTTTGTTTCCATTCTTCTATTTACAGCGTTTGAGGTAACAAGTTTGCCCCACCTTAGTGAACCACATATGAATTCAACAAAGCAATTCCAGTCGTTTTAATTCGCAGATAGTGTCTTTGATTTGCTTTATATTTTGCTGGTTATATCATACTATGTCGTCTCCTCCAAGTTGTATCTGGATGTTCTTTACGTATTATTTCTTTCACGTTGCAATCCAGACTTTGATAACACTGGTCAACAAATTTAAACTTTTTTGAGGTAATATTGATAGAAATAGGTTTATATGAAGTATGTTGTAGTCCTAAATCCTAAAATGATAAGCTAATTGCTGTAACACGTACAGTTTGCTTGTTACACGTGCTCGGTTATTTTTTCCCCTTGTATTCTGCAACATCATCTAATTTTAAAACCAGCAGTAGTCGCGCCCAGCAAAGATAGGTTTCAGCGTCCTTGGTGTCTTGCTTCCATTGTTCTGATGTCCTGATGAAACCTCTCTACTTGTTCGTTACTACACATAAATTTTCCGAAAAAATCCAAAAGGGAGTGTAAAATATGCATTTTTAAGGACATGCAATACCCTAGTATTTCATAGATTTTCAAGAGTTCACCTATAAGATCTATGAGGAGTTTATCCATCTTTCTTGTCCAGAAATCCTTTCACTACACTTACAAAATACTTCCAAGCTGCCAGTTCCTTTTCATTTAATTTTTCTTGAAACCGAAAATCATTTAGAAGCTTCCTTATTTGAGGTTTGCATCACTTAATTGAGCAAATATTTATTTTTAGGTACTTGAAACCATTATCTTCTTTGACCATAAGTTTGACAAAGTTTTTCATTAATCCAAGCTTAATATGGAGAAGCGAAAGAAACACCTTTTATCTTGATCTCCAATTCAGCACTTAAAATATAAAAGAGAGGTTTTTTTGAGTTCCTCGGATATAGATCTAGCTTATGTATATAAGAAAACTTATCCGCTGGATTTTTGCAAAATTGACGACCAGAACTAGCCATTTTATATAAAATCGAGTTAAACACTTGACAGTACTGTAAACGTAATAGAAACAAACTAAAGTATAGAAAACAATAAAACAGCCCTTAAAGATTCGTAGAATACTGTGGAAATACCCCCTCTAGAGTCTTGTGGTAATTCCTAAATTATCCTCGAATGTCAGGTATAAATAATTTCAATGAACCCATGATATAAAGGAGAAGCAGTTACTTGAAAATGGGGCGGGCTACGCCATTTCTGTAAAAAGGTGTTTTAATAACTACCTAAATGAAACGAAAAAAGAGCATTTTCATCAATGTTACAAAAATCATGTCGACCTATGTTTCCTATTCATCTCCATCTTTTTAGATTAATTCCCACTTTCATCGAGTGCAATATTTTAATTTACCATCAGCTTTCCTACTCATCGGACATAATAATGAACTTACTACTCCAAAACCATCAGAATCTTGGACACTGAATGAAGAAGAACCTGTATCCATTCATTTTTCAAGTGATCATATGGAATGTTTACTGAAAATCGAAAACGATCCTTTATTTAATCCAGGATGTTCATTAGAGCAGCATCTGATTTCACAGTTTGGGCTTAATGATTTAGTTTGAAATTTATAACTATCGATGTTACAGTCAGAACTTGAAGCATCCAAATTAAAGGGATGACATTTCCTTCAAGGTGACGTGAACATTACTTCCACCAAGACATTTATGTAATTTCCAGAAACAAAATACCATCTTAAAAGATCATCGACAACATTCTAACATGCTATGATGATTAATAATGCCACGCCATTACTATAATTGGTTACAATGCAACAATAACACATCAGTCAATAAGTCCCCCGTCAGGAAATAAAACACACTTTTTTGCATATTTCGACTTTATTCATCAATATATTCTCCTTGAAGAGCAATACAATCATTCCGTTTATAAAACGATTTCTCTTTTCTTTCAATATATCATTCAGTTTCGGCAATTAGTTCTTCATTGGAGGAAGAATTATTTGAGATCTGAAAACAGGAAATAGTCGCTGTGGGGCAGATCTGGAGAATACAATCGATGAGGAAGCAATTCGAAGAGCAATTTGTGCACTTTAGTCATCGTTGCCAACAATTTGTGACACATGTATTGCCCTAGTAAAACAGTACTTTTTTATTCATTTGGAGCCTTTTTTGTGTGATCTCTGCCTTCAAACGCACCAATAACACTATGAAATATTCGCTATTAAAGATTTTACCTTTCTTGAGGTAATCCATGAACAATATCCCATGAGCATTCCAAAATACAGAGACTTTCACCGGCTGCTGTCCACTCAGCTGTCTGCCGATTTAACTCCGGAGTATAGTGATGGATCCATGTCTCATCCATTGTCACATACCGGATAAAAAAATTATTTTTATTTCGCTAAAACAACTCCAAACATTGCTCAGAATCGTCAAAACGTTGTGGTTTTTGGTCCGCTGTGAGAAAACGCGGTACCCATTTCGATAGCAATTTACACATTCCCAGATATTCATGCAAAATGGTGTAAACACTTTCTTTCGATATATTCATGGTATTAACAATCTCATGCAACTTTACGTAATGGTTTTGTGAAATAATTTTGTGAATTTTTCTGAAGTCTGGTGAAACTACCTCAGTTGGACGACCCGAGCGTTCGCATTATCGATGCTTGTACGGCCACGTTTAAATTCAGCATACCAATCAGTTATGGGTAATTTTCCTGGGGCAGAATTCAGGTAATGTTTATCAAGTCATTGTTTTGTTTAAACGGTATTTTTCTTCATCAAAAAGCAATGCTTAATTAATATATGAAATTCTTGTTTTTTCCATTATATTAAAAATAACAAAAGTAACCTCACTTAAAGCACAATTCAGAAACTAGTAGACAGATTGTTATGAAATTTTGACAAATGACGTTTGAGGGTTGGCACAATCGACCACTGGTAAGAATTTTTCGTAACATCATCTATACAGGGTTTGTCCAATAAGAATCGGGACTGAGGTCATTAAAAAGTATTTATTAAAGAAATATGTAAAGTAACTTAATCTTTAAAATATAACCCTCTTGCATCAGTACACGCTGCCAGCGATTTTTTTAGTCTTCATATGCTCTTTGGAAGTCCGCAACTGCAAGGCTATTTAAGCACACCGTCGAAGCCTTTTGGACTGCCTCAATCGTCTCAAAACGATGTCCTTTCAACCTCCTTTTGATCCGAGGCAACCAAAAAAGTCCTAGGGACTCTTCTGGACTATAAGGTAGTTGGGGCAGCGTTGCCACGTTGTTTTTGACCAGTATCTTCCTCACAATTAACGACGTGTGACTGAGCACGTTATTATGATGGAGCATGAATGGCCACATTTTTATCGGTGGCCACACTTTGGCCACAGTTTCATCGTTTCAGGCCGAGATCAGACGTCCAACGCAATGTTCCTCTTCAAAGTTTTCCCGGCCTACTTTGAATTTTTTATGCCACTCAAAAACGCGTTTTCTGGACAAAGTTTCGTCCTCGTAAGCCTCACGGATCATATGAGGAGTCTCCGTACTCCGAAGTACTGACTAACCCTGTATGTCAGACCGTGGACTTATTGACCGATGTGTTACATTAGAGCAACAAAAGTATGGGCGGTAGAAAAAATCTGAGGTCATTTTGTCTTTTTAGATCATCCTCTATGTATGATAGATGTACCATATTTAGTTCATCACACAAAATAAACTCAGTTTTGTTTACCAATTTTACTAGAGCTGTTGTTTAAAATCCAGATCACTCTAATATTCGTAGTATTTTCTTTTTAATTCATTATGATGTGTTGAGATGACCATATGGAATACAAGAGGCAATGGAAGACAATCTGTCTTTCAAAACTAAGAGCCCCTCATTTTCGCAAACAAAGCAAACCAAACCCGTCACTCTGTCAGCACAATCTTGTTCTTTACCAAACGTATCCGCCCTCTCCTCAATGCCTCCAGTTCTCCCCGCCACCCTTTAACTCTCCCTTAGTCCATTTCGGGGGTGGGAGGGCGGACAGGGCCGATGCATCGGCCACCGCCAGACAAAACACTATCGACCGGCTGCGTGGAGCCCCCGAGAACAAAGGAAGATCGGCGACGAACTGCATCCCCCCTTCGATCCCCTCACTCACAGCCCAACCCGTTTATAGACCACCCCCTGTAACAGCCCACCGCCAATCTTGGAGATTTGTAATGGTAATAAAGGTCAAGGGTTGAGCTTTATCGGAGCTAACTTCACAGTCAACCCGGTTCACGTACTTTTTTGATGGCCCTGCTGCGGATAATGGAGTATACAGGATGTGGTGGTTTATCGTGTATGGATTATACGAATACATATTTTTGTAAAATATCATAAACCGTTGTTGATTTACAAGTTTAAAAAGTCGCCACTGGAAAAATATTTCATTTTTACGTTCAGAACGTTGCTGAAGTTGAAACAAAATAAACTTATACTGGCTGACATAGAAACATAAACAGCCTATATTTTTTCTTCTTCTTCGAATTCTTCTTTACAAAAGAGTCGTGCCCTATAGAAACTCATTCCGTTTGCGGCCTTTTCAGATTATTTCTCGCCAGCTTTATCTATTTTTGGTTTCCTTGGTTGATTATTGGAGAGATGAACCCGTTAGATCTTTAAAGAGTGAGATGAGTAGAGTCTGTTTTATAGTTGGGTAAAATAATCGCGTTTCTTCAACTAGTGCAGCTAGTTCTATTTGTTTCAGTCCAGCATTGACATATTTTTTCCTTTTTATAGGTTTGACCAAAGTTCTGCTTCACCAGAGAAACCCTTTAAATCGTAGTAGCTATTTTTTAAAACTTCGTATGTCAAACAATGTACTGTGCTGGTGGATTTGCACTGTTCTCGCCGACTGTTGCCAGCGAGTGTTTCAGCTTCTGCCAGTTTACTTTCAACATCCGCATGTCCACAGTGTTTTTTCATAATATCTATGGTTCTTTTTATATGGTTTGCACATTGAAGTAAGTCTAAATTTTTTGACTGTAGAGCGTTTACGGCCGGTTGCAGAAGTGGCAAATTTTTTCCTATAAGACACACACTAACAATGAAGTTGGATTTTGCGGCAGTGCAGTGAATTTGAAAAGCAGCTTTTCTTGTTGCATTATTACCGTCTTATGACAATTTTTCAAGCGCTATGACGATTTGCACATAATTTACTTTAAATATGGCGGTACTTTTATATTTTCGACCATTTTCGACAAAGGGCTGATTCTCGGCTATATCGTTTAAATCACTCACTACTAAGTCTTCTTTTTTACACACCACACCTTTTCCTGCCATAGCAAAACACCCATCATATCCTTGGCCGACGCATTTTTTTTTATATCAGATCATGTTTTCTATAAAGGTGTTAATTGCAGAGGCTATAGATTTTGCATCCATAGTAGTCAACTCTACAAAACCTAGAAGTTCGTCACAAACTATCATCTTTTATTCGTCAAAAAATTTCACTCTAATGGAAAGTTGCTCTTTGCCTTATATGTCACTGCTCTCGTCTGCCAGGATACTATAAGCACATGCATTCTTTACGTTAGTAGTGATGTCGTCGCTAATGGCATCTCCATATAGGCTGATAATTTGATTTCGAATCTGTGGTGACATGTAGGTTGCATTTTTCGCACCCTTCCCAATGTACTCTTTCCTAATGTCACCAGCATCAATAATTTTGAGTATGATCAAGTCTTCAAAAACACCTTCGTGATTTTCTTTGCCCCGCAAAGGTAGGTCATGTGTATCACAAAACATCACAGTCGAAAGTATTGATGTAACAATTGTTTGGAAGTAAAAAAAAAAAATAATTTATATTTATATCGGGGGATGTGACAAAAAAAGCACATGCTTAAAACTATTAGGTCTCCCAACTTTAATGAATTAAAATTATTTTTTCTTATACTAAATATATAATGTTTTGTTTATTAGCTATAATTATTTTTGAAAAATTATTTTTTATTTTTTTTACGTATCAATTTTTTTTTAATTTTTTGCTTCATTAAATGAGTGGAGGGAAGGGGGAGGGGGGTTTCAAACGCCTCAGTTTATTGCTGGTCGATGGTTTATCGGCAAAGATTTAACATAACCCCCAAAAAAATATTTTAAAGGCGTTAAATCACATGACCTTAGTGACCAATTAATAGTTCCGTACCCCGAAATCATTTTCCCATAGAATTGTTTCCTCAATAAATTAAATAATCATGGATCATCGCACTCTAATGATCCCCATTAAAGAATTGACAAATTTGGATCTTCATCAACACTGCCAGAAACAGCGGCGATATTTTCTTCGGAACGCACAATTTTTATTTTTATATCGAGCAGCGTGAAATGTGTTGTGCCAACAATTCGTCAAATACATCGCTAGGTTCGGAGATTATGTGCACCATAAAATTTACGAAATGCTCAGCATCGAAACAATACTTGTCTATATGTGTCATTGCCCACCGAGCACAGACTTTTTCAATTGTACAGTTTTGGTCCATCCGCCAAACTCTCCCAAACTTAGGCCCCGCGACTACCATTTATTTGGATTGTTTCCAAACAGCTTATATGGTAAAAATTTAGTTTCTTTCTTGAAAGACTTGAACAACCATCTGGATCAGTTCTTGAGCCAGAAATCTCATTATATGAGCACGGAATTATGCGGCTACCGGAGAGATCGAGAAAGCTCGGCGAACAGAATGGCGTTTACCATATTGATAAATATCATTTTTAGTAAATACCATTTTTCTTCATTCTTCTCAAAAAAATGGGACGAACTTTTACAGTACTAAAGGATTTATTAGTACGGTGTACTGAAGAATGGGAAAGGCATGCTATAATTACAGGTTACCAAAGGAGAACTAGGGAATCCCCAGATCGACACATCATATATCTTACATTGATCAATGCGAACTTATATAACACTAAATAAGATTATTTGGACTCTTTTCATATCGATTTCATTTTGTGCTACCTTCGATACAGACCTGAACACCGACTACATCACAAGTAATGTAGTGGTAACAGTTCAACAACCACTGCCATCTTTCTCTCCGGAATACACAATTGTATGACATAGCGTTCAATGATTAAACACGATTTTTCAGTGACCTGCATTATGGTCAGGCACTGATTAAAAGACAAGACATCACCAAATCAATCCGTAATAAATGCAGTTTTGATTGGTGAGCATTGATTATTAAATTACGAAATATTATATCGGAAAGATGATGTCCCGCTCGCCGTATATGCGTCCGGAGCCCCTCTTCAAAGTTAAGCATCTCACTTTCCAACATTTCATCTGGCACAATTGTAATTTCTTCGCATATGGTAACTTTCAACTTTCAACATCAATTATCGATGTGAGATAGTCTCCTAATAGAAAAATCACAAAGATACAAACCTGATAAGTATGAAGCCCAAAGTATACATAATTGAATATTGGAATTTCAATATTCCATATTTTAGAGGTCTTAATATGCTTACTCCCCAGGATTCAATAACATTTACATAATATTTGTTTAGAAGTAATGTCACTCTAGTAGGCCGGGGCCCACTACTAAAATAAACCAATATCTTTGTAATAATTGCATTATTTTGGTTTTATGCTTATAAGTCGAAAACCGCTAAAAATAGGTATATCATAACTTAACATTTTTGGATAGAAAATTTATGTTCCATTTAAAATTCCTACATACATTCTCTCAAAAAAATACCGGCAATTGATCATTTCAAAAGCCCTCTTAAAGGGATTATCAAAATTATTTCTATCGTTAAGTTAGCACAACTGTCCTCTATACCGACCCGGAGTATAAACGTCATAGTTTGTCATTAAGTTTGTTTACAGTGCTCGATTTTGACAGTTTATCTCAGGTGTGTTTTGCGATTTTTGCAATGAATAAAAACATCAAAAAAAGAATTTATTTTAAATTTTGAAATTTTACATTGTAAATGAAATTTCGTGTGCCGAATCGCTGGAAATGTTGCAGAAGACCTCCGGTGAATCGACTTTATCAAAACACGTGTATATGAGTGGTACAGTGCATTCAAAAGCGGTCGAGATGTGGTGGAAGATTTGCCTCGCTCTAGTCGGCCATCAACGTCTTCAACTAAAGTTAACACCGCTAAAGTGAAGGAAATGGTGACTGAAAATCGCCATTTAAGTTTGAGAGAGATAACCACTGATTTTTCTGTGTCTCACGAATCAATTCGTACCATTTTAAGCAATTGTTTGGGCATGAAACGCGTTGCCGCTCAACTAGTGCCGAAAGACCTGATTTTTTCAGAAACTCAATCGTTTAAAGGTCGCTAAAGATATGCTAAAGCGAGTGAATTCCGACCCCACATTCATAAAACGCATTGTAACTGGTGATGAGACATGAATATACGAGTTTGACATGCAAACCAATCAACAAGCTTCGGAATAGCGCCTTTCAACTGCGCCGAAACCGAAAAACTACGTCAAAAATTAAAGTTATGTTGACTGTTTTCTTTGATTATCGCGGTATTGTGCACTCGGAATTCTGGCCAGAAGGTGAGACGGTAAATAAAGAATATTGCCTGAGAGTTATGCGGCGTTTAAGAGAGCAAATTCGCCGAAAAAGGCCAGATTTGTGGAAAGAAAACTCTTGGATTTTGCATCACGTCTCAATAAATCTCAATAAATACCATCGAACAAACACCATATTCACCTGATATAGCTCCGATCGACTTCTTTCTCTTTCCAAAACTCAAATTAACACTACCAGGCACCCGTTTTCAGTCGAGAGAAGACAATTGGATTATTATTATTTTTAATAATAATTAATTATTAATATTTTGACAATTGGATTATTCGTTGGCATAAGTGTATTATTTCGGAAGAGGCCTACTTTGAAGGCGATACAATAAATTTGGATAAATACTAAACATTTTGTGTTTTGTTAATTTTTAAGTTTTATCAAAAGAGCACTATTTTGTAAACCTCCTGTATTCGATAAATTAATGCTCATGTCATATTAAAATAAAGCATTAAGGAACCGTAGTCAAAAATTCAGGTATAGTTGTAAAAAAAAATTTTTATATTTAGGGATGTTTCTTGCCAAATATATTAAAAAATATATTTATTTACATAAGTATTTAAAATTTCAAATCTTTACTTTAAGTAGTTTTCCGTAAACGTCTAATGAACCATTCATATATTCACATCATCATCAGCCCGTATCGATCCACTGCAGGATGAAGGCCTCTTCAGCATGTTTCCAACCTTCACGGTCCTGGGCTTTCCTTTGCCACTCGGGTCCAATATACTTAACGATGTCATCAATCCATCGTGCTTTCGGTCTTCTTCGCGGACGTTTGCGATCAAGCGGTATCCACTCCAGGATTGCCTTGGTCCATCTGTCGTCCCATCGCCTCGCTATATGGCCTGCCCATCTGCATTTCAATTGTTTTACTCTACCAATGATGTCACAGACTTTTGTTTGTTCCCTGATCCATGCGCAGGACTTTCTGTCTCGTCTTGTAATGCCAAGCATACATCTTTCCATTCCCCTCTGTGCTACCCGAAGTTTTTGAATTGATTGCGATGTGAGTGTCCAGGTTTCACTTCCGTATGTCATAACGGGTAGAACGCACTGATCGAATACTTTTCTTTTCAGGCAAAGTGGGAGTCTGCTCTTAAACACTATGTTGAGTCTACCAAATGCCTGCCAGCCACATTTAACACGCCGTTCCACCTCCCGGGCGGTATTCCCCTCCATTGAAATCCTCTGCCCAAGATATATAAAGCTGTCCACCATCTCTAAATCCATTCCTAAAACTGAAATTCTTCTGTCCTTAGCGAAGTTATTGAACATAACCTGACTCTTTTTCAGGTTTATTTTGAAGCCAAATGGTTCGCCAGCCCTTTGCAGTTCTTGTATGCGTCTTTGCAGCTCCTCTGGGTCTTGTAAAATGAGAATAATATCATCTGCAAATCTAAGATGGTTTAAGTTTGCACCATTGATCTTTACACCATCCTGTTCCCAATCCAGTTTACGGAATACTTCTTCAAGGCCAGCCGAGAAAAGAATAGGCGATATTGCGTCACCCTGCCGTACACCTCGTTCTATATTAATTCCCACTTCAAGATCATCAAGGTGAATTGTGGCTGTAGCTCCATCATATATCGATTCTAATAGGTTTACATAGGCTCTCTCTACACCTTGGCTAAGCAGTGCATCCATTATCGCATGCTTTGAGATGGAATCAAATGCTTTTTCATAGTCGATAAAAGCCAAGCACAGTGGCATGGTGTCTTCGTTGTGCCTTTCTATGAGCTGCTGTACAACCTGGATGTGATCCATTGTACTGAATCCACTTCTGAATCCTGCTTGTTCTCTTGGTTGTGCGTCATTCAGTTTTTTTAATATTCTTTTAGAAATTATCTTAGTGAAAACTTTGTACATCACTGATAGGAGGCTTATTGGACGGTAGTTCTTTAAATCTTCCTGTGCTCCTTTTTTGTGTAAAAGGATCACTTCTGCATTTTTCCATAAGTCAGATACTTTTTGTTCTTTGGTGCATTTTGAGTATAATTTTGCCAGTGTTTTATGTAACGTCCGACCACCAGCTTTTAGCATTTCGACAGTTACACTATCCTTTCCTGGAGCCTTGCCGTTCTTCATCAATTCTATAGCATTTGTTACTTCCTCTACTAGGATATCTGGCATTATATATTGTTCTTCCGTGGGTATTGCTGTCCTTGACTGGCTCTGATCTTCATATAAATGGGAATAAAACCTTCTGACAATCTCTAACATTTGGGTACGTACCCTGCACACTGTGCCATCCTCACGCTTTAAAGCATATATTTGCGTTCTTTTGTTTCTCAGTTTCTGTTTAGCTTTGTTAATTCCTTTGTTTTCTTCCAGGGTTTTTTGCACTAGCTGCATATTGAATCGGCGCGTGTCCTCTCTGATACGTTTTCTTATAGTTTTGCAGAGCTCAGTGTACTCGACCCTTCCAAAAGGACTACTTGCATTTCTCATTGCTCGCCGTTTCTTCATTAAATCAATTGTCTCACTGGAGATTTTTGTTTGTTTGAGACATTTTTCTTCTGGTGCTATTGAAGCAGCCGTTTGAAGTACATTGTTGGCGATTTCTTCATATTGAACTGATATTTCCACCTCCTTTGGATCTTGTAACGCAGCAAACCGGTTTCACAAAGCAATCTCAAAATCGCATCCCCTCTCCAACAGTCTTCCAGAATCCACCTTGCCCTTCCTTGATCTTACCATTCTTTCGCGCTCTTTTCGACAGTCAATCCGAACCCTTGCTCGTACCATTCGGTGGTCACTTCCAACATTAAAATTGTTAAGGACGGTACAATTGGTAAAAATTGTTTTATCGTTGGTCATGATGTAGTCAATTTCGCTTGTGAGCCCAGATGGACTTTTCCATGTCCATTTTCTGCTGATATTTTTTTTATAGAATGAATTCATAATATATAGTTCTTGTTCTTCAGCAAAATCAACTAATCTGTCACCTCTATTGTCTCGCTCACCAGTTCCATATGGGTCAGTTGCATTTTCGTCTGTTCTTGTTGTTCCAATTCTGGCATTAAAATCACCCATCAGAATTTTGTACCTACATTTCTCCTTGTATAAAAGCTGGGCCACATCATCATAAAATTCCTCAATTTCCTCATCTTTATGGCTTATAGTTGGTGCATAAGCTTGAACTATTTGAAGCCTAAACTTTTTATTCAGCTGAATGACGCATTGGGCTAATCGGTCGGATGTACTTTCAAATTTTACCACACTGTCCTTCAGCTTTCGATTGACGAGGAATCCAATTCCGCCACATCGGCCATTTTCCGTACCTCGAGTGTAGAGTACGTGTCCAGTTGGTTCCAGTTTGATTAACTCTTCACCCTTTCTTCGTGTTTCACAGAGCCCAATAATATCCCAATGTATGTTGTCAAGTTCGATTAACAGTTCTTGCAATCGGGCCTCCGTTTTCATAGTCCGTATATTTAACGTTGCAATGTCAAAAGTCCAATGGCAGCCTGCTCTAACCCGGTGATTCTTAGCACGCTCTGCCTTGGGGCAGGTCTTCCCGCTGCCGTAGGTATTTGCCCCTTGGCCTCCGGGGAATGAGGGCCGTGTTTGAGGTTGTACTGTCATATTTCAACATATTGAAATACCATGTTGAAGGTATGGACCGTAATCTGCCACGCTGGTCCAATGCGGGTTGGCAGATTTTGGATCATGTTAGTCCGAAGCCTCCGCCTTGACCCGTCCGCCAGGGGTGACCCTCCCAGGAGCATAGACTCCAGACGGCATAGCTCAAAGCTTCATTGCCCTACTCAAACCCCTTTACCACGTCAAGGTCTGATCCACAAAGGGGGTATATTCATATATATATATATATATATATATATATATATATATATATATATATATATATATATATATATATATATATATATATATATATAATATATAAATCTACAGTGGTTTTTACGGATGTTCCGTTATAACTACTGAACCACGCATCCGATTGACTTGAAACTTGGTATCCATGTAGAAAATACATGTACTTAATGGATAGGCTAATATTTATCCCTACACCAGTTGCGGGGGCGTTAATGATGAGAATCGCTAATTATCTGATTTTATAGCTTTTATAAACTTATTAAGAAAATGAAAATTTGAAATGAATTTTTTTTTTCTTGGGCCATATTAAGACTAATTAAGAACGTCTGCAACGGAGTTCAAACTCCTAAAGCGATTGTGAGGGCGCTAATGATCAAAAACGCTAAATTTAAAATGTCAGCTTTTATTAACTTATTATTGATTATTATTATTATCATGTACATTGACTACTATTATTATTAATTGTAATAAATTAATTATTAATTAAACTATTAAATTAATATTTTTAGTTTAGTTTTTTTGTTTTTTTCTAACCTAAACAAATGTTTACCAAATGTCAATTGACTGATTTAAAAAGATATTAAAAACATATATATCTATGCATATGTATATGTTTATATTTATTAATTAAAGAAGAAAAAGAAGAAAAGAAGGAAGCTTGGAATAATTAGATTAAAACGAAAAATTAGTATTCCAGCATTAAATTAGTAAGATATTTATTTCAACTTTTTATATTGAATTTTCAATTGTCAATCTCAAGATAGTTTTTAATTATTTCCAATTATTTGTTGTAGTCATAAATGCCTAAAAAAGGAAAGTCCAAGTTAAATTTGGTAACGCCTAAATCACCTATATGAAAGCCTATGTAACCTATGAAAACCTATATAAATCATATATGCCTATATGAAAGCTAAGTGTACATGTGAAAGTCAAGATGAAACGGAAAATAGATTACAAAAAGATTTACGACGTATGAAATTAAAAATGCGTCGGAAAGTAAAAATAAATTGTGATTTTTCGTATGATCCTACAGTTGCTTATAAACAAGAATCAAAATTAAGTTCAATGACAAAAATTTGTAGTTATTGTAAAGCATTAAAGTGGATTGGTGAATGTGAAGATTTATGCTGTTCAGCTGGCAAAATAAAACTAGAACCTATGTAAAATCAAACACACCACATGTAAAATCAAATGCATTTTTAAAATCTATCAGACCTTACAGCAATGCTTTCCAACTGACATCATTCGGTGCAATGAAGAAGATGTCGTTTTAACTAATAAGTACATGGGGCTCATAAACGATTTGCGGTCAATCGAAACTATCATCGAAGAAGATTAGATAGACGACGAAGATTAAATGTTAGGAAGATTAAATACTATATTTGAGGGCACTATATGTAAGTTTGATTTAAGACGGGAAGGGAAAGTTAAATTTGTTTTTTGTTTTTTATAAAGAAAGTGTAATAATGACAATAAATAATAATGTTAATTTTAAATGCCCAGCGAAGCGGGCGGGTACAGCTAGTATATATATATATATATATATATATATATATATATATATATATATATATATATATATATATATATATATATATATATATATATATACATATATATCTTTTCATTTATGTGGACAAAATATACATATATATATATATATATATATATATATATATATATATATATATATATATATATATATATATATATATATACAGGATAATTCCTAAGTTGAGGCTTTTTTTAACACCGATAAAAAATATAAAACTCGATAAATTTTTTTTTCTTCTAATTCCATTTTTTAATATCTCTGAAATTTTATAATTTTAGGCTTTAAAAATGCTTTTAATAGATTCTAAAAAAATCAAGTCCGGTCCTTAAAATAATTTAAATATATTTAATCGATCGTCCGCAAATTTAAAACGAACCGAAGACAACTAATGTTTATCGTTTTTTTGTGAATCGTGCATTCCTTTTGTTTTCTTATCTTGTATTTTATTGGCCGTTTTAACACGGATTTCTACTGTGATTTTTGGACAGATAAAATAGTCCACGTGTATGAAAATAGTGAATTAGTTGACATGCTGTTAATTTATGGAGAGTGCCTTTAAAATGTCAATGCTGCATCTCAGCTATTCGTGGGACGTTTTCCTTTTCGGGTTCACACATTGTCGAAATAATTTATTCGGGTTGTGCAAAGAACCAGAGACACCGGTGATTTAAGGGAAAATTTTAGAGGGCACGCGAAAGACCGAGAGTACCTAAAAACGTGTAACGAAAGAAAGAAATTTTGAATCTTGTCGGAGAAGACCCAATAACAAGTTGGGTTGAATTCGAATTTCAACAACCCGAATTTTTACAAAATCATCTTCCCGGTCTTCTAAAAATGTGCCTTTGAATATCAGGTGGAACATGTGGTTCTTACATTTTAGGCGTGAAGTGCGGGAGTTCTTAAACATAACTTTTCCTAATAAGTTGGTAGGAGGAGTACGTCGCCGCCTAGGTCACCAGATTTTAACCCTTGTGATTTCGTTTTACGAGGTTATATGAAAAGCATAGTTTTAAAACAGCTAGTTAATGCAAGGGAAGAACTTATTGATAAAACGATGATCTTAGAGATAGAATAGTATAGAACAGGTTGGTGAGACTATTAGGGGAAGGCCGTCGTGGGTACGTCGCGCCAACTTCGTCGCAACCAATTTAAAACTTTTGTTCGAGTACAACGTGTAGGACTGGAATGAATGTTGTTTTTGAAATGAAAATGGTAAGTTTTTGTCTTTCAGTTTTTTTCAAATGGTGTTAGAAAAAATGTTTGTTTTATCAAGTTTTATACGCTGTTAAAAAAAATATCAACTTAAGGATCACCCTGTATATATATATATATATATATATATATATATATATATATATATATATCACCACTTTTCTCAATTGTTGTTTGGCAATGCTACGGCAAGCCTGCCTAACATGATCACAAAGATCATCTCGAGTTTGGAGCCTCGAAACATAAACCTTATTTTTAATTGTCCCCCAGAGAAAACAAATCAAGAGGCGTGAGGTCCGAGGATCTCGGCGGCCAATTAATTGCAGGACTTTTTCGCCCAATCCAACGATTTGGAAAATTATTATTTAACCAATTTCTTACGTTAATTGCATGATGAATGGGTACCTCGTCAAGTTGTAAGTGTAAATTGTACCGATAATTAAGAGGCAATGCATCAATTTTATCATCAAACTCATTTTGTAAAAATCTAAGAAATCTAGCTGCATTTTAATTTGCATCAAAAAAGATGGTCCTATAATAATGCCATTTAATATACCGCACCAAACATTCACCTTAGTAGAATATTGTCTCTTACATTATATCACCCAATGTGGGTTATCTTGAACCTTGTATGTATGTGCCTTGTAACCATAAACAGTATTCCATTCTTCTTTCAGTGTCACCAACTTCAAATGTTTGAAGAAATTTTGGTTTAAAAAGTTTCCTGTTATTTTTCTTCAGCATAACTAGATAGTACTTTTCGGGTTATTAAAAATTTTACTAGCGTCCCTAACGGTTGTGGATTATCATTAAAATAACCAAAAACTTGTTCGATACTCACGAGAACGATGCTAATTAGGAAGTTTATTAACAGTTCCGTTTTGATTAAAATATTGGTTTATGCAAGAGACTGTAAGCTGATTGATGTTCGGTTCTGGTTGTCTTCAATTAAATTCTTTTACTGCTTCACGAAAAGTTGACGCAGTTGGCCATGATATTAGCAAAAAAAGCATGTGATACACTTTCTTAATGCCGTTTTTCGAGATTTATCCAACAAAAGAAAGTTTATGAAAATCGGTCCAGAAAAAAAAATTTAAGGGGGTTGTAAGTCCTTATCCTAGACTCACTGTAGAAATAAGATACATGAATACTCTGAATCTAAATATAAATGATGAAAGAAGTTTAAGCAATATAAAAATAAAATTGGCGCGAACTAAGAAGAGTAGTAGAATTGTAAAATTGACAGGTTCAACATCCGACGAAAACGACGTTAGTAATTTTCAATGCGAAAAATACTATATAAAAACTGGAAATATTCCTGCACAGAAATTCGAAAATAAAACATATATATATATATATATATATATATATATATATATATATATATATATATATATATATATATATATATATATATATATATATATATATATATATATATATATATATATATATATATATATATATATATATATATATATATATAGCAAGTATGACGCTGCCATATTAACTTTAAAAAAAAACAAGACTGATTTTTTCTATAATTTGTTTATTAGTTTTCAAAATATATTTATATCAATCAAATATTAGCCATTGTTAACAATGTAACTTGCCGCTTTAATAAGACATTTTCTGTAAGTATTGTCGACATATCTAGTGCTACTGCAACGATTTCAACACGGACTTGCTATGATTTGAGTCTTATTTGCGTAAACCATTAAAATTGGTTATTGCACATGAGATGTATGTTATAGCGCCATCTTGCTAGAACCTCATTCTCCAACCCTTGCTCTTCAAATTGAGGTACCAAAAAGTTTTGAATCATGTGTCTCTAGCATTTTCCGTTGACTATAACTGCATTTCCACTACTGTCTTACAAAAAACATGGTCTAATGATATTTTGAGTACCAAATAATATTTTGAATACCGCACCATACTGTGTAGTGACCATTGATGAATGTGGCGGCAATTCTCTCTTGTCCAGAAACGACTATTGTGTTTATTCACTTGACCACCTTTAAAAAATTCCATTTGCTGAACTGGATTTAATTAAATAATGATTATAGATGCCCTCTAAAATTTTTGCGATTTGACGCTGTTGGATTATTTTATTGGTGAATATGGTGAAAGAGAAATTTATAAAGATATATCGTTAAATTTTCCAAAAGCTAATGGTCGATATTTAACATATCAATGGTGATAAAGTCTCAATGAATTAGATATATACACTCAAGAAGATAGAAGCTTTTAAGAATTTAATCAAGCTAATTTGATTAACTTTGGTTGTACTTATATCGCCATTTAATATCATAACTCTATATGTCTGTAGTTATGCTAAATATATTTATGTACACTAAAGCAATATCTAATACATTTGTTAAATTCAAGAGTACATACTTTTCGAACTTTTAAAACTTTTAAAACTTTAAAAACGTAAACTTTATTTTTGGTATTCTGGTCAACAAAATTTGGCAAGTTGTATTTGCAGTAAGAGATACTCATGAACGATCATTTAGTGAAACACTCCTTCCGGTTAAAGTAACATCTCCCATACATCGAAGAAGAAAGAGGCCACAGCACCACCAAAACCAAAAATAAACGAAACCCGGCGATATTTCACCTTCCAAAATCCTGTCCATTTTCCACTTAAACCCCCGCACAAAACCATTAAATCTATTTCCGCCCCTCTGGTCTCCCGCTTCTGCCACCGACCCCACTCTCCTGCACCACGTCCCTCAACCGGCCCACTCCCTGACGAAATTTGAGCCGGAGAGCGCAAAAGGACCACGACGAAGGCCCATCAAGGATCGACCGACTCCTCATACCCCGCCTCAGCTCGCCACCCACACCCTCTCGCCCCGAATTGCATTTCCCGACCGTTTCTTACCCCTAGCCCTCTGCAACCCCGAAAACGGAGACACGCAAACCGGCCGAAGGCAAGGATGACGCGGGGTGAGGGTCAAGGGAGGGGATGAGTTTTTTCTGGTTTACCAGTGGCGTAGACCCTACAAAAGAGAAAAAAACACATAAAGATAAAATATAGATAATGCTACTCAATAAATATAAACTTTTTTAAGGTAACATTGATGAAAATAGGTGTATATGAAGTATTTTGTAGTCCTAAGTAGCGGCAATAGTCGCCCAATGTAGATGGGTTCCAGCGTCCCTGGTATCTTGCTTCCATTGTACTGCACTCACATTTTCCGGAAAAAATTTAAATGGGAGTGTAAAAAAATGTATTTTTAAGGACATGCGACACCTTAGTATTTCATAGGCTTTTAAGAGATCACCTATGATGTTATGATAGTTTGCATTTCTCTTGTTGCACAGAAATCCTTTCACTACATTTACAAAATATTTCCAACCCGCCAATTCCTTTTCATTTAATTTTTCTTGATAACGGAAATCATCTTGAAGCTTCCTTATTTGACGTCCTGTAAATATACCTTCTTTAGATTACTGAATTGAAGAAATATTTCTTTTAGGTACTTGAAACCATTTCCTTCTTTGTTCATGGTTTTAGCAAAGTTTTTCATTAGTTTTAGTTTAATATGGAGAGACGGAAGAAGTACATTTTTTGAGCTAACTAGGGGGGAATTTTCCGAATCAGGAAGGCACCGGATTCAAAAGAAGTTCTCTGAGGCCAATCTTTCTTACTGTAATGTCCTTTTTTGCCCTACTGTCATACTATCCTACTTAGACACAAAAAAGCAATGCTATGTTAAACCCCTTGAAGCCCTAGCAATATACCTATCATTTTTAAATCCTTACGAATATCCCACTGATACTGTTCAAATTTGACGTGATTTAGTATTGTTGCTAAGTTGTCATAGGTTTCTTTCATTATCACTGAATGAGCTAAAGGAATAGATGGGTTTTTATTTCCATTATGAAGCAAGAGTGTTTTAGGTAGTATTTCGACAAATCTATGAAAATACGCCACCCGGAAGGTACATGTTCCGTATTAAGCTCATTCGTTAAACCAACAATATTACAACAGATACATAGCGATCGTTCCATTTTATAAAAACTTGAAAATGTTACATTCCACTTTCAGTGAAACAATTGCATTTTTATCTAATTAATTTTTAATTGCTACCGGTAGTTTCTGGCTATGAGGAACTGGCCTAAATGCAGCAGGTAAATTTGGACACTAACTTTTGTCCCTTTGCGTTTTTAAAATCCTTTCGGCTTAGTGATGCAAAAGTAACAATTACTTAAATAGGTTCTCTCCAAACCATAGGCATAGAATTTGTCTCAAGAAAAATGTGTGGAACAACTCACGTAGCCAACATGAAGAGCCCATCTTAATATCCAATTTGGCACTTAAAATATAAAAGACAATAGGTCTTTTTGACTTCCTCTGTTACAGATCTAGCACACTTAACAATTGACTGGAGTCTTAAACACTTGTCTGTACTGTAAACGAGGCAGAAACAAACTAAACTATAGAAAACTATAAAACTGCCCTTACAGGTTCATAGAATACTTGTAGAAATACCCCTGTACGGTCTTGTGGTAATTCCTACATTATCCAGTCCAAAGTCAGGTACAAATGGAGAAGGAGGATAAGGAGAAGCAGGTTCTTGAACATGGGACGTGCTAGGCCATTTCTGTGAAAATATGTTTTAATAACTACCTAATTGAAACGCAAAAAGAATATTCTCATCAATGACTCTCAAAAAATCAAGTCGATCTATGTAATTAAGAAAAAGTTTCTGTATTCGAAATGTAATTATCGTTCTTTCAATCACAGTTTTAATTTTCATGGCAGAATACATAATTCTAAGAACTTCAACAGTTCGTAGTGATTTTCAAATAGTTATTTTTTAATGCCTGTAAACAAAAATATCTGGTAGATTAGTAATCAAGTTGACTCAAGTTGAATATGTCGATCAATAACTTACATTTATGCTATACTGTGCATTTTTAATCGACAAACAACAAAAATGTTGTCCAAACAAACACTAGGTTCCGTTGGGTAGACTACAGCATGGTTTACCCAAAAGTATGGTTGATTTGGTCGATTCATAAACGAAGATTTTTTAACTCAAAGACTAGCATTGCTATGAGTGTCCTATAAATACTGATACTGAAGAAATAAAGACTATAGTAACCAAAGGTCCACGCATCACGATCCGTAAGATAGCAAATAAGTTATATATTATCAAATCGACGATTTCTAACGATCTAAAAAAATTAGTGCCTCTACCGATACAACGTGTAGGTTGCTCATGAACGTTGTCGATCTTTTCCTGAAAAAAATTCTGAAACGGATATTAACTGGTGCTGAAAAATCAAGGGTTGTCAGGACGATCTTGACAATTCGTTGATCGATTCTAATGATGGCTGTCTCATTTTATAATTCAGCTTTCAGTTTATATATTGTTTCAATAGATGGCGCTAGTTTTCATTAAATTTGAAAAGTTTCGTTATTTTTCCAACATACTATGTATTTCGTTTATTTATAATAATATAATGCCCAACCAAACCACGATCGAATAAAAGTATTGCAAACAAATTATGGGTAATTATTATTTACTAATAATGTATAAGTATGTAATATTAATTTTAGTAATAGTAATATTTAATGTGTTTAAGTATGTAATATTTAATGTGAAGAGTTAATCAAACTGGAACCAACTGGACACGTACTCTACACTCGAGGTACGGAAAATGGCCGATGTGGCGGAATTGGATTCCTCATCAATCGAAAGCTGAAGGACAGTGTGGTAAAATTTTAAAGTACATCCGACCGATTAGCCCAATGCGTCATTCAGCTGAATAAAAAGTTTAGGCTTCAAATCGCCCAAGCTTATGCACCAACTATAAGCCATAAAGATGAGGAAATTGAGGAATTTTATGATGATGTGGCCCAGCTTTTATACAAGGAGAAATGTAGGTACAAAATTCTGATGGGTGATTTTAATGCCAGAATTGGAACAACAAGAACAGGCGAAAATGCAACTGGCCCATATGGAACTGGTGAGAGAGACAATAGAGGTGACAGATTAGTTGATTTTGCTGAAGGACAAGAACTATATATTATGAATTCATTCTATAAGAAAAATATCAGCAGAAAATGGACATGGAAAAGTCCATCTGGGCTCACAAGCGAAATTGACTACATCATGACCAACGATAAAACAATATTTACCAATTGTACTGTCCTTAACAATTTTAATGTTGGAAGTGACCACCGAATGGTACGAGCAAGGGTTCGGATTGACTGTCGAAACGAGCGCGAAAGAATGGTAAGATCAAAGAAGGGCAAGGTGGATTCTGGAAAACTGCTGGAGAGAGAAAGCGATTTTGAGATTGCTTTGTCAAACCGGTTTGCTGCGTTACAAGATCCAGAGGAGGTGGAAATATCAGTTCAATATGAAGTTATCGCCAACAATGTACTTCAAACGGCTGCTTCAATAGCACCAGAAGAAAAATGTCTCAAACAAACAAAAATCTCCAGTGAGACCATTGATTTAATGAAGAAACGGCGAGCAATGAGAAATGCAGGTAGTCATTTTGGCAGGGTCGAGTACACTGAGCTCTGCAAAACTATAAGAAAACGTATCAGAGAGGACACGCGCCGATTCAATATGCAGCTAGTGTAAAAAACCCTGGAAGAAAACAAAGGAATTAACAAAGCTCCTCAGAAGCTGAGAAGCAAAAGAACGCAAATATATGCTTTAAAGCGTGAGGATGGCACAGTGTGCAGGGCGCGTACCCAAATGTTAGAGATTGGCAGAAGGTTTTATTCCCAGTTATATGAAGATCAGAGCCAGTCAGGGACAGCAATACCCACGGAAGAACAATATATAATGCCAGATATCCTAGTGAAGGAAGTAACAAATGCTATAGAATTGATGAAGAACGGCAAGGCTCCAGGAAAGGATAGTGTAACTGTCGAAATGCTAAAAGCTGGTGGTCGGACGTTACATAAAACACTGGCAAAATGATACTCAAAATGCCTCAAAGAACAAAAAGTACCTGACTTTTGCCTGAAAGGTACTACTACAGATGCCTACAGATGCCACTGTACTTGGCTTTTATCGACTACGAAAAAGCATTTGATTCCATCTCAAAGTATGCGATAATGGATGCACTGCTTAGCCAAGGTGTAGCTGTATGTAGATATATGATGGAGGTGTAGATATATGATGGAGCTACAGCCACAATTCACCTTGATGATCTTGAAGTGGGAATTAATATAGAACGAGGTGTACGGCAGGGTGACGCAATATCGCCTATTCTTTTCTCGGCTGGCCTTGAAGAAGTATTCCGTAAACTGGATTGGGAACAGGATGGTGTAAAGATCAATGGTGCAAACTTAAACCATCTTAGATTTGCAGATGATATTATTCTCATTTCACAAGATCCAGAGGAGCTGCAAAGACGCATACAAGAACTGCAAAGGGCTGGCGAACCATTTGGCTTGAAAATAAACCTGAAAAAGAGTCAGGTTATGTTCAATAACTTCGCTCAGGACAGAAGAATTTCAGTTTTAGGAAGGGGTTTAGAGATTGTGGACAGCTTTGTATATCTTGGGCAGAGGATTTCAATGGAGGGGAATACCGCCCGGGAGGTGGAACGTCGTGTTAAATGTGGCTGGCCGGCATTTGGTAGGCTCAACATAGTGTTTAAGAGCAGACTCCCACTTTGCCTGAAAAGAAAAGTATTCGATCAGTGCGTTCTACCCGTTATGACATACGGAAGTGAAACCTGGACACTCACATCGTAATCTTCTTCTCAAAAACTTCGGGTGGCACAGAGGGGAATGGAAAGATGTATGCTTGGTATTACAAGACGAGACAGAAAGTCCTGCGCATGGATCAGGGAACAAACAAAAGTCTGTGATATCATTGGAAGAGTAAAACAATTGAAATGGAGATGGGAAGGCCATATAGCGAGGCGATGGGACGACAGATGGACCAAGGCAATCCTGGAGTGGATACCGCTTGATCGCAAATGTCCGCGAAGAAGACCGAAAGCACCATGGATTGATGACATCGTTAAGTATATTGGACCCGAGTGGCAGAGGAAAGCCCAGGACCGTGAAGGTTGGAAGCATGCTGAAGAGGCCTTCATCCTGCAGTGGATCGATACGGGCTGATGATGATGATGTAATATTTATTGCCGATTTACCAGAACGTCATTATTTCTGTTTATGCCATGAAAGGTTGATACTGAATTCCTTAAAAACTGAGTAAAATCCTCAATCAAATAATGGCATATTATTCGGAACGGTTGCTTTAGAACAGTGCGCTAATGAAATTTAGCACGGCACTGTCCGTTCCCAAAAAACCTTCCCTAACACCTCCTTAACTCGTCTCACTCCCACCCTCTACACCCGCGCTGCAACCCATCCCCGAAATCCTCGTCCAACTGCACCCGTCTGCGGATCGATTTTCGATGAGCCCGAGCACCAGGGGGGGGCAGCACTCTTGGAGGGCCTCTTCGTGCGCCCTCTTGCACCCGCACACCCCTCTACAATCCAAGGGATGCACCATACGCCTAATCCCCTCTCGCTGCCGCCCTCTCCGCCACCGTCCTTCTTCTCGTCGGCGCCCGGACGGCCGAAATTGATTCCGGGCGGATGAAAGGGCACGCCGGAAGTCGCCGCCAGCTTTCGGACGGAATTATGCGTCTTCGGGCGACAAAAAAAGGGTTGTCTACTGATAGGCTATTTGGTGTTAATTTAAGTCAAGTATTATTACATCTTGATTTATCTTTTTTTTTTGCGTCAGTAAAGAAACCAGACCAGGATGCATCCAATCGCCAATTATATTCAATATTTATAGTGAATATATCATACTTACAGCTCTCGAGGATTGGTCGGATAGTGTTGGTATTGGCGACATTAAAATTACTAACTTAAAACATACCTATGACACTATACTTCTTGCGAGGTTCCCCGAGGAACTGGGATGGCAATAATCTAGAAAGACTGAGGCACAGGAACGGATGAATTCGGACCTAGATCACGCGGCAAACTTCCAAAAATATAGAAAATATCCAGCATACAGTCAAAGAAGCCAGAAATGAAGAACGCTGGAGAAAAGTAATCCGAAAAGAATGCGAACGGAATTAGTTTGTATGGGTCACAACACTTCTGTGATGAAGAAGAAGAGAATACATCTCGGCTAGCATTATTTTTTACGTTTTTTTTTCAATGTTGGCCGTACCAAGGGAATCCGACTTTCTCTTTTTATGGTTCACTTTTACCTGTGTCCACCCAATGTTTGATCAGCTATTAATTTGCTCTTCATATCTTTGATTTGCTCATTCTGTCTTTTTTGGCCCTGGTGAGATTGAAGTGTACCTTTGCTATGAGCCTTTACTTCTTGCAGGAAGGATCTTCCGCTGCGGAGTACGTATACAATCCGGTTTCGGCCTTCCGACAATGCGATAAACCACCTGAAAATCTGTGCCCTTAACACAACACTATTATTCATAAGCCTCTATAAGTTTTTAAATGTCATATAAGTTTTGCAAAAGTTTCTGTCACACTATGCCTAGGTCTGAAACAAAACTCAAAACTTGATAACATTTCTAGAAACTATTGTCACTCATTTTCAGAATGCACTAGAAAAATCCGAAAGATTTGCTACCACCAACTGACTCTACAGGGTTCAACATCACACTAAAGACGCATCGAATGTTGGCCTAGATCCTCTCCAGAAGTCAGTATTGTTAAATCGAAAGCCACGCCACATTTTATTATTTCATTTTCTGTATACTTGATCGTATTCTTCCATATCTCAGGAGTAACAGTGTAAAGTACCGCAACATGGTTAGACAGTCTTGCGATGTAGTACCATTTCTACTCATGTGTTTATTGGATTGAAAATTGGATTTTGGATGAAAAATTCAGTGGTATAGGGGAAGATGTAAAACTTTGTGACCATATTGCACTGCTAAATTGTCTACTAAATATTTCCGTGCTGGTTTATTTTTTGCATATTTATGTAACTTACCTTTTACCTCAACTTGGTGGTTTGTACACTCCTCTAATTATTATCTTGCCATGAATGACTTACAGTACCATTTTGAAAAATCCAGGTTTCATCTAAGAAGACAAATTTCTACAAGGCTTTTTTCTTTTTTTCATATAACCTCTCAAAAATCTATACGTTTTAGAGCAACATTGGGAAGATCCATAAGCCCTCGTCTTGGATCATCTTTTTTCCATTTAAAATCTACTTCTTTCAATACGTTACACGATGGCATACAGCATTCGTCAATTGTTTCTGTTTTAATTGCTTATATAAGGAATTCAAAGTTGCTGTTATGAAAATGAAAATTTTACTGTGAGCGCCTACGTATAAACTACATATGGGTTTAAGAACAGTCTTGAACAAAACTTGTATCCAAAGCTGCAGTATTGGTAGCCCTTTCAGTAAAACTACGCTTTCTAGGCGATTTTAAAACTTGATTAACAGTGGACTTACTCAACCTTAAGGCTGCTGCAATACGCTAAAAAAATTATTCCAGGTATGTATATATATTATTATTTATTATTCACGTATGGACCCTGGTGGACCACGCGAAGTACAATTAGGGGCGTTTGTTGTTGTTAGCCTTCCTTTGTGCCCATACTAATTTCATTCTTTCGCAATGAGCTTTTTCCTTTCGTCAGACCAAATTGTTCCAGTCTTCCTACATTTTTCTCTCTGACCAACCTTCCAAACGTTAACCTTGTGTCTGAAACAGCCTCTATCCTGAATTTCACTTTGTGTAATATTTGCTGATCTTAGGTCCTCTTTAATTGCAGCAATCCATTTAATTATTTCTACTTTAGCTTTACTCCTATTTTCATAAAATTCGACTATTTGTCTAGTTAACCTACTCGGATTCATCCGTTTTATGTGTCCGTAAAACTTAGTCTTCTTTTTCTCATATCGCTATGTATATCTGTGTATTGTTTGATTTCTTGGTTTTCTCGAAGTCGGTATGTTGTGCTATTTATTTGTTTGCGCCCTAGGATTTTTCTTATGATTTTTCTTTCCTTCTTTTCAATGTCCTCGATGTCCCTCTTTCTATTCAAAATGAGCGTTTCCGCGGCAAATAGACATTCTGGCTTAATAACTGTGTTGTAATGTCTCAGTTTTGTGTTTTTAGATAGGCATTTTTTGTTGTAAATATTTTGTGTAAGTCTCAATGCCGTTTCCATTTTTTAACATCTACCCTTATTGGCCGCTTTTTCCAACCCATTTTCCATGATTATTTCACCCAAATATTTGAATTGAGAGACTCGTCTGATGTTACCATATTTTGTTTTTAGAAATGGCGTTCTTAGTCTGTTGCAGGTCATGTATTGTGTCTTTTCAAAGGAAATTTGGAGTCCTAACTTTTCTGCTGTTTCTTTTATGATTTCAATCTGTTTCTGTGCTGTTAATACATCTTGAGCTAAAATTGCTAGATCATCAGCAAATGCCAGACAATCAATTTTGATGTTGGTTCTCCCCAGTTTAATGGGCTGGTCAATATTCAGGGCCGACTTTTTTTCACGCCACTCCTGTATTACTTTTTCTAGAACACACAAGTTAAATAAAAGTGGAGAGTCCATCCCCTTGTCTCACTCCAGTTTTAATTTCGAAGGGCTCTGAGATCTCACCCATGAATTTAACTTTTGACCTTGTGTTAGTTAACGTTGCTTTAATAATTGCCAGCGTTTTCAAATCTAGTCCTTGTTCTTTCAAGATTCGGATAATGATTCGCGGTCAATAGAATCATATGCTTTTTTGAAATCCACAAATGTACAGACGAGATTTTTATTGTACAGTTTTTGATGTCTTAGAATCAACTTCAGATTCACGATCTGTTCAGGGCAGGATCTGCCCGGTCGAAAACCTGCTTGATATTCACCAATGTTAGGTTCTAACTGTCCCTGTACTCTGTCTAGTAGACATTGAGATAGAATCTTGTAACTAACTGGGAGAAGAGATATCCCTTTATAGTTGTTTGTACCTGGACCAGCGGATTTCAAAAGTTCCGCAGTGATTCCATCTTCACCAGAAGCTTTGTTATTTTTAAGCCGCTTGATTTGCCTAATTATTTCATCTTCATTCGGTGGTAATGAATCCGGGTTTGTTTGTTTAGGTTTTAGTGTTGCTAATTTGTTTAAGGGCTCAGGACAGTTTAGTATTTGTTCAAAATATTTCGCAAGTTCTTTGCAATTGTCTTGGTTATTTAGAGCTAATTGTCCGTTTTCCTTTTGGAAGCAAAGACTTTGCGGTTGATAGCCTGTTAATTTAGTTTTAAATGTTTTGTAAAAGTTTCGAGTGTTATTTTTTTGGAAATCTTTTTCTATTTCATTAAGTTGATTGTTTTCATATTTTCTTTTAGTTTGTCTAATTAGCTTCGATGTTTCTTTTCTTACTTCCAAAAATATGTTATAGTTTATTGCTGTTTTTTGACTGTTCCAATCTTTGAATGCTTTACTTCGGCTTAATACTGCTTGCTCGCAAACTTCATCCCACCACGGATGTTTTCTACGTTTTTGTAAAGGGACCAACTTTAAGGCTGTTTTAATAATTTTTTGTTTCAATTCTTGCCAGTTCTGTGCTGGTTGTTTATCAAGTTCTTCTGTTAGGGCTGGTTTTATTTTCGTTGGGTCGAACTTTGGTATTAGCAGCCGCTTTTGAATAAGTTTTCGAGAGTTTTAAGCTAAGTTTGATTCTAGTCAAGTAGTGATCCGTGTCTATGTTAGCTCCTTTCCTGATTTGAACATTCAAAATCTCTTTATAATTGCGGTACGAAATGGCAACATGGTCAATTTGAAATTCACCCATATACGTGTTTGGACACCTCCAGGATTTTGTTTTGATATTTTCTTCTTAAAATGGGTTGACATTATTTTTAGATTAAACTGCGAACATAGTTCAACCAATCTTCTACCATTAAGGTTAGTCCATTTATGAGCGGGAAAACTACCGACTGTTTTCCTGTACTTTTTTTCTTTCCCTAGCTGGGCGTTGAAATCACCCAATAGGATTTTTACATGGTTAAAGGGAATTTTAGAGATAGTCTTTTCTAGAATTTCCCAAGACTTATTTACTTTTTCAGGATTAGATTTATTTTCTTCGTTAACTGGGAGGTGTGCATTGATTAATGTATAGTTTTTGTTAGCACACTTAAGGGATAGTGTCATAAGTCGATTATTTACCGGCTCGACATTTGTTATTGAACCAAGGATGTTTCTTGAGACAGCGAAAGCAACACCGAGATGTGGTGTATTTTTGAGTATTTTTTTGTCCCTTTTACTTTTAAAAAGTCTGTAGTTGCCGAATTCCAAGGTGTTATCATCTGTCAATCTAGTTTCTTGCAAAGCTAAAATTTGGATTTTTTGCTGATTTAATGTTCGCCCCAATTCGTGTAGTTTTCCTGTACGCAGGAGAGAATTGATATTTACCATTCCAAAGAAAGTTTTTGTTTTCGGTTTCAGACGTTGGCCAGAGGTCTCCGACTCCCTCTGAAAGATTTTGCCTTTAAGCCCGGACGCCCCAGAATCCGAAAGTCCGGTTGTACCAGCAAAGCTGGCAGAGGATTGTATATATATATATATATATATATATATATATATATATATATATATATATATATATATATATATATATATATATATATATGAGCAATGGGTAGTTGCTTGACCGAGAGGTAGCCCCACCCATCCATTACATTGGGGGGCACATTGGTGGTTAGACTCATCAGGGTACCGAAATATGCTCTCTCGCCAAGGATAGGGAGTCTCTCTTCACAATCAGCACTACCATAGTACTACCCATTGCTCATTATAGTGGAGACGTAGGTTGCTGTGCGTTCCATATGAGACTGTGGAACCCAACGATCGGGGGTGTATAACTCCTGACTACTGTTGTCTCGTTGGACGCAGTCTAAAGAAGTAAAACAACTCAATATATATATATATATATATATATATATATATATATATATATATATATATATATATATATATATATATATATATATATATATGTAGGTACAAAATCCTAATGGGTGATTTTAATGCCAGAATTGGAACAACAAGAACTGACGAAAATGCAACTGGCCCATATGGAACTGGTGAGTGAGACAATAATGTTGTTGATTTTGCTGAAGGACAAGAAGTATATATTATGAATTCGTTCTATAAGAAAAATATCAGCAAAAAATGGATATGGAAAAGTCCATCTGGACTCACAAGTGAAATTGATTACATCATGACCAACGTTAAAACAATATTTTGCAATTGTGTCCTTAACAATTCTAATGTTGGAAGTGACCACCGAATGGTAGGAGGAAAAGTTAGGATTAATTGTCGAAGAGAACGCGAAAGAATGGTAAGGTCAAAGAAGGGCAGAGTGGATTCTGGGAAACTTCTGGAGAGAGGAAGCGATATTGAGATTGCTTTGTCAAACCAGTTTGATGTGTTACAAGATCCGGAGGAGGTGGAAATATCAATTCAATATGAAGAAATCGCCAACAATGTGCTGCTGCTTCAATAGCACCAGAAGCAACAAACGGCTGATTCAATAGCACCAGAAGAAAAATGTCACAAACAGAGAAAAATCTCCACTGAGCACCGACAGATTTAATGAACAAATGGCGGGCAATGAGAAATGCAGGTAGTCCTTTTGGCAGGGTCGAGTACTCTGAGCTTTGCAAAACTATATGAAAACGTATCAGAGAGGACATGCGCCGATTCAACATGCAGCTAGTGCAAAAAAAACCTGGAAGAAAACAAAGGACTTAACAAGGCTAAAGAGAACCTGAGAAACAAAAGAACGCAAATATATGCCTTAAGGCGTGAGGTTGGCACAGAGTGCAGCGCGAGTACGCAAATGTTAGAGAGGTTATCAGAAAATGTTATTCCCAGTTATATGAAGATCAGAACCAATCAAAGACAATAATACCCACGGAAGAATAAATGCCAGATATCCTAGTGGAGGAAGTAACAAATGCTATAGAATCGATGAAAAACGGCACGGCTCCAGGAAAGGACAGTGTAATCGTCGAAATGCTCAAAGCTGGTGGTCGGACGTTATATAAAACACTGGCAAATTATACTCAAAATGTCTCAAAGGACAAAAAGTAGCTGACTTGTGGAAAAAGGTAGAAGTGATCCTTTTACATAAAAAAGGAGTAGAGGAAGATTTAAAGAACTACCCTCCAAGATAATTTCTAAAAGAATATTAAAAAAACCGAATGGCGCACAACCAAGAGAACAAGCAGGATTCAGAAGTGGATTCAGTACAATGGATCACATCCAGGTTGTACAGCAAGCCATAGAAAGGCACAACGAATACCCCATGCCACTGTATTTGACTTTTATCGACTACGAAAAAGCATTTGAGTCTATCTCAAAGAATGCTATAATGGACGCACTGCTTAGCCAAAGGGTAGGTAAAGCATATATATACCTATTAGGATCGATATATAATGGAGCTACAGCCACGATTCACCTTGATGATCTTGAAATGGGAATTAATGTAGAACGAGGTGTACGGCGGGGTAACGCATATCGTCAATTCTTTTCTCGGCTGGCTTTGAAGAAGTATTCCGTAAACTGGATTGGGAACAGGGTGGTGTAAAGATCAATGGTGCAAACTTAGACCAGCTTAGATTTGCAGGTGATATCGTTCTCCTTTCACAAGATCCAGAGGAGCTATAAAGACGCATACAAGAACTTCAAAGGGCTGGCGATCCATTTATCTTGAAAATAAACCTGAAAAAGAGTCAGGTTATGTTCAATAACTTTGCTCAGGACAGAAGAATTTCAGTTTTAGGAAGGGATTTGGAGATTGTGGACAGCTTTATATATCTTGTGTAGAGGGTGTCAATGGAGGAGAATACCGCTCGGGAGGTGGAACGGCTTGTTAAATGTAGCTGGAAGGCATCTGACAGGCTCAACATAGTGTTTAAGAGCAGACTCCCACTTTGCCTGAAAAGAAAAGTCTTCGATCAGAGCATTCTGTCCGTTATGGCATACGGAAGTGAAACTTAGACACTCATATAGCAATCAATTCAAAAACTTCGGGTAGCACAGAGGGGAATGGAAAGATGTATGCTTGGCATTACAAGACGAGACAGAAAGTCCTGCGCATCAGGGAACAAACGAAAGTCTGTGACATTATTGGAAGAGTAAAGCAATTGAAATGGAGATGGGTAGGCCATATAGCAAGGCGATGGGACGACAGATGGACCAAGGCAATCCTGGAGTGGATACCGCTTGATCGCCAACGTCCGCGAAGAAGACCAAAAGCACGATGGATTGATGACATCGTTAAATTTATTGCACCCGAGTGGCAGAGGAAAGCCCAGGACCGTGCAAGTTGGAAGCATGTTGAAGAGGCCTTCATCCTGCAATGGATCTATACAGGCTGATGATGATGATGATGATGCTGATCAAAAAATGATGACTTGTTCAAAATAGTGTATCAGAGATGCTACAAACTCTTGACAACAACTATTGAAATAATTTGGCATTTTACAGGCTCGACTCTGACAATTATAACACTGTGGTAGTTCTTAAAAGAACTGTTTTTGATCGTAAGGTAAAAAATGAAAGTAAACGTTTAGATACAAATGGTATAACCTCCAAACGTATCAATAAATATTAATAAAAAACAATTCAAACTCTAAATTTGAAATTTATTGAATACATTCCATTTAATTATTTTATTAATTAATTTATGTAGTGGTATTTCTGCTGTTCTTCAAAAGCATCATCGATGACGTGCAACTGTTTTAGTTTTGTACAGGCTATATATTTATACCCCCCAAATAGGAATTACACTAGTTTGTTGTCTTTGTAATTCAAAGCACAATTCCTGTAGCTTTTGCTAAAACATCTATCACTTTCTATATATCTCCTGTATATCAAAAATTTCATAATAGCACTCGACCCCATCCTATTTTACCTACCAAAAATATCACTCTATGATTTTGTTTTATCAAAAATTTCACAGCCTTTTTAGTGCAAAACTTCTCTAAACAATAATAGATAATTAAGGAGAAACCAACGAGAACATTAATCAATCAACGGTAAAGCTTTGTGCAAGCCGCCCCGGCCCGTTCTCGCTAATTACCGCACTAGAGCAAAATGTACTGGCACAAAGGACTTTGCCTGTCTTGGTCGTTGATGTTTTTTCTTGTCGCTTTCGCCGTAGTCGTACAGACGAGATGATGGTTTTTTGATCTACCGGAACAGTACAAAAAGTACGAAAGTGTTTTTACAAATTTTAAAATTGTCTTTATATCAACATAGTTAGCGTGAGTTCATCCTCTGTCATGATTTTAAGGCAAATGAAATGCGTTAACCGAAAATGCTAATTTTTTTCTGATTAATTATATTATTCAATATGATTCATTTACTATTTAACAGATATATATCATTAAACCTGATCAAAATCATCAAAAACATATAACGAGTCATATAAGTATCACGCTACCACTTTAATTATTTATTACTTTTAAAAGAAACTTGATAAACTATTATTTTTCTATAATAACGGGTCTTTCAAATTAGGCGTTTTTTTTAAATTCTTGAATAAAACACAGATAGCGTTTTGAATTTGCGCATGGACTAGTCTCACTTCAAATGCGTAATGTATTGCATTTATAAAAATTGAGTCGTACACTATTCAACAACGCGTTAAAATTGCTGAATTATTTTATGAATATAGGCGTTCAGTGAAAAATGTTTTTAGAAAATTACGTGATATATATTCTGTTTGCACAATCGTCCATCTAAAAGCACTATCAATCGAATTGTTTAAAAATATCAAAAGACTGGTTCGGTGGAAGATTTAACTCTGAAGACATATAGGTTCACACAACACCGGAACTAAAGCCACTGGATCATTCAAAACATTATGCATTTGTCTTATATATATAAATTAGAAATAATCTTTTCAGATGAAGCATATTTTGAAATTGGTGACTTTGTTCATAAACAAAATTACCGCATTTGGGGTGAGGAAAATCCACGACTGATTCATAAGAAACCTTTATATCCTAAACGAGTCACTGGTTTATATTACGGTCAGGAGATATAATTGGGCCGTATTTCATTCATAATGGTGCTAGTGAAGCTGTAACTGTGAATTGTGTTCGATATCATGAGATGATCACTGGATTTCTGTGAGCTGAATTGAATAATATTGATCTGGAGGATATGGGGTTTCAACAGGATGGCGTTACATCTCGTTCTGCTAATGATACAATTGATTTATTGAGAAAAAATTTCCTGAACGAGTTATTGCAAGAAACGGTGATGTTAATTGGCCACCAAGATTATGTGATTTGCTACCATTGTAGTATTTTCTTTGGGGTTACGTGAAAAGCCAGAAAGATTTATAAGAACAATCCACAATCGATTCCTGAACTAAAGGATGAAATTATTCGAGTCATTGGTGAGATAGAGCCACAGTTATGCCAAAATGTCATCCAAAATTTTGACAAAAGAGTGAATGTCTGTGGAGCTTCAAGAGGTCAGAGTCATTTGGCAGATATTGTCTTTCTTGTTTAAACGTCATACACTATACTTCAATGATCAATACGAAGTTTTGGAAATCAGCGCAAATTCTGTAGTTTATTCAAGAATTAAAATAACCGCTCAATTTGTATTAATACATTTTTGAAAATTATGTCAATCAAATGTGAGTCGTTAAGTATAATGTAATTTTGTGCCTTTTTTAACAGATTTTCCACAACTTTTGTCAACATATCTGGTGTTAATGCAGTAATTTCAACACGGAGCTGTCTTTAAGTTTCTGTATGCTTTGGGGCTTATTTCTGTAAACTGCGAGAAGAAATTCCCAATTGTGCATCATATCGTCGAATGGACGACGTTTCTAGAGACTCACATACAATATTTCCAGTATCCACGCTGTTTTTAGATCTCTTATGTGGGCCCTATTAAGATATTTTCGCCAAAATTTAATTTGAATTGTAATAACACAGGTCGACGTAATTTTTGTAACATTGATTCGAATACTCTTTTTGCGTTTCATTTAGGTGGTTATTAAAACACCTTTTTACAGAAATGGACACTGCCGCTATTTTCGCAAAACTATCTCTCGCCGTTTCGGAGTTAAAGGTAAGTAAACGAAAAAAAAATTTTAAAGTTACTGCAACTCGGAAATTCAAAATGTTATTATGTAAAAGATACATTTCCTAACGTAACAGACCCCGTTCGATCCACTGTCGCTATTTTCGCAAACCTATCTCTGGCCGTTTCGGAGTTTAACGCAAATATATGAAAAAATTTGAAAAAAGTTGCCGCAACTCGGAAATTCAAATTGTTATTCTAGTGAAAGATACTTTTCCTAACGTAACAGACCCCGTTCGATCCACTACCGCTATTTTCGCAAACCTATCTCTCGCCGTTTCGGAGATAAACGCAAATATCCCAAAAAAAAGTTGAAAAAAGTTAGTGCAATTCGGAAATTCAAATTGATATTCTAGTGAAAGACACTTGGCCTAACATAACAGACCCCGTTCGATCCACTACCGCAATTTTCGCAAACCTATCTCTCGCCGTTTCGGAGATAAACGCAAATATACCAAAAAAAATTGAAAAAAGTGACTGCAACTCGGAAATTCAAATTGTTATTCTAGTGAAAGACACTTTTCCTAACGTAACCGACCCCATTATATCCACTGCCGCCATATTCGCAAAACTACCTCTCGCCGTTTCGGAGTTAAATGCAAATATACGAAAAAAATTGGAAAAAAGCCACTACAACTGGGAAATTCAAATTATTATTAATGTAAAAGACACATTTCCTAACGTAACAGACCCCGTTCGATCCACTGCGACATTAGGAGTTAAACGCAAATAAATATACAAAAAAGTACACTGCAGTAGCACTTCCCATTTTCAAGTACCAGGTAGTACAAGGTAGTCAGGTGGTATATTGCTAGGACTTTAAGAGTGTTTTACAAAGTATTGCTATTTTTTGTCGATGGGACAGTAGGGCAATAAAAGAACATTACAGTAAGAAAGATTGGCCTCATTGAACTTCTTTTGAACTTTGCACTTTAAACATAAAATGTACCCCTTTTTTAACCCAAAAAAGGTGCTTCTTCTGCCTCTCCATATTAAGCTTGGACAAATGAAAAACTTTGTCAAAGCCATGGATAAGGAAGGTAATGGTTTCAACTACCTAAAGGAAATATTTCCTCAATTAAGTGATGTGAAACTAGAAGAAGACATATATATTGGATCTTAAATAAGAAAGCTTCTAGGTAATTTCCGTTTTCAAGAAAAATTAAATGAAAAGGAATTGACAACTTGAAAGTGTTTTGTAAGTGTAGCGAAAGGTTTCTGAGTAACAAGAAAGATGGAAACTATAAAAACCTGATAAATGAACTCTTTAAAGGCGATGAAATACAAGGGTGTCGCATGTATGTCGTTAAAAATGCATTTTCTCCACACCCATTTGGATTTTTCCGGAAAATTTTAGAGAGTTTTACCAGGACATCAAGACGACGGAAGGAAGATACCAAGGACGCTGAAACCCATCTATGTTGGGCGACTACTGCTCGTTTAATTTGTTGACCTGCGTAATTAAATAATTTTTGAAGCAAATTACTTTTATTATTTTAAAAATATTAATGTGAATTAATTAAATAAATAAAATTATCAATGTAAAAATCTTGCACGTCTGCACTACACAACAGCTAAAAACTCAAACTGTCATAAATAACACGAACACAAAATGGCGTCGATTAACAGGTGGAATTTTGGAACCAATTTTTTTTGGAACCAAGATTTTTTAAGCCCTCTTCAAAGCAACATACGAAGAAAGTAAAAAAAAACAACAATAAGGAAACAACAACATATAAAGCCTTTTATATGTTTAAATTATAATTTAAACTAATTTAAAATAATAAAAATATATTTAAAATAATTAAATTAAATTAATTATTTATTTATGGAAGAAAGAAACTAAACCGAAACATATTGACGCATATTGCACGTGATCATTACAGGACCACACTAAAAACTGTCCTCTTTTTGGGCGGGGTATAGCTAATATCGACAAGTTCATCAGCTGTGTCCGTATCAGACATTTTATGGAAACAAAATACAATTATTAATAAATCAAATGCAACTCAATAAATGAAAAAAACTCACCGCAGTGTATGAATTACTGCCGCCAACCCTGTGTTTCTGTCGAACGGCAACCTTCCGATCATCAGGGTTTTCATTGGTGATGTAAATCGGCTCGACCGATTCCCAATAGCAGGGGCGCTCACCGTTTCTAGCTAAAATATCACGTGCTAATCACGCGTTTTTAATAAATAGGCTTTTGAATGGATAATTAGGTGCGTAAAACTTTATATTACGCAGTCAACGAGACAATTATAGCCAAAACCGAAAACTGCCTACATGGTCTAATTTTACATAACAGCAACGCCTAAAACTAAAGTCAATAAAAATTCACATGGTGCCATCCAAATTTAATTGTAGTAAAAGGGTCAGTTTTGAAGTTTTAAACTTCAGGACATTCTAACATGTTTAGATATTTCTTTCCTTCTGGATCTTTTCCAATGCGTGTAGACAATGCAATTCAATGTCAATGTTCAATGCTGCCAATTCTCTCAATTTATGAGTTGATTCTTCATCCAATTAACTTTTTCAGCTGTCCTGAACGCACCTTGTTTTTTATATCAAAATCACGACTTTAAAAGCTTTTAAACAAGCGTTCACAAATATTGTTGGATTAGAGCATGCTCTCTGTAAGCTTCTACCAATAATCGATAACTTTCAGTAGCCGTTTTTTTTTAATGAAAGAAGGTTATTAAACTTCCCCGCAAAACGTCTTTTTCTGGTTTATAATTCGACATATTCAAAGCTATGTTTCTTGCACGATGACAATTAATAATGAATTGACTTTTGATGGCTTATGTTTACCTTCCAAAACACCATAGACGTCATTAGTCTATACAAACAAATGTATTAGTAACGCCATCTCTTAGCAAAATCGGCATTATTAACCGAAACGGCTATTAATAATATTTCGTCTTTCTGTACAAAAAAGCATCAGATTAAAAAATTAAATAGCACTTTCTGATTTTCATTACTTTTGCTAATTACTAAGGATCACTATCAAAAGTCATTTATTTCAACTTTGTGTCACGTAGAGAGTCCAAGGTGTTGGACTACAACTTTATTTGATCGTAGTTCAGACAGTGGACTCGTGATTTTCCAAATATTTTTTTTCTTTTCAAACCGAAAAAACGAAAATAAAATAAGAGCAGAGGATGCGTCTTCGTGGGCAGTCATGCGTGACCCTGACCGGTCGAGGTTCACGCTCGTCACGCCGTGCTCGACTGTAGAAGCACGACGCCCGTATCTAAAAAAGCAAAAGAGAAAATATCTTTCGTTGGAAATTGTAGCTGTTAAAAAAAGGTATTATTGCAAACTGTTATCATAACAATTCTTCTTTGACAGTTTGCTGAGATTAGAATAGAATTTGCCTGCTGCATTTGCCTGCTTGCAGATGTTTGTTACTTTACATCACATAACTCTCATATTAAAATACACTCATATTAAAAAAAGACTACTTTTACTATATACGTGGGTTGTTCACAAACTATTACCCGACATATTAAGAGTCTCGTAACATACACCAGGAAGATCAAGATCAAAGAGAATATTCTGGTCTGGTCCATGACATATGGCTCTATGTCAATGGCTGATAAGAAACGTATTAAGTGCTACCATAATCAAACAGTAAAGTAGCTTTTGAAGAAAAAATCGCGCGCTTTACGTATCGATACAATCATTTGTTTTATAAGTTGGTATAATTTTGTTGGTATAATATATTTATCTGACTGAAAAAACATGTTAAATGTTCGTCATTTCGCATGATAAATTAAAAATTATTGCACCCTGTGTAATTGTTAAAAATGCCTGTCGGCGATTTTTCAAACAAGGCAAATTTATTAAGCATGCAAATTGAAGCATTACAATGAAATGTCCAGTGCTGAAGCATTAAAAATGCAAACAAAGCGTTACGGCTATAAAGATAGATATAGATAAGTGATAAAGGACTTTAATGATGGTAGGGGAGCAGTTGATGATAAACCTCGTTCAAGAAGACCTTGCATGTCAACCAAAGAAGAAAACATTACCAAAATCAGGAATATCTTGTACTGAGTAATCGCCGATTAAACACACTGCAATTATTAGTTGTTAATTGCTATAGCATATTATCCCGAGATTGCATCAGGCGAGGTTTCCTGAATCCCTCAATTGAATGAAGAAACCATTTCGCGGACACTGTTTTGAGTTAGTAGAAGCCATTCAAGGAAATTCGCTGGTCGCTTTCATGAAAATACCGAAAATCGACTATATAAACTATCTCGAAAACAGCAAAAAGGCTGGAATAAGTTAATAAACTTATTCCAGCCATAGTGAGATGGGATGACTTCCCACGAAGGAGAAAATAAATTTAGATGAATAATTAAATACTTTGTATTTTATTTTATACAGTCAGCTTACTTTTGGATTATAGTAACATTAACTTTAATCGTTAATAACGGTAATTAATTAAATACAATTAATAATTAAATTAATATCATTATGTGATAAATTAAATTTATAACGTAACGTAATGTAACGTAACATTAACGTTAATCGTTAATAACGCTAATTAATTTAAAAAATAATAATTAAATTAATTTAACTATGATAAATTAAATTAATAACTTTAATCGTAACATTAACGTTATTGGAATTATTCTATTTATGGGTCTCGAAATATCTAGGTGAGGCTGTGATACAGCTTTCCAGTAAAAGTAAAAAATAACGTTTTCAAACACAATTCACACACAATTTCAAACACAATCTCGGAAACAGTGACACGAGGGTTGCAATTTATGTATTCGGAATTAGCAACAATGGTGTTGCTAGGCACCATCTGGCATATACATCGTAAAGATTAATATTGTTGACAGTATACGTACTCAGAACGTTTTGTAATACGGACGCTATGTGTGTTGTTTAGTGACTTGAAAATTAATTCCAGTCAAAAAATTGAATTAACTCGTGAGGATTTGGATGCGATGAATTACTACGATTTTTGACGTGGATTATCTCAATAATAGTGCATCAATCAACTCACGTCGACTTTTGACAATGTAGCACCATCTAAAACTACTCGTTTAGTGATTTCAATCGTGGTCGTCATACTCCCACGAACGAATTTATAGAAGGTTGTTCAAAATCGGTTGTTGTGCCAGAAAACATCGATACTGTGCGTGAACTAATAAAGCAAGATTCACATGTGACATACCGTGGGATTGCAGCATCCCTGAACATTAATATGACAAGCATACACAACATGAACATTTAGCCGTGAAAAAGATTTGTGCGGGTTGGATTCCGCATAATTTGACAATCGCTCAAAAAAAGCCCGTGTCGATTGGTGCAAAGAAATGCTCAACTACAATCGTGGTGCGTCAAAAGCCGTGTATAACAAAAGTAAACAACAGTCGACAAAATGAGACAGTTTCAAAATGAGCCAAACCCAACCAAAGTTGTTCGCTCAGGAAACACTTCAAAGCAAATGGTCGCTTGTTTTGTTGGGAAAAATGGCCATGTGGCTACAGTGCCATTGGAGAATCGTAAAATGGTCAGTTCTAAATAGTACACAGCTATTTGTTTGCCAGAAGTCGTTAAGAGAGAGAAGAAAAAGAAAAAGAAGAAAAGAAAAGAAATAAGAAAAAACAACCAGCGACGCAGGATCATTCTTCACCATGACAACGCGAACTCTCACACCGATATTTTGATCGATGAATAGACTACGTGATCAACGGTTTTCGTCGTCAGAAGAATCGGTTTTTTATGATACCTCAATCGGAATGGGAAAATTGCTATAAAAATTGGTTCAAACGTAGAGAAAAGTGTATCGATTATCGCGGAGAATATTTTAAAAACAATAGAACCATTTTCAATGATAAATATTTGTTTATATTTAGTATTCCGTATACAAAAATAGCAACCCTCGTAAATAGCCATTTTGGAAGTTTTAATGAGTAGGAACAAACAAAATAGGTTAGATTTTGATATTGTTTGAGACACAAAGGTTTGGGCATCCTCTTCCAAAATAAACCTGTCTCATTGGCGTTAAATACCTGATCTGGTCGTTAACCCTTACTTTCAATCAGTTGTTTGAGTCGGAGAGCGATTAGCCGCCTCGTGATCTGCAGAAGCCGACTCCCTAGAAATTTTTACGTTGTATAGCAAAAAGCGGTTTTTGAAATTTTCAAACCAACCCTTACTGGCTTGGAAGCTTAGAGTTTCCTCATCTGATTTTAGATCGCCGAAAAGAAGCTTAGCTTTTTTGAATAATTCGGTGCTAAGAGGCACTCCTACTTTTGTTTGATCTTCGATCCAAATACACTCTTTCCATCTTTCGCGAGACTATCTTCCAATAGTCGCGAGAAACACCTAACTTTATTGCTGATACTAGTACCGCACGAAACACTGGCCCGAATGAATTGCTCACATTATTTTTTTTTGTTCTTACTGTAGATGCACTGTAAACTTTTTCGCGGCACTCGCGTACGTTTTACCTGCAGTAAGACAGTCTAACAGTCTAAGTTGAATTTTTGTATCAAGAGTCATTATTTTTGATTCCTTTTAACAAAATCTTGGCCTATGATGACATTAGATTTTAAAATTAGGATATGTACATATAACAATGTAATTAAACTCACAAAAATGACAATATTCTCCCTAATCACCAACTTCGTTTAAATAATGATACATAAAACTATATAAATGTGTAACCAACGGCCGTGTGTCATAGGAAAAAGGCAATAAAACAAATCCTGGTAAATCAGAGTAGCAGTTTACACGAGATTGCTGCGAAAACTAAAAACTCAAAAAAAAAAAAAAAATATATATATATATATATATATATATATATATATATATATATATATATATATATATATATATATATATATATATATACATATATATATATATATATATATATATATATATATATATATATATATATATATATACATATATATATATATATATATATATATATATATATATATGTTGGACTTTTTTTGTTTCCATCTATACATGGGTTTCTTAACAATCTACACCCGCGTCTTTTCCTACCTTACCAAGCAGATACCGTTAGTTCAAAGCAGAAAAACAGGGTTTAATCTGTTAATAATCTTTTCAGGTAATTGAATTGATTAAAATTCCAGATTTAATTGCTCCCGTGATAAGTCGATCGGTTGTTTGTTTGTTCGAACGCACCCGATACTTGATGAGATACAGAATAAAACGGAAAAGCAAAAGAACATCGCTGACCGTAATAAAATTAGTTAACATGCATCTCAATTATTTGATATGAAAGCTAATTTTTGTTGTGTAATTTATGTTGGGATGAATTCGAAGCATTCATTTCTCAATGAAATATTTAATATCTTTCAGCACCATTAGTTGTTAGTGAATGTAAATATATATTTTTCTTATGTTTTTCATTATCATATGAACTATGTATGCCCCGTTGTCCATTCTTCCACGACTTTTACTCCACTGTAAAATATTCCTCAATTTTTTCTCTCTACTGTATGCCTAATTCTTCTATTTCTTCACTGCCATAAATGATTCAGTTGTTTAGGATATAAAGGAAAGAAGTTTCGTAAATTGAAGCAACGATCGATCATTTTGAAAAAAGTTTTCTTAAAACATATATTTAAAATGCAATCATTTCCGTAAAAAAACTTTTTGAAAATTTCATAAAAATTGATACGTCGCATCATTCTATTTATTTCTGTCAAACGGAATTCAGTTTTTTGTTTAATTGGCTCCTTGGATATTATCTGATAATAAAATGTAATATTTTATTGACATCCATTCTGTACGTTTCAACATAATATTGGTCTTTTTACAAAAAAGAAAGACTCACATTAGTATCTTCCTAGCACTAATTTTTCACATTATTAATTGTTTTATTGAATTAAACCTTCAAAATGTCCATCATTTGAGTTTAAGCAAGCCTGACACCGTTTTAACCAGTTTTTCCGAACACTTTGTAAAATCCCATATTTCTAATCTGGTCTACGGCAGCAAAAATTCATTGTTGCAAATCATGTTTATCGCATATTTCATATAAACCTTATTTCTCATATGGCCTCAAAAGAAAGATTAAGATCAGGAGATCTGGCAAGCCAAGGATTGGGTTCATTTGTTCCTATCCACCTGTTTTCAAAATAATTATTTAAGTGCTCGACAACCCGAAGGCCTTATGTATCCTGAGGTGCCGCATAGTGGCAATACCGCATATTCAAACGCACTTGGGCACATTTTCTAAAACGCAAACAGGGGCACATTTTCTAAAAAAAATTGGCAACTCGTTTTTGAAGTGAAAACTTCTTTAGCCGCATTGAGCGATTTTCGGTAGGGGCAAAACTTATGGGTTTGCGTCACCGACATGCTAGTGACGTGTTGCGCTAGACTAGCGTCGTTAATTGTATTTTAAATGTGTTTTATTGTGTTTTATATAATCATTATTTTAATTGTTTAATTGTAGAATCACTGTGCAGTACAAGAGTGAGTACTTAATATGCTAATATTTTTATTATTTATTATTTATTGTTATTATTTATTAAAAACAAAGCATTTATTTTCGAATATTTCCAATATTCATACCATAATTAATTTATCAAGTTTTATCAAATTAAATTTTCAAGTTTTCACTTCTGTCCGCAGTCCCCATAACTGCCTACCTTTTTTTTTAAATTTAACTATTTCTGCCCATATATTCTTTGGGGTATGGCTCTATACCAGTTATGTAAATATGAAATCGGAATTTTTGTATAGAAAATACGCGTTTATTGTATGAAAATGATAAAAAATATTTTATTCGATGTATTGCCCATCGCTAGTTATACATTTTTCTCACCTTTCTAACAATTTGTGGATACCAAGTCAAAAAAACTGTTGCTCTTTTGAGTCAAACCAATCATCGAGCCATTTTCGTAAGAAGTGAGGCGCTGCTCAGCAAGTGCGTATCCCATCGATGTAAATAAGTAGTAGTCGGACGGAGCCAAATCTGGTGGGTAAGCCGCATGCGAAAGTATTTCTCAACTAAACGCCTCAGTCGTTTCCTTGACCAGTTTTGCTGTGTGTGATGCTGTATTATCATGAAATCACTGTGTGTTGACTTTTTTTATATCCTGGTAATTTTCCACGCAAAGCATGATTCAAATCGATCATTTGTCGTTGGTAGCGTTCAGTATTAACGGTTTCACCAGGTTTTAGCAGCTCATAATAGATCACACTCTTCTGATCCCACTGAACAAAAAACATTGTATTCCGTCCATAGCGATTTGGCCTTCCTGTCGATATCGATGTTTCGCCTGGAGTTAACCATAATCATTTACGCTTAGGATTCTCAAAATATATGCAGCCAGCCAGTCACCACTCGATGGAGAAATGACTTTCTTTAATACCTGACGAGCAGTATTTCGCAAGTGGTTTTTCGGTTTTCCTGCTGTCTTTCATTCAGTTCATATGGAACACATTTCCTCATCGTCTGGATCTTTCCTATGATTTTCAAACATATAGGGTGGCTTGTTGTGTCACATTTAATTGATCCACGAGTTATTCTTGCGTTTGAGCGCCATCCTGTTGCCTTGTTGGATAACAATGCTTGCAATTCGCTGTCTTCCATGTTCTTCGTTTCTCACGTCAAAATCGTCCCTTTTTGAATTTTTTGAACCACTCAAAGTCTTGTGATTTACCAAGAGCAGGCTCACTTAAGCTTTGACAAGCATTCGATGCGATTCTGCTGCAGCTTTCTTCAAATGATAACAGAAAATCAATGCTGTCTGCAAATCGTAGTTTCCAGACATAAAATTCGACATGTTCAACGCTATTATAAACTATGCTATTGTATGAAATTTGTGAGTTGAAAATCTTCGTCAGATATCAACAAGGAAATGGCGCCAATGACGCGGTTTGGTAACTACATTGACAGCTAGGGTCATCTATGGGCAAATTCCGGTTTCATATTTACAGACCTAGTAAGCTGATTTCCCATCAGTTCAACTCATAAACTAATAGAAAATCCATGTTGGGATATTTTTCCAGTAACTACGTAACGATTTTCACCTACTCAGTTGTGAAAAGTAGGAAAATTTTAAATCTCATTCTTCGTGAAAGAAACGTCGGTCGGTTAATAAAATATTGAATAAAAAATTTGGATTCTTTTGGTTTTGGACAATAAACAGGACAAAGTTTTATCCGGGTGAAAAATCAGTGTCAATCAGAGTAACTGCTCTTTTAGTCTTCAGTTTACAATTCAATGAGAAACTCCAACTTGTCACGCAACACTTTGAGTACTTCTGCTAGAATCCTCATCAACAAGAGGTAGAATTTGTTCCTCCACTTCAGGACCGATTTGAAACAGTTAGTCGATATGAAGAAAAATACGCTTCATAAGTATAAAGATGGAAAGACTCCAGAAACATGGAGATATTATAATACAATTAAGAACGTTACAATCGGTGTTTAGTTTAGTCGTTTCGTAGAACGTTACAATAGTTATTTAGATTTTTGTACGGTAGCAATAGCAAATATTTTTGGAAGCCCTCGAGAAATTCGATATTAAAGTCTAAAAAAAGTGCATCCTTGCCGGATGCCTTAACCAGTGCTACAGGTATAAATAACCATCTTTTAAAAACAGTTGCTAATCTGTCACCAGATTTGGAATTATTAAAATTTTATAATAATAATTTAAAAGAATCGTTTGAATCACTATTTAATTTTACCGTCGTAGACGAATATACTGTTTGCAAACATTTAAAAACAATAAAAGACTAACGCAGCTGGATCTGATGGGATAAATATTGAAATTATTTGTATGTGTTTTCCATATATTCTTGCAATATTGGAACACATTGTTAATTCATGTATGCTAGAAGGTACATGTCTGCTGGAGCGAAACGTGCGTCGAGAACTTTAAAAAAAGTGATTCTGTATTTAGTGGTAAATCTCTTTGAGTTTAGTGTTTCAAACCGAAGGTTCCGATAGAAAAATTGAGCTTTTCTATTGGTGATTTAATAATTATGGTAATGAACTTTTTTCTTGAAAATGCTTTGAGGAATTTTTGGTTAAATATAGGAAATTTCTCTCTATTATACCCAGTATATTATTAGCTTCATTTTTCGTAAGGATTGTTTAAATTTCAGAGTTCTCATACATCCCAACCACCTTAAAACAAAAGTACTACTTACCATCTTGAATGTCACATGGTATGTTCCAAATGCTATGACATAAAGAGACTTACAAGATCTCTCAATTAGAAAAAAGTCACAAGATTCAGTGAAAAAATAAAATTCCAAAATTAGTGATGATTCAAATTTTTAAGCCAAAAAAAAATTATTAAACAGCAGATGTAAAATGTTTCTATCGTTCTTGGTCATTACTAATGAAAAAGAGATGCTGGGAAATTGAAATACCCAGTAGTGAAAGGCTAGATGTGTTATCACATTACTCGACCAGTCTTTATTCAATCAGTCACCTTGTTCACTGGAAACACTTTGTATGAGGGTAGTCTGAAAAGTTTCCACTCTAACTCAGAAATAAGTATTTTTTGTCACCAGATCTGGGGAATACAGTAGATGGTTAATCAATTCAAATCCCAATCCGTAGATTTTTGCCCTGGAGATCACTGAAGTGTGAGAAGGTGTTCTGTCTTGGTGGAAAAAACTTTCCTTTTCTTCAAATGCGGCCGTTTTCCGCAATTTCTGCCTTCAACTTATCAAGCAATGATGCGCAGTATGCCCCTGTTAATGTTTTTTTTCCATTTCAAGATAGTCAATTAACACAACTCCATGACTAATCCAAAAGTCCTACCTTTTCGGCCTTTTTCGGGGTCGATTCACCCTTCGCAGTCCACTATTTCGTCTACGCATCGGCTTCAAGAATGTAGTGGTGTATCCAAGTTTTCATCTACAGTTATTAATTGACGCCAACATTTTTTCGTCTTGAGTGAGCGATGTCGGTTAGCTATTTCATGCCAAACACATTATTTCGAGATGCACACAGTCTCTGCTACATCTCTAATCTTAATGCCATCTTCGTGTTGATGCTGGAAACTTTTCAGACTACCCGCGTATACAGCAACTTCTCCGAAAATATAGCAATTCTCCAAACAAATATCTAAATATCAAATATGATATTGATAATCGAAGACGGATGAGTCACACCACCAACTGCATTTTTATTTTCCATTTTCTCGAACGTAACAAAAAAAAAACGAAGGCACCGATTCGCATCGCTGACAATGGCAAACATTAGATGCCCGAGGCTATTGATTCTCCGCCAGGCCACAATCTATAATCAATCGCAGATAAAAGTCTTTCCGGTTACGTTTATGAAATATTAATAACAATGGGCTGGTGGGTGAGGCGACGGCCAAGTGGGTGAGCAGGTTGGGCACTGTAGAACATCGAGATGGCATTGTTCGTTGTAGGTTTATAATGCGTGCCGCCGACATTTTTCACCTTTTCCGCTATGGTCGTGTTATTGTTATCATTCTTTCTGCTGTTTTTTTTTTCATTTGTGATGTTAGCAACATCTCGACAATTTGTTACGGGATATTCTATTTATTATACAGAAATAGTTTTCCTCTTAAGAAACAACAAATTCAATATATATATATATATATATATATATATATATATATATATATATATATATATATATATATATATATATACATATATATATATATATATATATATATATATATATATATATATATATATATATATATATATATATATATATATATATATATATATATATATATATATATATATATATATATATATATATATATATATATATATATATATATATATATATATAATTGGAACAACAAGAACAGGCGAAAATGCAACTGGCCCATATGGAACTGGTGAGCGAGACAATAGAGGTGACAGATTAGTTGATTTTGCTGAAGGACAAGAACTATATATTATGAATTCATTCTATAAGAAAAATATCAGCAGAAAATGGACATGGAAAAGTCCATCTGGGCTCACAAGCGAAATTGACTACATCATGACCAACGATAAAACAATATTTACCAATTGTACTGTCCTTAACAATTTTAATGTTGGAAGTGACCACCGAATTGTACGAGAAAGGGTTCGGATTGACTGTCGAAAAGAGCGCGAAAAAATGGTAAGATTAAAGAAGGGCAAGGTGGATTCTGGAAAACTGCTGGAGAGAGGAAGCGATTTTGAGATTGCTTTGTCAAACCGGTTTGCTGCGTTACAAGATCCAGAGGAGGTGGAAATATCAGTTCAATATGAAGAAATCGCCAACAATGTACTTCAAACGGCTGCTTCAATAGCACCAGAGGAAAAATGTCTCAAACAAACAAAAATCTCCAGTGAGACCATTGATTTAATGAAGAAACGGCGAGCAATGAGAAATGCAGGTAGTCCTTTTGGCAGGGTCGAGTACACTGAACTCTGCAAAACTATAAGAAAACGTATCAGTGAGGACACGCGCCGATTCAATATGCAGCTAGTGCAAAAAACCCTGGAAGAAAACAAAGGAATTAACAAAGCTAAACAGAAGCTGAGAAACAAAAGAACGCAAATATATGCTTTAAAGCTTGAGGATGGCACAGTGTGCAGGAGGCGTACCCAAATGTTAGAGATTGTCAGAAGGATTTATTCCCAGTTATATGAAGATCAGAGCCAGTCAGGGACAGCAATACCCACGGAAGAACAATATATAATACCAGATATCCTAGTGGAGGAAGTAACAAATGCTATAGAATTGATGAAGAACGGCAAGGCTCCAGGAAAGGATAGTGTAACTGTCGAAATGCTAAAAGCTGGTGGTCCGACGTTACATAAAACACTGGCAAAATTATACTCAAAATGCCTCAAAGAACAAAAAGTACCTGACTTATGGAAAAATGCAGAAGTGATCCTTTTACATAAAAAAGGAGCACAGGAAGATTTAAAGAACTACCGTCCAATAAGCCTCCTATCAGTGATGTACAAAGTTTTCACTAAGATAATTTCTAAAAGAATATTAAAAAAACTGAATGACGCACAACCAAGAGAACAAGCAGGATTCAGAAGTGGATTCAGTACAATGGATCACATCCAGGTTGTACAGCAGGTCATAGAAAGGCACAACGAATACACCACGCCACTGTGCTTGGCTTTTATCGACTACGAAAAAGCATTTGATTCCATCTCAAAGCATGCGACAATGGATGCACTGCTTAGCCAAGGTGTAGAGAGAGCCTATGTAAACCTATTAGAATCGATATATGATGGAGCTACAGCCACAATTCACCTTGATGATCTTGAAGTGGGAATTAATATAGAACGAGGTGTACGGCAGGGTGACGCAATATCGCCTATTCTTTTCTCGGCTGGCCTTGAAGAAGTATTCCGTAAACTGGATTGGGAACAGGATGGGGTAAAGATCAATGGTGCAAACTTAAACCATCTTAGATTTGCAGATGATATTATTCTCATTTCACAAGACCCAGAGGAGCTGCAAAAACGCATACAAGAACTGCAAAGGGCTGGCGAACCATTTGGCTTGAAAATAAACCTGAAAAAGAGTCAGGTTATGTTCAATAACTTCGCTCAGGACAGAAGAATTTCAGTTTTAGGAAGGGATTTAGAGATTGTGGACAGCTTTGTATATATTGGGCAGAGGATTTCCATGGAGGGGAATACCGCCCGGGAGGTGGAACGGCGTGTTAAATGTGGCTGGCAGGCATTTGGTAGGCTCAACATAGTGTTTAAGAGCAGACTCCCACTTTGCCTGAAAAGAAAAGTATTCGATCAGTGCGTTCTACCCGTTCTGACATACGGAAGTGAAACCTGGACACTCACATCGCAATCAATTCAAAGACTTCGGGTGGCACAGAGGGGAATGGAAAGATGTATGCTTGGCATTACAAGACGAGACAGAAAGTCCTGCGCATGGATCAGGGAACAAACAAAAGTCTGTGACATCATTGGAAGAGTAAAACAGTTGAAATGGAGATGGGCAGGCCATATAGCGAGGCGATGGGACGACATGGATATGGAGTGGATACCGCTTGATCGCAAACGTTCGCGAAGAAGACCGAAAGCACGATGGACTGATGACATCGTTAAGTATATTGGACCCGAGTGGCAGAGGAAAGCCCAGGACCGTGAAGGTTGGAAGCATGCTGAAGAGGCCTTCATCCTGCAGTGGATCGATACGGGCTGATGATGATGATGATGATGATGATGATGATGATGATGATGATGATGATGATGATGATGATGATGATGATGATGATGATGATGATGATGATGATGATGATGATGATGATGATGATGATGATGATGATGATGATGATGATGATGATGATGATGATGATGATGATGATGATGATGATGATGATATATATATATATATATATATATATATATATATATATATATATATATATATATATATATATATATATATATATATATATATATATATTGATATATCCAATATATTTAACGATGTGATCAATCCATCGTGCTTTCAGTCTTCTTCGCGGACGTTTGCGATCAAGCGGTATCCACTCCAGGATTGCCTTGGTCCATCTGTTGTCCCATCGCCTCGCTATATGGCCCGCCCATCTCCATTTCAATTGTTTTACAATTCAATTGTTTTACTCTTCCAATGATGTCACAGACTTTTCTTTGTTCCCTGATCCATGCGCAGGACTTTCTGTCTCGTCTTGTAATGCCAAGCATACATCTTTCCATTCCCCTCTGTGCCACCCGAAGTTTTTGAATTGATTGCGATGTGAGTGTCCAGGTTTCACTTCCGTATGTCATAACGGGTAGAACGCACTGATTGAATACTTTTCTTTTCAGGCAAAGTAGGAGTCTGCTCTTAAACACTATGTTGAGCCTACCAAATGCCTGCCAGCCACATTTAACACGCCGTTCCACCTCTCGGGCGGTATTCCCCTCCATTGAAACCCTCTGCCCAAGATATATAAAGCTGTCCACAATCTTTAAATCCCTTCCTAAAACTGAAATTCTTCTGTCCTGAGCGAAGTTATTGAACATAACCTGACTCTTTTTCAGGTTTATTTTCAAACCAAATGGTTCGCCAGCCCTTTGCAGTTCTTGTATGCGTCTTTGCAGCTCCTCTGGGTCTTCTGAAATGAGAATAATATCATCTGCAAATCTAAGATGGTTTAAGTTTGCACCATTGATCTTTACACCATCCTGTTCCCAATCCAGTTTACGGAATACTTCTTCAAGGCCAGCCGAGAAAAGAATAGGCGATATTGCGTCACCCTGCCGTACACCTCGTTCTATATTAATTCCCACTTCAAGATCATCGAGGTGAATTGTGGCTGTAGCTCCATCATATATCGATTCTAATAGGTTTACATAGGCTCTCTCTACACCTTGGCTAAGCAGTGCATCCATCATCGCATGCTTTGAGATGGAATCAAATGCTTTTTCGTAGTCGATAAAAGCCAAGCACAGTGGCATGGTGTATTCGTTGTGCCTTTCTATGACCTGCTGTACAACCTGGATGTGATCCATTGTACTGAATCCACTTCTGAATCCTGCTTGTTCTCTTGGTTGTGCGTCATTCAGTTTTTTTAATATTCTTTTAGAAATTATCTTAGTGAAAACTTTGTACATCACTGATAGGAGGCTTATTGGACGGTAGTTCTTTAAATCTTCCTGTGCTCCTTTTTTGTGTAAAAGGATCACTCCTGCATTTTTCCATAAGTCAGGTACTTTTTGTTCTTTGAGGCATTTTGAGTATAATTTTGCCAGTGTTTTATATAACGTCCGACCACCAGTTTTTAGCATTTCAACAGTTACACTATCCTTTCCTGGAGCCTTGCCGTTCTTCATCAATTCTATATCATTTGTTACTTCCTCCACTAGGATAACTGGCATTATATATTGTTCTTCCGTGGGCATTGCTGCCCCTGACTAGCTCTGATCTTCATATAACTGGGAATAAAACCTTCTGACAATCTCTAACATTTGGTTATGCGCCCTGCACACTGTGCCATCCTCACGCTTTAAAGCATATATTTGCGTTCTTTTGTTTCTCAGCTTCTGTTTAGGTTTGTTAATTCCTTTGTTTTCTTCCAGGGTTTTTTGCACTAGCTGCATATTGAATCGGCGCGTGTCCTCTCTGATACGTTTTCTTATAGTTTTGCAGAGCTCAGTGTACTCGACCCTGCCAAAAGGACTACCTGCATTTCTCATTGCTCGCCGTTTCTTCATTAAATCAATGGTCTCACTGGAGATTTTTGTTTGTTTGAGATATTTTTCTTCTGGTGCTATTGAAGCAGCCGTTTGCAGTACATTGTTGGCGATTTCTTCATATTGAACTGATATTTCCACCTTCTCTGAATCTTGTAACGCAGCAAACCGGTTTGACAAAGCAATCTCAAAATCGCTTCCTCTCTCCAGCAGTTTTCCAGAATCCACCTTGCCCTTCTTTGATCTTACCATTCTTTCGCGCTCTTTTCGACAGTCAATCCGAACCCTTGCTCGTACCATTCGGTGGTCACTTCCAACATTAAAATTGTTAAGGACAGTACAATTTGTAAATATTGTTTTATCGTTGGTCATGATGTAGTCAATTTCGCTTGTGAGCCCAGATGGACTTTTCCATGTCCATTTTCTGCTGATATTTTTCTTATAGAATGAATTCATAATATATAGTTCTTGTCCTTCAGCAAAATCAACTAATCTGTCACCTCTATTGTCTCGCTCACCAGTTCCATATGGGCCAGTTGCATTTTCGTCTGTTCTTGTTGTTCCAATTCTGGCATTAAAATCACCCATCAGGATTTTGTACCTACATTTCTCCTTGTATAAAAGCTGGGCCACATCATCAGAGAATTCCTCAATTTCCTCATCTTTATAGCTTATAGTTGGTGCATAAGCTTGGACGATTTGAAGCCTAAACTTTTTATTCAGCTGAATGTCGCATTGGGCTAATCGGTCGGATGTACTTTCAAATTTTACCACACTGTCCTTCAGCTTTCGATTGATGAGGAATCCAATTCCGCCACATCGGCCATTTTCCGTACCTCGAGTGTAGAGTACGTGTCCAGTTGGTTCCAGTTTGATTAACTCTTCACCCTTTCTTCGTGTTTCACAGAGCCCAATAATATCCCAATGTATGTTGTCAAGTTCGATTAACAGTTTTTGCAATCGGGCCTCTGTTTTCATAGTCCGTATATTTAACGTTGCAATGTCAAAAGTCAAAAGTCAAAAGGCAATCCTGGAGTGGATACCGCTTGATCGCAAACGTCCGCGAAGAAGACTGAAAGCACGATGGATTGATCACATCGTTAAATATATTGGATATATCAATATATATATATATATATATATATATATATATATATATATATATATATATATATATATTGATATATATATATATATATATATATATATATATATATATATATATATATATATATATATATATATATTGATATATATATATATATATATATATATATATATATATATATATATATATATATATATATATATATATATATATATATATATATATATATATATACACAATATATATATATATATATATATATATATATATATATATATATATATATATATATACACAATATATATATATATATATATATATATATATACTGCAGGTATGAATCAGGATCGACTGCAGGATGAAGGCCTCTTCAGCATGTTTCCAACTTTCAAGATCCATCGTCATTTCATTCAGTCCATCGTGCATTCGGTCTTCTTCGCGGACGTTTGCGATCAAGCGGTATCCACTCCAGGATTGCCCTGTTCCATCTGTCGTCCCATCGCCTCGCTGTATGGCCTGCCCATCTCCATTTCAATTGCTTCACTCTTCCAATGATGTCACAGACTTTCGTTTGTTCACAGGACTTTCTGTCTCGTTTTATAATGCCAAGCATACATCTTTCCATTCCCCTCTGTGCTGTCTGAAGTTTTGAATTGATTGCGATGTGAGTGTCCAGGTTTCGCTTCCGTACGTCATAACGGATAGAACGCACTGATCGAAGACTTTTCTTTTCAGGCAAAGTGAGAGTTTGCTGCTTTTAAACACAATGTTGAGCCTGCCAAATGCCTGCCTGCCAGCCACATTTACCACGCCTTTCCACCTCCCGGACGGTATTCCCTTCCATTGAAATCCTTTGCCCAAGATATATAAAGCTGTCCACACCATGTTATGGTGTGAAAAAATAGTGCTGGTAATTTTTACTTCCTTTTTTGTAATAAAAAAACCAAATCTATTTTGAAACGTATAGAATAGATGTTCATAAAAATATCAAATAATATTTAAAAGGTTTATTAAACAAAAAACTTCCGTTCGATACAAATAAACAGAGTAATGCTATGTTGTCAATTTTTACGAAAATTTCAACAAGTTCTGACCTGTTTTCTGCAGAAATAGTTGCATTTTGAATATATGTTTTGAGTAAACTTTTTGTTCAAAATGATATAAAGGATCGTTAGTTAAATTTACGAAAATTATTTTCTTTATATCGTATATAACTGAATCATATGTGGCAGTGAAGATATAGTAGATAGAAGAATTAGACATATAGTAGAGAGAAGAAATTTTAGGAAAATTTTAGAGTGGAATAAAGGTCGTGGAAAAATGGAGGAGAAGGAGGTATACCACGCATATCTTTTCTACTACTTTGGGTCATAGGTAATGGATGGACTGCACAAGCACATCAATAGGGCATCATCCAGTTCTTCGAAATCATAAAAATAAAAAAAGCAAACCTTAACACTGAGAAAAAGTTTATTTTCACTAAAAATATTCAGTAACAGTAATAACTATTTAATACACACAAACAAATTCAGAGACCAACATAAAAAACAAAAATTAAAAAATAAACAATCATAACACAAAAGAAAACGATCTAACTGTGGTGTCCACAACTAGGCATATAAAGTGAAAGGTTCGATCTCAAACAAACATTCTCATAGTAGGGCCCTTATCTAGCGTACAAAGAAAATTAAAATAAATTATCTTAAATCAACCTAGATTAAATTAAATGAAATCAAACTATATAGCTTTATTAAATGATGGTAGACAAATTGTTATTTGAGTAATCAATGATAAATATTAATGAAAACAATAATAAAATAATTAGAAAGTATTCTCTAGCCTTGCCATTTTGTAGTGCTGTTCGGTTATCCAGCCTCTGAATTGTCGAGTTACCAAGACGGTTGATTGATGGTTAAAATTGCATTTTTGGTCAAGAAATCAATAATGAGCGATGGGATGGCGCATTATCGTGCAACAAACGCCTTGTTGACGGTATTGTGGCGCACACGACGAATACGCAACAACAGACTCATCATAACACCAAGAAGTCTGGAGCCTACAATGACCGGAGTCCATGAAGTCTGAAGTTCGGAATGCCCATAGCTCTAAAAGGATTGAGCTCTAAAATGACCGAGCTCTAAAACCGTCTGCAAAAATACAAAAAGAATAAGCCTGTGCAGACCTTGGCCAACTAATCGACATACCTCAAATGGGATTACTCAAGCAGGACTGTCAGTGGCGTCAACTTCTAGATCGCTGTTCGTCCTGACGAGGTGGAGACATGTGTTAAGCACGAGGCGGGATGTACCACTGCCTCGACATTGGTCCCGGATTTTACAGGTGCGTTATGAAGTAAGACCCGCGCTAAACAATACTACCTGTAACGACCGATAATTTGTAAACGCTACAATATTAATAAAAGAAATTGCAAAGGCAAGACGAAAGCATACGGAAGAGATCTAGAAACCACCTCCTGGCCAGTTCGAATGTCCGGAGTGTGGTCGCGTCAACTCATCTACTAGAATAAGTATTTTCAGAAGAACACACGCTTGCTAATCTTGGATACTAAAAGAATAAACTCGGATTCGAATGCTCCGTTAAGTATGTATGTATGTACGTGGTGTGGCTATTAAATAACGAGACTGACGCTGCTACAGAAGAAGTACGTATGCGCCAAACGCCAGCGACCAACAGCTTTTTAGCGTGAAGCCTTCTATTTCGAATGCACTACCTCTCGCTTATGTAAACAAATCTGTATAACCGTAGCTTTCGTTCGCATTGGAGTTGTTTTTTTGTTTCATAGAGCAACGAATTGTTGTGAAATTTCACTTGAAGCTTGGAAAAACCGCTACTGAAACTTATAATTTATCGAGAGAAGTGTATGGTAATGAATGTTCATCGCGTGCACGTGTTTTTGAGTTGTTTAAGCCTTTTCAAGATAGCCGAGAAGATGTTGAAGATGATTCACACCCGGGTCGCCCTTCCACGTCCAAAACGGATGTTAATATCGAAAAAATCGGTAATCTGATTCGATCTGACCGTCGATTAAGTATTCGTGCGATTGCTGAAACTGTAGGAATTGACAAAGAATGCGTACGGTAAAATTTACATAACAATTTTAACATGCAAAAAGTGTGTGCCAAAATGGTGTCTAAAATTCTAACGTTGGAACAACAAAAAGCTCGCAAAAATGTTTGTACTCACATTTTGAATGCCAATGAAAATGACCCAAACTTATTAGAAAGGATAATAATATGTGACGAAACGTGGTTTTTTACTTATGATCCTGAAACGATGACGATTGTTTGTTTCGATATTCATGGGATTGTGTACCTTCACTGCGTTCCTGGAGGTCAAACTATTAATCAACATTACTACGTTCACGTTCTTCCCCTGAACTCCATGAAAGAATAAAGATAAACGACCAAAATTGTGGACGGACAAGTCATGGGTTGTCCACCAAGACAATGCGCCGGCTCATTCCGCATTGTTTACTACAGCATCACGGTGTTAGACCATCGGCCTTATTCGCCGGATCCTGCGCCGTGCGACTTCTATCTTTTTCTTTACTAAGGTGAAATCTGCATTAAAAGGAACAATATTTGAGTCAGTTGAAGATGTGAAAGAGAAAGCGACACGCGTTCTAAAGGAGCTGACAGAAGAAAACTTCCAGCACTGTTTAGAACATGGGAAGATTCCTATGGAGCGTTGTAAGGATAGAGAATGGATGTATATTGAAGGTGATAATAAGTAAATATGTATGAAATCAAAATAAAATTTTTACTGCGCCAGTCTCGTTATTTAATAGCCACACCTGGTATCTTTCCATCTTGATTTGACACAATATACTGAATACAGTCGTCTATGAGTGATATTTATACTTTAAAGAGTTTGCCACTATTACGAATCTAAGTGATGACACTCAATTGAAAAACTTGCAAAAAACTTATTAAAAACTATGTAAGTGGAATATCTTAATGTTTTATTATTACATGATATTATCATGGTGTAATCAAAAACGACAAAATAATCCCAAAAATAAATTTCATAGTGTATTTTTTATTCTCCAGTTTATTTACCCGTATTAAACCGCACTATTACTCGGTTTATTATCTTTGATATCAGCGATATTTCCTTCTAACATCGTAAATAATAACCAATTGCACATTGCAGAGAGTTCAATAAATATTTTTATCATTCGGTCATCGAAAATGAATCTTCGGCTTGATCCGAACCCGATACGAACGAAGTAAACAAAGTCCGAACAAGGGAAATGCCGCATGTGTCCGTAATAACAGGCCACGGGCCATTTCAGTTCCGGACGTAACGAAACTTGTAATCAGTCGTAGATATCTGACTGCTTTTAATTTCGCCCTCTACGTATCGCTTCTTGTATATTTAATCGCGGAGTTTTGTTACGCCATAATGTGAAAAATTCGTTGCAGTTGAATCGATAGTTTGATGAAGTGAAAAATAAACAAAGGTGTAATTTATTGATTACTTTATTGAAAAGCTGTTTAAAGCGCTTAAATTATAAAGTATCGGAGCACGATTATTTCAATTTCAGAATTATTTATATATATATATATATATATATATATATATATATATATATATATATATATATATATATATATATATATATATATATATATATATATATATATAAGGACTTTAAAAAAACTTATTTTTTCGGCAAAAATCATTATTTTTATTTAAAATAGTATCCCGGCGCGTCAATACAACGTTTTGCACGGTCAATTAGGTTGACTAATGATTTCTAAGCTCGGCCAAAGATATACCCTTCATGATGGCAGTCGACGCCTTTTGAATGGCTGCAATGTCGACATAGCGCTGTCCTTTCATCGGCAAATGAAGTTTTTCGAAGAGGTAAAAGTCGTAGGGAGCCAAGTCAGGCGAGTATGGTGAATGATTGATGGTTAAAATTGCATTTTTGGTCAAGAAATCAATAATGAGCGATGGGATGGCGCATTATCGTGCAACAAGCGCCTTGTTGACGGTATTGTGGCGCACACGACGAATACACAACAACAGACTCATCATAACACCAAGATAAAATACAGCATTGATCATTTGATTAGGTGAAACGAACTCTTTGTGCACAATTCTCTCCGGATCCGTTTTGATTGTTGACTTCTGGAGACAGCTTTTCTTCGGATTTGGCTCGCTTTCGAATTGAAGCACTTCCATTCGGCACTTTGACGCTTGGTTTCTGGATAATATTAAAGAAACCACGTCTCATCACCAATAACAATGCTGTACTTTTAGTAGTTTTTATTCTTTTTCGACTATTCAGTCAGTCAATTTCTGGGGAATAAAACGTGCACAAACCTTCCGAAGTCTCAAATGATCGATCAAAATGCGATGGATAGAATATTTATTTAATTGCGTTTCCATGTATCACAACGAAAATTTTTACTGACTTTTCTATAAATTCAAGCACAATTTCAATGTTACTTTAATTAACCACGGAATTTTTCGGACCAGAATGTTTGTCGTCCTTGATGTCCTCACGACCTTCTTTGAATCGTTTAAACTACTCGTGTACTCTGCTACGGAATAAACTATCCTTACCATACCCTTGTTTCATTAACTGTAACGTAAATGTTTTACCGGTGAATGTTTTACCAAGTTTAAAACAAAACTTAATATTTGCTCTATGGTCGATGTTCATTTTTCGACCGATGATATAAACACACTGACAATTTAAGCGCGATTACTTTGCTTCTAATGATCCAAATGTGATGAAATTTTGCTAAAAAGTCAGTGAAGGATCCACCTTCCAAAGCTTACGTCAAAAGATAGCGCCACTAGACTTAACTATTTTTAAAAACTCCTGTTTTCCGTTAGACGCACTTGGCTGTTGGGGGACCACAATTCTTTCGACCAAAACATGTAGACGTTGTTCGACAACCAATTTTGACTAAACTTGAAGAGATTTACCATTAAACACCAAAACGCTTTTTTGAACTGCTCGACGCACGTTTCGCTAACCATGTTAGCATCATCAGGACATGATTTAATCTCATTTTAGAATTATTTCTTTTATTAGTTTACTATTCTTAGTTTTAGTTAGTTAAACTATTCTTAGTTTTAGAATTAGATTAAATCATCTCCTGATGATGCTAACATGGTTAGCGAAACGTTGGTCGAGCAGTTCAAAAAAGCGTTTTGGTGTTTAGTGGTAAATCTCTTCAAGTTTAGTGTTTCACACCAAAGGTTCCAACAGAAGAATTGAACCAATTTTGAACCAAATGACTTGTGTGGGTGTCATGGGCGTAGCCAGGATTTAGTTTTGGGGGGTTTAGTTTGAAGTAAATAAAACAACAAAAATATACTTACATGAAATGTAATATCTATATATTCATCGGAAAAATTACGACATATTTATAAAGTTCTTAACTTTAAATGAAATGGTTAAATTAATTTCGTTCCTCTGCGCTAAATCTAAAACCATTAAAGAAGAAATATTCGGCTTTTTCTTTTAAATATATCCACTACTTCATCTGCATGAATTTCTGTTCCATAGTGAATGTTCATGAGAGCCAAACCATTAGTCTGTTTTCACTTGTAGTGTTTCGTAAATAGTTTTTCAGTCTCCTTAGGCTCGAGAAAGACCTTTCTGGGGTAGCAGTGGGCACAGGAATGGTAGCCAAGATTTGTAGTAATGTGTAAATATTAGGATAAAGGTTTTTATCGCACATATCTCGGCATTCCAAACTAAATTTCGGGGTAGGCAAGATACTTGTCAAAAATACTAATTCAATTGTAATAATTCAAATAAATTCAATAAGTCAAATGTAATAATTTAACTCTCTTCACTCCTTGTATTTTTTCGGTATAATATTAGGTAACATTGGGCTTAAAACTCCCCCCTTGGCTACGCCCGGGGTGGGCATCCTGCTGCTGGAAAACATACGGCTTTCCAGACGACACAGTTAACAAATAAATTTATTAAGTTACATTTTTCCCTTTCTTAAAGAAATGCGGTGGTAAAATAAAATCACATCCCCCTCACTGATTTTGGCGCCGTTGAAACAACAGTTGATGACCAGCTGTACAGTCTACCCGTTGTGTTTCCACAATATCATGTGAAATAAAAGCAAAAAACTACACTATCTAGAGAGTTTAGAAATATACCCTTTAAAAAGTGCAAAAACCCTTCTGAATCCTAGCAGATCCTTATCCACCCAAAAGTCCTAAATAGATTTATTGCCTTGTACAAAAAATTCCATAGTTTCTATAGACATCGATTTTTAAAGTATGATGTTTTGTTTTTAACATATAAATATTTCAAAAATTGATTCAAGCAAATGCATTGATACAAAATGAGGATATTTTGAAAAGCAATAAAGGCATTTGTACCCATAAATTTGTGTTTCTTCTTGTTGTTTACAGAAACATACGACTTAAAGCCATTACACCTCAACCAGTAAACAAGTCTTAAAAATGTCGCAATCCGATTACCTTAATCGGAACATAAACGTTCATACCCCAGACAAATTACCAACTATCAATTTTTCAAATGACTCTAAATATACATCGATATGAGTTGACGCCTTCAAATAGCCTTCAAATAGTTTATTATAGATATCAAACTGTAATTTAAATAATTAGTTCAAAGATACATGCTACTGACAAAAAAGGTACATGGTAAAGTCCCTATTCAACAAGATGTATAAATAATGTAACGAGACTAGTGGCGAAAGCGTTTAATCTGGCAACTTTGTTGGCGTCCTCTTTGGAAGAGAGACAGGTCAACGCCTGATACGTCTTCAGTAGGAGTTTGAATTGTCTAAAATCACTTGGTGGTCCATAGCAATTCTTTCCATGAACCAGATTTTTCTTTTTAGCTTTGTTTACACACCTCGTGCATGTTCAAGTCACCCGAAAAAGACTTAGATACTATGCTACTAAGTAGTAGAAAACGACTTAGATACTAATATACTAAGTGCCATAGAAATATGCAACACCCAGAATTTTTAATGTAAATTTAACCCAAATATGCCCAATATGTTTTTTTTTTGGAATTTATAGCCAATATGCTCTTTTATGAGTTCCTGACACCAACAGATAACAGCAATACAACACAAGCTTTAAAAATTGTAAAAAAAATTATGTGACTATGGGTTACTGAACAATGGGCGTCCTTTTAAAAGGACAGTGGGCATTTGTGAATATGCAAATCAAGATAATTTCAGGAATAGAATGTTTAAATAACAGTCTACAGTTGTAAAATGACAGTCCACAGAAGGAATACTTACATAAACTAGTAATAACAACAATAATAAGAAAACAAACGTAATTGTCGCTTTAGTCCCTTGTATGGTAAGAAATAAAACATTTCACATGAAGGCTGGTCGTTTTGGTGCGGACGGTAAGAGCGGCTCGGATGGTTGTTTTTCTTTCTTTCTTCTGTCTGTTTACTTCCTAAATGTTTGTGATTGTTTATAGGCGAGAGTGTAAAATCCGACAACGAATTACATCGCCAGTCGGTTGGTTTCCTGATAGACTTATGGATAGGCATGTAACCAAGGGTTTTTAGGCTGAGAGGGGTGCTGGCCTGGGTTTGTCGGAAGCTGATGACCGTGATTCGGAACCCACGTTAAGCTATAGGTCCAGTCGCTAAATAGCCTAGTTGCTGATGCGCCTCTAACCCTAACACTTTACCTTTACCTTTCACATGAAGGGCAATCCTGCATTTATGCCATTTAAATGATACCTTCTTATGACAAACCCAACATCTTGTCTGTTTATCTTGGTCTTCAATGAGGTGGTCTATTCTATCATATCTTGATTCTACATTCTCTAGTATAGAGAAATCTCTACGAAATCTTCTACACAAACCAACTCATTTGGCTTCTCTATTGCTTTGAACTAACAAAACAGCATTATTTCTTCTGAAGGACAAATGATCCATTTTGCCCTCTTGTTTTCGATGCAGTTGCCATGCATTTTGCTCGGCTGCGTCAATCAGGCGTGTAATGAGGGGGAAATACCATTTTTTACCTCTTACACTAATTCGGTATAAACTAATGTTTTGGTCACTACGGTCAATGCCATCGATTCTGGTATTATAACTTTTAATGCTTTGTGGTTGTTACACCGTCACTTTTTTCTTTTCATTCTGGGAATATCTGGTAACAGGGTGAAGAAGACTATATCATAATAATTGGAGGTCTTGTGTATCATATTACAATCGGACCATTTAACAATAATTATAGACTTGTCATCCTTTCCATTATTGTCACAAATTCCTCATTTCTTTTTCAAGTCTTGATCAGATGTCAAGAGACAACTACCAAACCGATTGTTTCTAATAGTACCCGTACACTTGATTCCTCTTTCTGTGAGTATATCACCAAGTATAGAGTCATAAAAAAATTGTCAGGGTAAAGATCATATGGTAGCTTGCCTTGATTGAGTAATACATCAGTGTACTGTAATACTACAGAAAGTCTCAATCCTAAAGTTTTATAGCAACTCCTTATTTCGGATTTGGCTCCTTGGTATAGCTCATACAACACTATGTATCCACCGGCGGTGGCGCCAACCTACAATTTGTACCCGTATTTTAGTGGTTTCCACCGAATAAATTGCTTGCAGCCATGACAGCCAAAATACGGTACCATGGCTTCATCTTCACAATGAAATTGTTCAAAAGGAGCAAAATCCAAAAATCGTTTATTCATTTTAGTGAAAAATGGTCTGACTTTAGCGAATTTGTCTGATTGATCTAAATTATTATTGTCGCAACAATGTAAATTTGTTAAAATATGTTCAAACCTATTTCGCGACATAGACTCGGATACCAAATTATTCTGAGAGTCTTCAGAATTATCCCACATTATCCTACGCCTTGGAATCGAAATGTACCCAATGAGAAGCAAAATCCCCATAAAAACATTGATTCTACATCTGCTCTTCGATTTTTACTTGCTGCTTAATTGTTAGTACAAGCTATAAAAAATTCAGTTGTTTCTGCATCCATGAACTTTTCGAAGAGTTGTACAGGAGATGAGATATTAGATGAACAACTAAACAAGGGCCACTCTACATTCAAACGCGAATTGTTTTAATCGTGTTTTGTCCATTTATATTCTTTATTTTTGATTTCGATTAAATGCATTCTTTCTTTCAATAAATCATGAACTTCCGACAATGGAATTAAATCTTCTTCTTCTGCTTCCCATAGTCCATCTTCTTGTTCATCAACGACTGGTACAAATAATTCAACTTCTGCCTAAGTTGAGAAGCAGGAAGATTGTCTATGTGTAGATTCTCATCATCGCCTGAATCTTCGTCTGTTACTTCGTCGCAGGCATTGTTTGGTGCAATAATTACAATATCCACATTGTTCGTGTTGACATAGTCATCTTCTTTTATCATTCTTATAGGATCATTAAGTGCAAGTCCCCTGAAAAAAAGATTATCTTTGTGCCCACTGCTTTTTAAAAGGAGACCTGTATTGTCACCCATCTGTGGACCATACCACATGTTGACAACAAACCAAACTATATTTAAACCCTTTATATATGGTACCAAAATACTATAACTAAATTACAGTCCCCCGACAATAAAAAATTAAAAAATAAACTTTCCGTGGCATCTTGAAGTCTATAGGTATAACCATGATAACTTTTAAAGTGGCACAAAAACTATACAAATCACACCAATCTTATGGTTATTTAAATTTAACTGTTGGTTTACATCTTTAATTAAATAATAACATACTGTCATCTCATGCAGAGTAGTTTACTTAACACAAGAGTTGATAATTAAGTGATCTGCGAAGTGTCCTTCTAGAAAAACTGTAGACATAACTGGGTCAATTGAAGTTTTTCTTTGATCTGATTTATTAACACTCTCTCAATTGAGAAACAATACAATTAATTTATAAAAATAGATCAACATCTGATGATACATATAATATAAGATAAAGAACGTTTTTTTGCAAGCAATTTAAGCAATTTGATCAAGATGGCTATCCATTACATCAGTTAATCAACACGTCGTTATCCAATAGGCAGGTTCTAGTGGATGCGAAAATAAGTACCATTGTTCCAACGCCAGAAATTAAAATGCAGTATTGCCAGAGGATTTTATATTTTATAATACAAGGTGGTACTACGGCAAACCAGAGATGGTAGAAGGAAAAGGACTGCCGCAGGCATCTATCGACTCTCCTTATGATGCTGTTTAGTATCCATCTTTGTGCTCTAGAGACCATCAGCACCATGTGTTTGCTTACGATATCTTTACCAAAGGTGTGTGCCCGTGATTAAAACTCAACGAGTCTTCAGGCTTCAGTTCAACATAGGATATCATGGTAATATCCACATCTGTAATACCACCACATTTGTAACAGATCCAGTATTTCCAAATTTCTTGTCTGTGTTGGAAATTATACACTCAGAAGGCCGATTATGGCGACCACATTCTGGTAGTGATGCGCAAAAGGTGGCTACGGTAGAATCGCGATTTTTGTAAAAACTTTTAACAATTCTAACTCGTTATTTGGGTTAAACGATCCATATGGTCAAATTACAAAACAAATAAACAAAAAAAACTTAAACTAAACAAATCACACTTTGGATGACATTTAAATTTGACAGTTGACAAAATACAGGACTGTATTTTCCGAACCATGAAATAGACAAGCCAGTATGATTTATTTTTCCTTAATGAAGCAAAAAATATAAATATAAAGTGTAAAAAAACGATTCAAAATAAGTTGCAAACGCACAACCATATTTAAATGAAAGAAACGATAGTTTCAAATAGGTTTTAAAAGTACACACCAATCGCGCTACCGAAATCAACATAAAAATTCGTCCGAAAGGGGTCAGATGGCCAGATACCCCCCGAAAGGCGCTGGGAAACAATGCCCCAGCAGCCCTAATTAGCTCGATATCCGATCGGGGACTGCCGTTAAATTAGCCACGGTTCAAGACTGCCGCGTGCTTTTTTCGTCTCTTTCTTTTTTTCTGTTCCGAAGGCCCGCGAGCGAGGCACAGTCCGATAACGCCCTGTAGAAGGCGGAAAAAGGCCGGTTCGGAGAGGTCAGTTTTACGATCGTTTGCTTTGTGTCGTCCATGCAGGAGGAGATGGCGTCAAAAGGAAACAAAATGTATCTGGTGAAAAGGTGACATTCAGTGATCCACTATAATACAATTCACTGTCACACTTTATCTTCATAGAATGTGGATTAGTGTATATAGAATAATAGGGATTTACAAAGAGTAGTTTTTTGCTGTTAGCACCTATATATTTTACATATTGTTATTCCAAATTAAACAAGAACGTTTACGGACGAAGAAAATTGAGGTTTTTTTTAAAGAAACACGACTCCATTGACTTTTTGTAAAAAAAATAATTATTTGCTGAAAATAATAGCATTCAAGTGATGGTGATTTTCAGGAACACACGTTTAAAAAGTTTTCCTCCACTCTTCCCAGCATTATTTCATCGATTTCGGCCTTCTTCTCGAGCGGTCTTCTTTCCTGCCGGTGTATCCGGCTTACCTTTACAAACGGGTGTGTGCAAGTGCCCCCAAAGATAAAAATCATACATGGAAAGGCCAGTGACAGAAAAGCCCACTAACAACATTCATGGAAGCTTTGGCCATAAGCCACGTCTCTCCTGTTGTCGATGTGTAAGTGTGTGTCAGTGTATGTCAGTGTGCGCAAGCGTGTGGTAGTGTGTGTGTGTGCGTGTGTGTGTGCGTGTGTGTGTGCGTGTGTGTGTGTGTGTGTGCGTGTGTGTGTGTGTGTGTGTGTGTATGTATGTGTTTTTGTGTGTGTGTGTGTGTGTGTGTGTGTGTGTGTGTGTGTGTGTGTGTGTGTGTGTGTGTGTGTGTGTGTGTATGTGTATATGTGTGTGTGTGTGTGTGTACGTGTGCGTGAGCTTGAGCGTGCGCGTGCGAGTTTGCGTGTGCGTGGGCTTGCGTGCGTGCATGCGTAGGTGTGTGTGTGTGTGTGTGTGTGTCAGGGTGTGTCAGTGTGCGTTAATGTACGTCAGTGTGTGTCAGGCTGTGGCAAGGTGGGTCAGGATGTGTCAGGGTATGTCAGGGTAGGTTAGTCACAGTGTGTCAGGGTATATTAGGATGTGTCAGGGTGTGTATTTAAATTCCATTTAAAACCAAAATTGTATTCTGACCGCCAATATTACGATATGCTTTTTATTTACGGAAAAACCAGATTAGAAATATACCAGGACATTTTCAAATTGTTCGGAAAAATGGGTTAGAACAATGTCAGGATTTCATATACTCAAATGGTGGACTTTTTGAACGTTTAATTTAACAAAACAATTACCCATGTGTTTTTTAATGTGACATTAATCGTTTACAATGTGTTATGGCTTGAAAAAGTATGCTGGTAATTTCAACTTTAACATTAACGTGTATGTTTTAACCTTTTTTGTAAAAAAACACAAAAAAAAGCTGAAAGCTATGGAATAAATATTAATATAAATATTACATTATACAGAGTGGCGATAAGATACCTATCTTTGAAAAATCATTCATTCTTTTTTCGCTCTAAAACTTTCTTATATATCATAAAAAATCTAATCTTACTTAGTTACTTACTACTACACTACTGTATACTACACTTCAATCCTTCTCAGTTTAGTGCCCGCATCCTCCAGTTTGAAAACCTTAGCAGTGATTTGATGTCTGCGTCAATACAATCTTCTCAGCGTCTCCGTAATTTTCCAACTGGTCCTAGTCCATTGACTTTCCCTTTTAGTGTGCGTTTGGGAATTCTTCCGTCATCCATCCACTCCACATGACCAGCCTATTGTAGCTTCTTGAATTTTATAAGGGTCGACTCTTCTAGATTATCGAGAATGACTGGAATTTTAGGATCTTTCTTTCAAAGGCTTTAATTAATTTTTTGGACGCCTGAGTTAATGCCACGCTTCGCTGCCATAGCATTGCACAGGTCTTATAATCATTAAAAATCGTTCGTTATACATTCTGTCAAAAAAGTACCGGTCAATGATCATTTGAAAAATTCGCTTAAAGGGATTGTCAAAATTCTTTTTATCGCTAAGTTGGCACGACTGTCCTCTATACTGACGCGAAATTTGAACGTCATTTGTCATTTAATTTGTTTACAGTGTCAGCTCATCTCAAGTGTGTTTTGGGATTTTTACGATGGATAAAAACATCGAACAAAGAATTTGTCGAAAATTTTGCATTGCAAATGGAATTTCGTATGCCGAGTCGCTGAAAATGTTGCAGAAGGCTTACGGTGAATCGACTTTATTAAAAACACGGGCATATGAGTGGTACAGTGCATTCAAAAACGGTTGAGATGTGGTAAAAGATTTGTCTCGCTCTGGTCGGCCCTCAACGTCTTCAACTGAAGTTAACATCGCTAAAGTGAAGGAAATGGTGACTGAAAACCGTCATTTAGGTTTATGAGAGATAGCCGCTGATCTTTCTGTATCTCACGAATCAATTTGTACCATTTTAAGCAATTGTTTGGCCATGAAACGCGTTGCCGCTCGATTACCGCCGAAAGACCTGATTTTTTTCAGAAAATCAATCGCGTAAAGGTCGCTGAAGACATGCTATAATGAGTCAATTCTGACCCCACCTTTATAAAACCCTTTGGTGATAAGATATGGGTATACGAGTTTGACATGTAAACCTGTCAACAAGCTTCGGAATGGCACCTTCCAGCTGAACCGAAACCGAAAAACACAGTCGCCACAGTCGATCAAAAGTTGGGGTAATGTTGACTGTTTTCTTTGATTATCGCGGTGTTGTGCACTCACAATTCTTGCCAGAAGATAAGACGGTAAATAAAGAATATTATAGGAGCATTATGCGGTATTTGAGAGGGTAAATTCGTCGAAAAAGGCCAGATTTGGAAAGAAAACTCTTGGATTTTGTATTACGACAACGCACCCTCATGCAAGGCTATCATTGTGAACGAATTTCTGGCCAAAAACTCAGCAAAAACCATCGGACAACCACAGTATTTACCTGATATGGCTCCGACCGACTTCTTTCTCTTTCAAAAACTCAAAGTACCACTTCGAGGCACCCGTTTTTAGTCGATAGAAGACATAAAAGAGAATTCGCGGCAAGAAACTGAAGTCGATTCCGGAAAATGCGTTTAAAAAATTTTTTGATAATTGGATTATTCGATGGCATAAGTATATTATTTCGAAAGAGGCCTACTTTGAAGGCGATACAATAAAATTGGATAAATAATAAACAATTTCTTTTATTGACCAATTCCCGGTACTTTTTTGACAGAATGTTTATCGTAAAAAATCTAATCTAAATATTCATTAATCTATATATCTAAAATATCTTTAAATATCTAGAATAAAATTTGCATTTGTTGTATAAATGGTTTATTTATTATGTTTTGTTCAAATTTTACAGAGCGAACAAACTAGGAAACTTATTTTGCGCTACCCTGTATTTTCAAATAATACTTTAAGAGGACAACGAAACAAAAAAAATATTTTTTTTTGTTTCGTTTAAAATAATATAAAGAATCATTAGTTAAATTTACGAAAGTTATTTCCCTTACACCCTTTATGTAGAACTTACTAGTTATACTGATAATAATTCAGATAATATAAGTTGATGGATATTGTTTTGGATATTTTCCTTTAGTTATCCATACAGGACGTCGAGTTAAAGGTGGACACGACACGGTGGCAGGAGTCGCAGCGGGCCATGCCCTCGCAACGAAATAAAACACGATCTCGAATAATTGGCATAGTTATCTGATCCGTTACGCCGGTCAGAATGCAGAGGGCGCCGCATGCGGTCGCCGTACCGACATCGCGGAAAATTTTCCGGGAATGCCTGAACGACGGTTTCGTGAATATCATTCGGATAAGTGGATATTTCAGTTATGTTTTCCGTCTTGTATCAGAATCATTTTTTTGGGAACCTGCTCAAAACGATTTTTTTTATATTGCTATTATTAGTTTGTTTTTCTGGTATCAAAGCTTAATAAGTATTTAATTTAATATATTATAATTTAATTTATTCATCTCTGCCTCCTTTATGATTTGTGGTGCCTTAGGAGATAAAGCTGTTGCGTACATTACTTGTAATAGGTGTTTCGGTATATAACAATGTCGATTTTTTCGCAAAACTTAAGCGTTTATTAAGTCATTCATCAAATCAAAATTTTCACTTCTTCGTAACTGTTGTTCTAAAAGTCCGTGCTGCATCGATCGAAATAAGTGGTAATACGGATGAGCTAACTCCGGTGAATAGGGCGGGTGAGGCAGGACGTCCCATTTAACGTTTTTCAAATAGTTTTTATATATTTTGTAACATGGGGCCGAGCATTGTCATGTTGAAAAATTACTTTATCGTGTCTTTGGGCGTATTCTGGTCATTTTTCCTTCAATATTCGATTCCATTTTCAATTGTTGTAGGCATCGATCGCCAATAATGGGTTCACCAGGCTTCAGCAATTCATAATACACAGCCCCCTTACCACCAAATATACAACAAAGCCTTCTTTCCATGTATATTGCGCACTGGTTCTGATGTTGAAGGCTGGCCTGGGTCTATCTATGATTTTGCGCTTTTAGTTGTCAAAATAGATCCATTTTTATCACCTGTTACAACTCGATGCAAAAAATCTTTTCTTTTCTGTCTGACAAGCGAAATTTTACAAATAGTTTTTCGCTTTTCAATCTCTTCTCAAGTTTCTTTCTTTCAATTCATATAAAAAACCCATTTTCCTTCCTTCTAGATCTTTCCTAATGCGTGTAGATGCTAGGAAATGGTGGATTGTGCAACATTTAATCCTTCTGCCAATTGTTTCAACGTATAAGTTGAGTCTTCATCCAATAATCCTTATAAATTTACATCTTCAAACTATTTCGACTGTCCTGAACACTACTTGTATTTATGTAATGTCTAAATGATTGTGGCGTGTTCATATATTTTTTCCTTTATTTGGGTTTTTCGCCACTATCTAAAACTCAAAAAATATCAAAAATACCTGTTCTTATTTAAAGAAAGAATCACTTGGTAAAAACAAAAAACCAAACGGAGACAAATTTCTCAGTGATTCTTTTTTGTAATAAATTTGCCGAACGAACAAAATGTTAAAGATATAAAAATGTTTTAAAACTTTTAACGTTAACGTTTCGGAGGGTACTCTCCCCCCATTTTCAAAATTAAACTAAAAAATAAATTATATTAATTTGTAATATATAAAGTAACGAGTGAAAGTAAATATATTTGTTTGTATATGTCAACGATACTTACATTGACAACAATAGATTTTTATGACAGTGACATACTACCAAAAAATATATATAGGTAATGTTTACTGTGTCATTGTTTATTGTACTGATTGTGTATTCAAATATTTAAATGTGTTTAATTGTATTCTTTAGAATCGGGAACCATATTGAATTTAAATCTACCGAAGGCATAGCAATACAATTATTTTTATTTAAATTAATTATAGCGGTTTCTTTTAATCTTCTGTATTTTGTTACCGATTCTTTTAATACCGTTTTGGAATTATTCCAATTGATTTTATGACCCGATTTTTACTTTTTTTACCCGATTTTTACCCGTTTTTACCCAGTGATTCTTTCTTTAAATAAGAACAGATATTTATGATATTTTTTGAGTTTTAGATAGTGGAGAAAAACCCAAATAAAGGAAAAAAATACTTGTATTTATATCAAAATCATCACTTTTAAATCGTTTAAACCATCGGTCACAAGTTTTTTTGGATTAGAGCGTGTTCACCATAAGCTTCAACCAACAATCGGTAACTTTCAGCAGAAGTTTTCTTCAAATGAGAGAAGGCTATTGAACTTCCCCGAAAAACGTCTTTCTCAGGTACATAATTCGACACATTCAAAGCTATGAAAAACGATGTTTTCTGCACAATGACAATTAATAACGAACTGGCTTTTGATGGCGTATGTTTACCCTCCACAACGACGTAGACGTCATTAGTCTATACCAACAAACGTATTAGTAACGCCATTGCATAGCAAAATCGATATTATTAATCGAATCACCTATTAAAAAGTGGTTCCAGCAATTCCGAACTAGAACTTTTTATTTAAATGATGCAAAACGTCCACGACAGCCAAACAAATGGAAGATGAAAAATTGAAAGCATTACTAGAAAAAAGTTCTTGTCGTACTACATTAGAGTTTGAATAGGGACAGAGTAACACAAGCAATTTCTAAACGTTAATATAAACTAGCGAAAATCGTTGGGTACAAAGGAGTAACGTTGAGTCTCTTATAAACTCACAGCTAAGAATAATAATAGATGCTTTGTTGTGGTTTTGTCATTGCTCTCCAGATTGAAGAAAAATAACTTTATTTCTGCTTAAGATTGTTACCTGGGCCGAAAAGTGGATCATCTGCGATAATGTAAAATCGTGGATTAATCCTGGTGAGCCACCAACCGACACTGCAAAACTAAATATCCACGCCAAAAAGTTGTTGCAGCGTCTATGATGGGATCTGCTGGGCGTCGTACATTATGAGTTGCTCTAATATTAGCAGACCGTTACTTCTGGCCATTATGAGCAGCAACTGATACGTGTTAGTCAAGTTATATTGCTTCAGGATCACATACAGCAAAAAGGACTCTAGAAACAATCATCGAGTTGAGTTGGGAGATTTTATCGCACCCGATGTATTATCCAGACTTGATCCGTTCGGATTTTCATCTCTGTCAATCCTTGCAATATCATCTGCTTGATATCCGCTTCACATCTTTTTAGAACGTTGAAAAATACCTCAATAACCTTATCACATCAAAACCACTAAGTTTTCTTTTATCTGGGATCGATAGTTGCCCGAAATTTGGGCAAAATGTATAGAAAGTAAACAAGATAACTTCGAAAATTAAATTTCTATTACTGTTTCTATAAATAAATGTTAAAGATAGCCAAAAAAATCTGATAACTGAATTGAGAACCTAATCATTACATATTAATAGCTGGCATATTATTCATGTTCTCTTTAATACTCAGGGATTGTTTATATACCAAGTTACATGTATTGCCGGAATATAAACCGGAATTTTTCAATTATTTTCCTTAGCCAATCGCTTGACACTGGTCAAGTGTCATTGAATGTATTGTGAGTGAGAGAAACGCTCGAAACGCTCGAATATAAACCGGAATTTTTCAATTATTTTCCTTAGCCAATCGCTTGACACTGGTCAAGTGTCATTGAATGTATTGTGAGTGAGAGAAACGCTCGATTAGCTGTTTCACTCAGTTCTTTTGCCAGTGCAGCCATGAGCGAGCAACAGGTTCCACAGTCCGCTACGCAACGGGTTATATTAAAGTTTTTAACCAAGGAAGGCGTTACACTATCCGAAATATTAACTCGGTTGAAGATTCAGTATGAGGGCGATACTCTGTCTAAACCCAAGTTTTTGGTTGGACCAACAGGTTTAAGAGTGGACGAGAAAGTGTGGTAAATGTAAGTCATAATATATGTTCCAGGTCAAGTGTCACTGCTGACAACATTGATGCAGTGCGCGACCTTATCGAATGTGACTGGCGGCTCACTATTCATAAAATCGTTTTAAAGCTTTGAAACTGCTCAAGCAATCATCAGAAATTATCTTGGCTTCAATAAAATCTGTGCCCAAACGCTTCCGAAGTTGTCGACCAAAGATCAAAAAAAAACATCCGATTGTAAATCAGTAAGAGATCCTAAATCGATTTCGACGGGAAGGAGAGACTTTTTATCGTATACATGTGAGGAAACATGGGTGCATCATTATACTCCAGAATCAAAAATGGCGAGTAAGGAATGGCCAAGGAACGACGAAACCTGCCCTGCAAAAGCCAAAAGTCGTCTATCAGTCGGTAAGGTTTTCGTAACTATTTTTTTCGACTGGAAGTACGGTTAATGCTGCCTACTACTGCCAGTTGTTGGAGGCAATAAAATCCGCTTACAAGAGCAAAAGACGCGGTGTCCCCATCAGAGACTCCTTATTTTCCATGGCAACTCCAGGCCACACGTTTTGACGAAGGAAAAACTGAATAATATGTATTTGGAAACCCTTGAACACCCTCCATACAGCCCGCATTTTTCACCATTTGATATTTTTTGTTTTCGTCCAACGATCAAGATGTTTAGGACTTCGTGCGCAATTGGCTGATGATCCAAACTCAAAGCTTCTACGAATAAGGAATTTACAAGCTTCCAAACCGCTGAGAAAAATATGGGGAGCGTGGAGGAGGCTATGTCGAAAAATGATCAATAGTTTTTTTTGAATTATTTATAAATAATAAATATGTATAAAACAATTCCGGTTTAGGAGCCACGTTAGCCGTGGTGTCTCTAGCGTTAGCCTTACGATATGGCAGTTAGTTAGCGTGGAGCGGGTTCGATTCCCGTACTACGTAAAGACTTTTTCTACAATTCTTGTGAATGTTTCTAGGAAAGAGTGTAAAACCTGACAAGGAATCACCCCTCAGTCTTGTCAGTTCGATTCTAGGTAAGGTCGGATGCCTTCTCAGAGGTTGCGTTGGTCACTCGCCAGTCAGTATATTTCTCGAGATACTCATAGCTAAGCAAAAAACCAAGGGTTGATAACCCGAAGGGGGTGCTGACCGGGGTTTTAGGTAGCCGATGCCCGTGGTTCGAAACCCACGTTAAGCTATAGGTCCAGTCGCTAAATATCCTTCTCAGTTGCTGATGCACCTCTAACCCTAAAACTTTATTTTAATTCCGGTTTATATTTGATTCGCCCTCGTACATTTGTTATAAATCAAATCAAGTGTTAATTTCATGTTCCTTTATTACAAAAATCAAACCTATTTTTAAAATCATCACTAGTAAATAAATTTCAAAGCATCTTAAAAATAATTAACTATTCTTTGTAAAAAACTATTTATTTTTTTAATTTTAAATAATCAACGTTTCAAATTTCACGACCAAATATATCTTTGAGACTAAAATTTGTCGAGAGAACAGGAGATATAAAGAGATAGAAAACAGCAACCAACAAAAACTTTACTCTAAAACCGAACAAGACTCCGACGAATTGTAAGATGCAATCTGACGGACATTAGTTTACGGTGACACGGTGGACGTCGAATGCAGATAACGGGTCCCCGATGGGGTTCCAGATATGAGGAAGTCGGGATTACGGCGAGACCTGTAATTCGTGACTGCGGGTAGTCCCGTGCTCCGACCAATGTCGATCTGTCTTCTTTTTATATGCGAGAATGAATCAAAGCTATAGTACTCGCATTATTTTCGTCAAAATATGATCTAGAAATGATATATACTTTAACGGGTATACGTTGAATGTAATGAAACGTTGTAACATATTTTTCAACGAGAAAGTAATACTGGTAAACAAATATAAGTTTACTTTTTGTAACTTAAAAAAACATGGCGTATATTATGTAAAGTTTGACTTAAATATAATGAAATCAACTTTAATTAATTCAACTCAAACTTTAATTTGTTGCTATATTGTCATTGTTCTCACATCTTCATTGCAATGAGTAGTTCACCCCAAAGCAGCATCCTTGCCCCTTTGATTTTTTCCGTCTTCGTCAACGATATTACTTCCACGCTAACGTGCAAAACTTTTTTATTTGAGGACGACTTTAAACTCTTTATGCCAGTTCTATCGTCACATAACTGCTACCTACTGCTATCTTTTACAGGGTGACTTGCAAGTATCTCTTGGCAGATCGGTGTGCTTGTAACATGCTTCCACTGAATATTACCAAATGCAAAAAATTACCTTTTCACAGCTGATGACCGTGGTTCGGAACTCACGTTAAGCTGCAGGTCCAGTCGCTAAAGAGCATTAGATGCTGACGCGCCTCTAACCGTAAATCCGTTCCTTTCCTTATATATATATATATATATATATATATATATATATATATATATATATATATATATATATATATGGTCCTGGGAGGTACTTGTCTCGGCATGGTGACGGCGACTGATTTGAGACGAGCAAAGGTACGTGGAAGTACGGATTTTTGAGCAAACCTTATACCCACATCCAAGGTTGTGGGAAGAATGCGTCGCGTAGTTTTTGACTGCCGCGAACATTCACCGTAGGATGGCGCGAGTTTCATTGAGATTGCGACCCGCCATCAATATGACCAGTTGACGTGGTCTTGCTCTGTTCGTTTCGTTTCAGCTGTCTCACTGCGTTGAGCTCGAGCCCAGCTGATGACGGCTGTGAGGCTAGAAACCGGTCCTGGGAGGTACTTGTCTCGGCATGGTGACGGCGACTGATTTGAGACGAGCAGAGGTACGTGGAAGTACGGATGAAAAAATTCTGTTTTTCATATATATATATATATATATATATATATATATATATATATATATATATATATATATATATATATATATATATATATATATATATATATATATGTATGTATATGGGTGTTTGATGCATCGTTTGCCAAATTAAAATGGCCGATAGGAGGGGACTTGCTATCTCCTCAGCCTCCATAAAACCCACTCCACATTTTTTTTTTATTCTAATGTGTATAGGGTTGCATGAAAATCGAAATTAGAAGCAAGCGACATCTACTTTTTTTCACAAAAAAGTTTTTGGAAGCAAAGTTTTTGGAAGAAGTAAAAATAAATTTACAGCTCAATTTTGAATTTCATATAAAAAAACCTAAAAGCGATCATGGTCTTCGATCATGATCAAACTCCTAAAAATATCTCTGGTTTATCTTCTTTCTAACGGTATGCATTCATGCCATAAAAACGTTTGACTACCTTCACTAATTTGTTAACTTTGTGTATCGGAACGCATTAGGCTGATATTCGATATGCAGCATGAAAACTTGTATTTGTGTAAATAACACCCGCAAAGCAGGTAAAAACTGTTATTTTCCTCATACACAGTAGAATTGCATCATATGTCTCTCCCGTTCATTAGGTAAACGGAAAAACAGCTCAAAAAACGCACGCCGTATCAATAACGTTCTAAGGTCAGAATTTAATTAACGATCAAATATTGATTAACGAATTTGAATACGTCTACCGCTATAATTTGTTATAATGCAACAATATGAATGAATTATTAATTTATTGATGCTTTATTGTCTAACAAGCTAATGTCCAATTAAAAGACAATTCAAAACACAAGTAGATATAACAAAAATAATTTGAACTTTGAACCAAACCTAATAATGGTACAAAAATATTTATATAAAAATTCATTCCAAGATTATTACAAAAATGATTTCCAAAACACCGCACGCGCTTTCAGTACCCACTCAAAAGCTGATTTATACTAAGTAAGCGAAAATTGAAAAATATCTATCAACGGCATAGAAACTTTCCCGCTAATGACATGTCTGTTATGGTCTTGGCAAGCACGAAAGAGCGGTGCATTAGAGGCCAAGTTGGTGCTAATAGTAGGTATCCCGAACACGGCTGATAATTCGAGGGACATAAAACTGAAGCTCACTGAAAAGGTGATCACAATCAATTAAGGCACGACACAGCTTCAACAGGAAACGCTGAGCAGCATACACTCTACTATCCTTGAGGGACTGACAGGATAATATCTCCAATAACAGAGTGTGGCTATAACCTCTGCAGAAGTAGGAACCATCTAGCTTAAAAGACATATACTTTAGAAAACGCCGCTGAATCTGCTCAAGACGAGAAATATGTGTAGTATATATTGCGACCAAACAGGGAAGTATACGTAAGTCTAAATCGTACTAAGGCATTAAGCAGAGTTAGAAAACAGCTGATATTATCAAACGTTTTTGTCAATCTAATTAAGAGTCCAAGCGTTGCAGTTGACTATATAATTTAATCAATAATTTAATATTTTAATCAATAATTTAATATTTTAATTAATAATCAATATCACTGGGGAACAGCAATTTTGTTGACATGGATCTGTGACTTGTTTTTGACTAATTTTTTATCTCTGAATTCAAAAATATTCACAGTTTTTCTCTATCACGTCAAGTTCTTAAGCTACAGCATACCCCTCATTTTACTTTAAAAGTGTACATACGAAAGGAAATAAGGTGAGATCTTACCAAATAGATTAGAATATTTTATTCATACAGAGGTTAACATATTATTAAAAGTTAAATTGTGTTAATACAAAAAAGAAATAAAAGATATTATGATAAAAATTTCTTCTTATAACTTTTCCTGGAGTGTTCAGTTTGTGGACATTCTCACTTGATGCTCCAACAGTAGTCAGCAATCATACTGACATCCCGTCCACCTTGATACCGCGCTTCCATAACCTTTAGATCTTGGTGGAATCGCGCGCCCTGTTCAACACTAACAGCACCAAGATTTTCTGGGAAGTTGGCAAGATGACTATGTAAGAAATGCAGTTTGATGCTCATGTTGCAACCAAGCTTTTTAAAGCTCTCCAAGAGTTGTTGAACAATTTCGATATAATTCGAGGCTCGTATATTTCCAAGAAAGTCTTTAACAATATTTTTAAAAGCCAACCAAGCATTCCTTTCAAGTTCGGTCATTGTTTCAGTGAAATTTTCATCTTTAACGAGTTGCCGAATCTGTGGACCATCAAACACGCCAGCCTTTATCTTTTCATATGACAGGCTAGGGAATGCCGAAATGATATACTTAAAGCAGTCTCCTAATTTCCATTATATAGGAGAACACACTTCAAGCTACGCTTTGAGCTATCTATAAACAATCGCCATTCAGTTGCGTTATAGTTATAAATGGCCAAATTTTTTATTAAACCTTCTACGTTCTGGCAATACATAAATCCGTCGTTATCTCTGAAGTACTGCCTAAATTCACTTTCTCTGGATCGATAGTAAGTGACTTTAGCTCCTTTGTCAAGCAATTTTTTTTCATGCAGTATTGATGCTAATAATTCCGATGCTTTTTTGGATAGTCCCAAATCTCGTGCTAAATCGTTTAATTCATATTGATTGAATCCGTTACGAACAGAATAATTGGAAACTTTGAATTCTTCGTCGGTGGAGTCACTTCGATCTTCACTTGATTCTCATTCTTGTATTTCTAAAGAAGGTAATTCTTGAAAAACTGACACTGGAATTTCAGCTGAATGAGGCACAGGGCGTATAGCTGACGGTAAACTAGGGTACTCAATTTTATGTTTGTTTTTCTTGTTGAATCCTGATGTTTTCACTATGCAAAAGTAGCAATCACTTAAGTGATCTTTGGACTCTCGCCAAACCATGGTATACCAAATGAAAGTTTATTACGTGTTCTCTTCGTCCCCATTCGTAAACTCTCTACACACTGCTTGCACACTTTATGAGGGGCTCATGATTTATCTTGGTCACCTATTTTCACTTTAAAATAAGCAAAATAGGCTTGCCTGACAAATGTACTTATATTAGTCTTTTGAATGGGGATGGTAAAACTGCCACATATATAACAAAATGAATCAGGGTTGTTTAAGCACTTACGACGAGAACTACCAGAGGCAGACATAACGAAAATCTGTAGTTGTGTATGTATACTTTGACTTTACTATATCAGAGCGACACAGACCCGCGTACTTTAGCATCTCATGCGTAACTGACCGAACTAGTTTTGGATGACGCAATGTCACTCACGCCCCCACTCCTAGGTCGAAGAAGGTTCTCCGGTAGGCGCAACAACTGTAGAGAAAAAATTTGACGTGATAAGAAAAAAACTAAATAAAGTTTTGGAATTAACATATCAATTTACGTATAAAACAGCTTAAATATCGAACTCAACAGAAATTATTGTTCAAATTGTTCCCCAGTGTAATTTAATTGTGATGGTTGAATGACAATTTTCTATCAATATACACTCCTAGGTCCCAGGTTATAGCCACACTCTATTATTGGAGAGATTCTCCTGTCAGTCTCTGGAGGAAAGTAGAGTGTATGCTGCTCAGCTTTTCCTGCTGAAGCTCTGCCGTGACGTAATTGATTGTGATCACCTGAGTGAGATAACAGACATGTCATTAGCAGGAACGTTTCTGTGCCCTTGATGGATATTTTTCAATCCTCGCTTAATCAGTATAAATCAGCTTTTGAGTGGGTACTGAAAGCTCGTGCGGTGCTTTGGAAATAGTTTTTGTAATACCTACCTTTGTAATATCCTTTTTGTAATATAAATATCATTATTAGGCTAAGTTCAAATTATTTTTGTTATATCTACTTGTGTTTTGAATTGCCTTTTAATTGGACAGTAGCCTGTTAGACAATAAAGCATCAATAAATTAATAATTAATTGATATTGTTGCATTATAACAAATTATTGCGGTAGACGTATTCAAATTCGTTAATCAATATTTGATCGTTAATCAAATTCTGACCTTAGAACGTTATTGATGTTTTAATATTGTATTTTATTTCTGGGGATTCCCTCATTATGCACTACAATGATCAGCAAGTAAATTGGCTCTCTATTTGCCTTGATATCGGTTTTCTATTACTGAAATATTTTGCAATCGAGTGGATCGAGAACCTGGATATAGCACTGTGATATTTCTTTTCTAAATGTGTACACTCGTTTGTGTTGTGTTCTACCATGATTTTAAACCATGATTGTAATCTCACTGTTTTATTGTTACAACTTCTCATGTGTATCTAAAATGACATAGGATAAATAGAAGAAAGTGACCAAATAGGGAATACCTTTTTATGCCATAAAAAATACTATCATGAATTGAATTATAATCATAGTAAGTATATTTGGCTTATAATATATATTTGGCTTATCTTAGTGACAGTCTTGTTTTTTTAATATTAATTACAAATATATATTTTTTATTTAATAATCTAAGAAACAAAATTGTAACTATTTATGAAATAGACACCCAAATATGGAATATGAAAATAAGACACAAAGTTTCTTTAAAAAAAATAACAATAAGAGTAGCATCTTTTTATAACAAATCTTGAGACTTTGGTAAAAAATAATAATTGGTATTTTGGTTTAAAATTCTTATCTTACTTACTTATTCTACTTGCAGAAAGCACAAACCCAAGTCTCAATCTCTGGACCAGAGCAGTCATTATGTGCCCAGAGCCCACATATTAAACATTTGATATCATATATATTTCTCCTGGAGTATCTTCAGAAAACATTCCCTGCCAAAACATACATTTGGTGCCTGGCAACATTATGGCAACAGACTTTCTGTGTATTAAACCGAACTCCGTTTTCATCCTCAGAGTCTTCATCAGAGTTCACAGAATCTTCCTTTCCCTTTCTTTATATTCTTTTTCCCTTTCTTTTTGTTTCCTTTTTTTTCTTATTCTGTTTCTTGGACAATTTCTTTTCTTTTTCTATATTTTTCTTTATTTTCTCAATGAGATCATTTTTATACAGTAAAGAAGTGAGTACTGCTGCCACAGCAGCTTTCCATCCTCGGTTAGATCCTTTCCAAGTCAAAGTTTAGCGTCTGAAGTATCATTTGAAGTAAAATTGTTACCCGGTGAACTAGGATTGGTAGTGGATGGTCCTTCTTCAGTCAAGGAGCTTGATTTTGTTGGTGTGAAATTTACTGTATAACCATATTTTATTCCATCTTATTGTGCAGCAATAAAGTCAACATCGCTGAATATGTTTTTATTTAATGGCCAGACTTCTGTAACCTGGAACACATTTGCTGCAATCGCGCTTGTTTGTACTTTTAAATAAGCATTGCCAAATATTTCTACAATGTCAAACGAACTTAATGGATTAGAAACAATAACAGATTTCTAATCCAGATTCGTATTTCTTCACTGTAATAGATCTTTAACCGCTCCATAAAGTGTTGTCCAAAGGCTGGAGCTTGTGTGTAATATGATGAGGTATGGATGCAATTTCTACGTTATTTTCTCTAGCAAGGTCTATTACATCGATGTTACGGGTGTGGCTGAAGTGACCATCTAATATGAGTAGAACTTTAGATTATGGAGTTGGGTTGGTGTATTTAAGGAAGTATTTAAACCAATCTGTGAATATGTGCATTTGAATCCATACTGACGGATGAACAACTCCCACAAATCCTTGTGGGCAACCAACCTTTCATGAGCTGGAGGTTCTTAGTTTTTCTAGGAAAAATAATGAAAGGAAAAAAATGAAAAAATAATGAAATAACTACTGTGATTAGTCAACCTCTTTCGGCTGATGTAAGTAAAGCTATTTGTCGTTTTCCTTTGTGACCAACAACTTGGGATATCTTGCTTTGCAGAATTGTATGGTCAGATTTATCAACATTATAAATGTAATTTGGTGGATAATTACTTTTAGCGTACACCTCTTTCAGAAGGTTAAAAAAGGTGTTCACTTTCTCCTTATTAAATGCAAAAGCTCTTGCAAAAGATGTACCGGTTTGTCTTTTCATTTCTCTGATATAGGCGAAACGCTGTAGTTCTAGATACTTGAAAATAGTTTGATACAGATTTCGTTTCAGTTTTCGGTTTCTAATTTTTTCATACATAGAGTAGAGCGGGGCTAGTTGAGAAATTTCGGTTGATCTCCCATAACTTTAAGAATATGCATCGGATTTAATTGATTCTTACTATGTTAGATTCGTAATTTACTTTTCTGTAAAAATTCTAGCGGTGTAAAAACGATTCGAAAAAGTTATTGTCGGAAATGCGAGAGCGCTCCAAGTTGCTCAACGTGCCCCACTAGTGGGGCTAGTTGAGCATGGGTATGGGGCTAGTTGAGCAATGGCTAAAATGGACTTGATGTCTGTATAGAATGATCTGAATATAAAATATTTGCAATCAACCAGCAAATATTTATTTATTATGATTATCACATACTCATATTGTAATTATCTTTGGGAAAATAAAATTAAAATCAAACAAAATTAAATCTTTCCAATTTTTGGATTATTATGACACTTTTTATATTAAAAATTATTATTATTTAAGAATAATTATAATGCAAATAAATACTGAATTAAAGTAGTAACTAATTATGTGGTCAAGAATATTGATAGATGATAAATAATCTTAAATTATTAATCTTCTTTGTCTCTATCATAATTAATACAAACATATCTCTTTAAAATCATCCTAATAATATTAAATTGTTTGGCTAAAACATTTACATTCATGTTTTCCTCCTCTACAGCTTTTGCTGCATCACTCAATTGTTGACTAGTAGCTAAACCTTTTGAGGTCTTTCTTTTATATGTACGCATCCTAAAATGTAATAATAATCATTAATACAATTATTATGAATATGCCATTTTAATTAGAAAACTTTGTGTAGAATCATCACGAGCACAAATTAATTGATGGTTATTAATATATTAAAGAAAAATTTGATTTTCTACAATGAATATCTAGGGGGGCTAGTTGAGCAAGCATTGTACACGCGTTACTCAACTAACCCCAGTTGAGGCAACAAAATAAAAATTAGGTTATTAAAAAATCATAAGAGCTAAAAATAAATAACCATTTATAATCGAAAGAACAATAATTAAGTAATCTTTAAATTCTTACGTGGTCCTTATTCAGTGTTTTATACGAGTATAGTAGAAAAATGAAGATGACCTGTAATATTTTTTATTGCGCCGAAAAAAAAACAAAGCGTTCTCTTATCGCGCTATGTATTTCCCTCCCATAACCCCTTCTTTTCGCCAGGTTGCTTAGATTTCGAGATATTTCGATTGCACAACTTGCCCCTATGGTCAACTAGACCCGCTCTACCCTACATTTTAAAGGCAGGCAAGTCGTAATTTAATTTGAAAACCTAATTCGTAAGATATTCTTGAAAAAATTGCCGCATTTTTTATGCAACTATCTTTACTGAAAACTTTATCGTCCCGTCGTAACATTTATGAGATTCATTTTGGTTCCACTCAGTTAATCTTCCGTTGAAAAGAGGAAAACAATATCGTGAAATAAAAAATTCAAACCAAAAAAGAGTCGAGCAACTTCCTTGACCTATGCTCACGCAATCTCGTCACCCAGACGAATCTGCAAATTTTCTGCCATTATCCGTAACGACCGTAGGTTATTGCGAAACGTACCTCGCCCACACGAGATCCTTCATTACGCGCCAATTGCCGTCATTTGTGGCGTTTAACTCTGGTCCGTCGCACACTGAGCCACATCCGACTTAAATGGTCAAACTGCACGTGCGACTCTCACACGATAAGTTGAAAACGACGTGGAGATATCAACACGCGATGAGAACCGAAACCCTACAAATGAGCTTTTCATGTAGTATCATACTATTGATAAAAAAATACCCGTGCAATTGTCCGGAGACTACTCCGGTCTTTTTCTATGAAATGGAAATTCTGTATTCAGTAATGTATTAACTATTATTCCCAGTCTTCTTCTTTTTTTCTTCTTAGATATACACAAAATGTTTTATATTTTTCTTTAGGACTCGACACTGATCGAAGTCCCATAAGAAAATTATCTTTTGTTATCCTAACGACTATAAATTTGACACTTTAATAAAATAATATGCTCCATGAATTTAAAAAAGACAGATATATATGATGCCAAAGAAGTAAGACCACCTTTAAAACATCTCACAATATATTTTTTAATTGTCATTTTTTTTCTAACTCTGTAATATTGTTAATAGCTAATTCAAGTTAATATACTGTATTTATACCTTATAAATAAAAAATATGTAAAAATAACTTTATAATTGTTTCCCGGAGATAAGAAAGAAAATAATAAATAATAATAATAATAATAATAGAAAATAATAATAATAAATTCAACCGAATTCTAGTGTTCACTTTATTTAATATTTTCTGATGTAAATTAATCTCGTGTTTACCAACCAATTTTCATTTTGTTTAAAATATTTTTCAGGATCAGTTTGTGTCATATTATGAAAGAAAGTAAAGTAAAGTAAAGTGTTTGGGTTAGAGGCGCATCAGCAACTAGGCTATTTAGCGACTGGACCTACAGCTTAACGTGGGTTCCGAACCACGGTCATCAGCTTCCGACAAACCCAGGCCAGCACCCCCCTCGGGCTATAAACCCTTGGTCTACCCATAAGTCTATCAGGAAACCTACCGACTGGCGAGTGACCAACGTAGAACACTTCTCAAAAGGCATCCGGCCTTACCCAGCCTTTAACTGGCGTGACTGAGAGGTAATTCGTAGTCGGATTTTACACTCTTGCCTAGAAACAATCACAAACATTTAGGAAAGATAAACGGACAGAAGAAAGAAAAATAACCATCCGAGCGCTGGAATCGAACCAGCTACCGCTCCAGCGCGGATTCGGCAAAGCAGACGCTCTTACCGCCGCACCAACGCGACCGGCTGAAAGAAAGGTTTTATTTGTTTTTAAATATTTAAATATAATTAATTTGTTTAAAACTATTTTATTATAAAAACAAAATTAACTTGCGAAAAAATTTTTAAAAATTAAATTAAAAAAATAGACAGAAAACTCCCAATAGACAAAAAACTCCCATCATGGGCCAACGCCCATGATGGGAGTTGCAACAAACGTAATATGAATGAAAGTTTTTTTTGGATAAATAAATAAATAAAATAAATTTGAATAAAATGACGAATTTTTCCCGAAAAATTTTATAGATGAATTATAATATTTTTTATTGTAATTTTTTTGAAAAGTTCATTCAAAAACGAGTAATTTAAAAAAAAATTATTTGGTCAATTATTTCAAGTTTTGACTAAGTGTTTCCCCAAGATAAGAAAGGAAATAATATATTTAACCGAATCCTGGTGTTCAATTTATTTAATATTTTATGATATCAATTAATCTCGTGTTCTCTCTTAATCTCTTAATCTCGTGTACCTTGATCACTTTGACAGATGGACCAAAATAATTTAGTTAAAGAAATCTGGAAAGAACTTTTATTTCGTTTTTTTTTTGGAAACAAACACACTCGGCATTTTCAATGCATATCTGAAAATAAACTGAAAGCAAAGAGGCGGTCGCAATATATTTATAATTTACTCAGTGCTTGTTTAACAATACTTTTTGCACAATTTTCGTCTGTTACGTCTTTTTATTTTCCATATATCGATAGCAAAAATTTTGTTCAGATAAACTTTTTATGTGCTTTACTTCAGTTAATTCCTTCATTTAATTTCCTTATCCTCAAATTATTATCCATATCTCTTTCTATAGATCATAGAAATTATGTTCCATCTGCTTTTCTCGCTATAGCATGCATTATATTTAATTATAAGTCTATTGTGTCTGTTTATTTGCTTATTATTCTCAGTATTCATTATAATTATAAGTTTTATGCATGTTAACATGCTTTATTTGCAATAACATATCTTCTTACGTAATAGGATCTAGATAGAAATAAAGATAATTAAACTAACGAAAATTTCTAACATATATAGACATAACAACAAATGTAGAACAACGCATTGCCTGCAGAAAAAATATGTGGTAATTCACAACAGGGGCAACCTTACGTTAAGTTGTCTCATTATGAAGCAGATCACATCTCCAGTCGAACCAAAACAAGACAGGGACAAGCCAAATTCATTCACCGACCCGGCAGTCCTGAAGACCTCCGGAAGACCTGCGCACACACACACACACCGACATACTCTCCAGCATCTTCGAGCGGTAAAAAAGCGACTGTTCTCACATTCCCCGGAGGATCGCCGGGTCATTAGTCACTCCCGGGGACGTGATATCGGTTTCAATTAGCGCCAGTTCGCTTTCGAGGTCCTTTATTTATGTCTTAATATTGGATCCTGATGGTAGCGGCAGCCGTGTTTGGTTTTATCTGCTTGTCATCGGCCGGTCGTGGAGAGACTGTCGTTGTTCAGGTTAGGTTACGATGTGAATTTTGCGTAGTGGCGGGACATTTGGTCGAGATTTTTTTTTAGCTCTCGATTTGCTTTCAGTGTTTTCTCTTATACGAATTATTTTCGTTATAGACGGTTGTATAGAGATGAAAATAAAATGTGTCTTCCTCAAAGAAAAATCAAAAATTAAATGCTACACTTGGAATATTTGATTTGATAAAAAGATAATCTATTTATCCCTTATCCTATTCTATTTGTCTCTAAAGACAGCATATAGATTCGTTCGATCAATATATCTGAAAGCTTTAGCCAAATTCATAAGAATATATATATATATATATATATATATATATATATATATATATATATATATATATATATATATATATATATATATATATATATAGTAGTATAGTAGGTACCCTGAAGAGTCTGAACATCAAGAGACGAAACATATGCCCTGGGGCTCGTCTCCAGTCATCAACCAACAAAAATACATTATATATATATATATATATATATATATATATATATATATATATATATATATATAAATATATAATAATAATTATATTTATTTGTTCCCAAAACCATAAGGTATTGAACATCGTTAAGATAGTACGTAATAAACACTGTAATTCACCACTACATTCACTACTACATTCAACACTAATAATTCTGTATAAAAAACAGAAAAAAAATTAAGACAATTGGAAAAAAAAGAAGAGGAGAGAAATACCCAGTCAATATAGTATTGTTAACATAATTTACATGATTTAGCTGAAAATATAATACAAACATAAATACTCAAAACAGGCTATTCTAATAATTTAATTATATATATATATATATATATATATATATATATATATATATATATATATATATATATATATATATATATATATATATATATATATATATATATATATCAGATTCAATTCAGATCAATGTCAGATTTCTTTGGACTGCGTCCAATAAGGCAACAGTACCCAACCGTTGGGTTCCACAATCTCGAATGGAACACACAACAACCTGCGTCTCCGCCTTAATGAGCCTCTTTGTTGGTTGATGACTGAAAACATTGGTTGTTGGCTGTGGATAGGGTTTCCCTATTCTTGATGGGGGAGCATGAGTAGGTATCCTGAAGAGTCTAAACATCAAGAGACGAAACATATGCCCTTCAGTTGAAGGGATTGGTGGAGCTCGTCTCCAGTCATCAACCAACAAAAATGCATATATATATATATATATATATATATATATATATATATATATATATATATATATATATATATATATATATATATATATATATATATATATATATATATATATATATATATATATATATATATATATATATATATATAGAAGACTAAAAAAGCAACTGGATAGCATAATACAGAAAATTGAAAATATACAAGCACTAAATAAACACTTAATAAAAATTAATAATAAATAATTAACCGCGAGTCTAAGAAAAAGGGGTGGGAATAAATGAGCAAAAACAAAATATATGTACTTTTGGAATACATTACTTAAAAACATATTGTATATTGTATTATTTATATTGTAAGGTATCTTGTACCTATCTGGTTATGGAGCATTCCATAGTAACAAAAAATTACTGAACCACAAGAGAGTTAAGTACAAGGAATAAGTTGCAAATATAAAAGACAATAATAAATAACGTATGCCGCAGAAACTATAACACTCAATATCTAGAAAATGGTAACTCGGAGCCACATTTGCAAGGTATACCTTTTTTACGTAAAAAAGGTGGGCAAAATAATATTTTCATTAAAAATACACCTACACTAAGGCGCAAAAAAGTTGTGATCTTTTAACCGTAGAAAAGTATCGCAAACAGCGCCCTCTACAATGTACATAAGAATTTTCGAGAAATGTTAATGTCTTATCTTCAAAAAACCCCCACTACCAAATTTCGTTCAAGAAAGCTACTGCTTAAGAAATTTATTGACCAAAATTGAAAATAAAATTATAATTTTAACACCCTGTATGTTGGTTACTATTAACTTTTGAACTAAGGTAAGTTGGGTTAAATCGCATTATTTTTACAAAAAAATCTACAATTTTGCTGTGTACCATTAATTAGCGGACACCCGCTGTGCTACCCGTAGTCTTTGAATTGATTGTGATGTGAGTGTCCATATTTCACTACCGTATGTCAGAACAGGCAGCACACACTGATATTTTTTTTTTCTTTTCAGACAAAGTGGGAGTTTGTTGTTAAACACTATGTTGACCTGCCAAATACCTTCCAGCCACACTTAACGCGCCGTTTCACTTCCTGAGCAGTATCACCCTCCACTGAAATCCTTTGCCCAAGATATATAAAATGGTCCACGATCTCCAAATCCCCTGTCCTCAGCGAATTTATTGAACCATTTATTTTTATTCCATCCTGTTCCCAATCCAGATTATGAATTACCTCTTCAAGGCAGGTTGAGAAAAGAACAGGCGATATTGAGTTACCCTGCCGTACACCCCGTTCTATATTGATTTTAACTTCAAGATCATTCATGTGAACTGTCGCTATAGCTTCGTCATACATGGATCTCAGTAGGTTTACATAGACTGTGTTAGATGGCATAATCTTACAGGCCTCTGAACATCATCATTTACAAATTCAAAGTTTCCCTCGCCGTTTGATACGTGGCGCCATCTTGTTGAAAGAACATACTGTTAAAGTGCATATTATGCAATTGGGGCTATAAAAAAATTCTTAACATATTGCGATAGCGTAAAATGGCCCTATAACCGCTCCAGCCCACAGTACACACCACACTCTTACTCAAAGAGAATCTAAAAGTTCTTCTTCAATCATTCCACGATTTTTGATGAAATCGTGGGATGACTTCGTCGGAAAACATAATTTCATTGCAGAATTCAGCACTATTTCTAACTCCATAAATCTGCACAATCCTAAAACGTTCTTGTTAACAATTAAATTGCCGGGTCTCTAGATGGCACAGGCGAAAAAGAGTTAAGTCGTTGAAAAACAGCGCTAAATTGAAATATCGAAGTACATATTGGGACACCATTTATAAAACATAATGAAAATCATATACATACTTGATACATAATATACACAGTTTTGAATAAAGTTATATCGTGAATAGAGACACAAAAAGATATTGTGTTAAGGTTGAGAACAACGTACTTTCTTAAAAGACGCCGGAACAAAATATCGGAAAAAATACGAGTTGGTCTCATCTCACCCCATCACCTTCCATCTTCCGTTCTCACGCCGCCGTCATTATTATTGTTATTATTATTATATCGTCGTGAACTCCCGCACCAACTAATGGTCGCCGTAAACATCTCCGAAGCGCATTAAAGGAGCATTACTCGTCGGGTACAAAGCGGGCGGCGTGCGTGCCGCCCCATTCCCGGCAGCGGCGCGCTCCATAAATTAATCGGTTCCCTTTAAGTTATGGCGGCAATTAACCTCGGTCCGCTGCCCCATCGATAGGCGTAAATCACCCTGCGAGGATCTCGCGGCCCGTACTCAACCGCCGCCGCTGAGAACGTGCCAGCCATAGAACGTGCATCTTGGACGATTTGAACGATGGGTTCATGGAGATACTTGACAAATGAACCAGTCTGTTTTACAAAAAAAAATACTAAAGAAACTTAATGACATAACTTGAGCTACATATTCAGCTACATATTCAGGGACCGAAAATGAATATAAACATGGGTCCTATTCTGAACTATTAGAGAGATACAGGGTCAAGATATTGCTGCAAGTATTGCTGCAAGTTATTTCATTGATTTCATTATGCCTTTGTTATTCTCTCATCGTGAATATGCTGATATATTATTTGGTTATAGATTTTGCAACGAAAGCTCAAATCGTATATCCGAATATCTCCGAATATCAACGTCGTTTCCCGAATCGGAGACGACCAGATAGAAGAGTTTTTGAACAAGTTTTTTATCACTGCTTGAGAATCTAGTATGTTTTCAAACGCAAGAATTGTATCTCAACGGCAATTGATATTTGTTCCTGAGAAACAATGAGAGGCCATCCCTTACATTGAAAATGATCCAAGCATAAGTACAAGGCGGATTGCAAATATTTGCGAAATGATACAATCGCCTGCTTGGAGAACTCGTCACATGAATTGTTTACATCCATTTCATTTACAACCGATGCAACATTTAGAGGAAGTTGATCTGATCCTTTGGTTTACCCAGGATTGCTCTTAATTTATTATTCGGTTTGTAGAATAATTGTCTAAACTTAAGTTTCCTAATTAATTTATCTGCAATATCCTCATTATAACCATTCACTGCGGACACCTCCCTAATTGATATTAATTATTTGTTGTAATTATTTAAAGGAAAATTGATTAATCTGTTTACTATAGAATTTAAACTAGTCATTATATTTTAGAAGCTATGATTCGAATCGTTACGAATGTACCTCAAAGTGGTAGTGTTTTCTATTGATATGTATTGTCCATTTTGAGAGTAAAACAGTTTATGAAGAATAATTTTTTGTACACCTGATTTTTTGTTCTTTTTAATCCATCAGGTGCCATAAGTTCTCAATGGGATTAATATCCTGTGATTGGGGAGGTATAATCGCCTTTTTCAAATTTTATAGGGCAGCCATTATTTCATAATCCTCGCAGTGTGCGTCAAGTAATGTCTTGCTGTAATTTCGACACCATTTCAGATACATTTTCGGGAAATATGTCCACATACTCCAGAGCATTTAGGATACCATAAATAACTACTAAATTTTCACTCCTTGCACAAAACATACAATCCCAAACCATAATATATCCACCACCATGTTTTATTGTATGAATGTTATTTCGAGGATCCAATGTGGTCTTATTTTTTTAAGGTTTCTTTCAGGCACACCTCACTATATATCGGAAATTATGTACATCATTTCTTTCAGTCCTAGTTCTGATGTTTACTCGAAAATAAATAGTAACATCATTGACCACTTCTTGATTTCAAATGAAACCATTTTATTTTCTAACACATTTTTTCTTTGAATTGTGGCCAGTTCTCATGTCTTTTCACCAGTGACAGCTCGCGAGGGAGGTCATTGGGGGGCCGCCCCTCCCGCATTTATCACGGTAAACAATTTTGCAGAGCAAAACACCATATTTTATTTCCGTTCTTTTTCTTTTCATTAACTCATTTTCCTGGTTCACCTCCTGTATACGGTTTCAATAGCACGAAAAGTTAAAAGCAGGAAGGGAAAAACAAAAAAAAATCTTCAACAGCACTATTTTCTTCTATGCCCTCCCACTTTAAAAATTCACAAGCCGCCACTGCTTTTCACTATGTAATTAACTGTAGATAAATTAAATTTTATATCTTTGGCAATTTGTCTCAATTTTTCATTTTTTTTCAAAAATGTTTGCTTATAAAATTCACAATTTCCTTACATGTCTCTAAAAGCAACTCTAAACTTTTTGTAGTTATTACCATTATAACATTAACACTCAACACTAATGTTATAACTGTTTAAAATGGATTAAGTTTGCTTGTTTTTCTGTATCGAATTTATTTATAACCTTTAAAGTGGTAAAATAAAATAAACGGTATTTTTTTGAGAATTTTATATCAAGACTTTTATTATTTAGAAGAATTTTATATTTAGACCAAGCTCAATATATGAACATACTAGAAACTGACGTGTGAAGTCATCCGTACAATTCAATACACTACCATGACCAAAAAGTAAGGGAACTTTTGTTTTAAAGATTCACGCATATTACATATCGTTACAACCAGTTGATTTTTAAGTTAATATGACTCTCCTTGCTGACTATCTGACAGAAGTTTCATATAATTTCGCTGCTAGGTTAGAAATTATAACGCCTTTTTTAATTATTAAAAATTCTTGTAAATTTAAAAAATCAGCACAAGAAATTAAATTTTTTGCCGACGCATTAAAAATGCTAAGAAACAGTTACGAAGATAGCGTTATATAAAAAAAAGTGGTAGAAGGGCTTTAGTGATGGTTCAGAAACATTGAAAATGAACCTCGTTCATGAATGCCTTCCACGTCAACCAATGAAGAAAACATTACCATAATCAAGGAGCTCGCACTGAGTAATCGCCAATTAAGGATTAGATGAGAATCAATTCATGGTAGTTGAACCATTATAACGCACCATCTCCAGTCAAAATAATTATTCGTAAGTGCTAAAAATTGCTAAAATTTTGCTAAAATCAAATTTGCAAATTGCTAAAAATCAAATAAACACCGTTCCACAAATACCATATTCACCAAATATAGCACGTTGTGACTCTAACAAACGTTGGACCAAGTGTATTACAATTAGTGGGGACTACTTATTAAAAAACGAAATTAATTTGGATAAATAAATAAATAACTTATCTTTATTATATCTTTATTTTCGTATTTTATCTTTATTTTATTTTTATCTTTATTTAGTGCTTCTACATTGCTTCTATATTTTCTATTTTCTGTATTATGCTATCCAGTTGCTTTTTTAGTCTTCTATATATATATATATATATATATATATATATATATATATATATATATATATATATATATATATATATATATATATATAGAAGTTTCCTAAAGCTCCAACACTTCGTCCACGCAGGAAGCGGACAACGGCTGAACCCGAAGGTTTATTTCGGGAACAGACGGCTAACAGGGCTCTGGCAAAAAAAACCCAGGTCGCGTCTGTAGTGGCAACCACCGGCAACCTGGTCGGTGCCTGTTCACCCAGAGAGTACGGCTGTACACCACGCTCCAGAAACTAACAATCCCTGGTTCTAAACTCCCAGTGGAAACACTGGACCCATAAGCTTATAAGCAATCATGACTCATGCAAGTAATAACAATAATACCACCCCAGGTGGTAACCAATCCACCCGTCGACAGACGGCAACCGGGTGCTCGGATTCTGGGGAACCTGGACTTTCACGATTTCAAAGAAAGTCGGAGCTTTCCGGCAAATTTCCACATAAAACTCCTACATGCATTGGCACCTTCAACATCAACACGCTAATCCAACCAGGAAAACTTCACAACCTAACCTCAGAACTTAACAGACAAAAGATACTTGTGCCTCCCCTACAAGAAACACGCATCACATATGAGGACACGGTAGACTACGGAAACTATCGCATATTCAAAAGCAAGACAGACAAACGAGTAACCAGGGGTACTCCGCTTCTGGGCATGGACTTTGTGGTACACAAAGGGATAGTTAACTCTATTAAGGAAATTACCCCCATAAACAATAGACTGATGACAATGCGCATACAGTGAGCCAATAAAAAATACACCATGATCAACGTGCATGCCCCCACAAACGGGGACAACAAGAAATACCCCAAGTCTACAGAGAAATTCTGGGCAACACTAGAAAAGATAATGGCAAAGGTCCCAAAGGATGACGTCAAAATTTTACTGGGCGACTTTAACGCACAAATCGATAGGGAAAAAATCCATCAGAAAACCGTATACAGAATAAACTGAAGATCATGTCAACATCACTCAGAAAATCTCCACGAAAACAGAAGACATGGAGATCGCCTATACAACAGATTGGTGAATTCCAGCTAGACCACGTTGCGATCTCATACCCACAACAAAGAGAGATCAATGATGTTCAAGTCCGCAGGGGCGCAAACATCGACTCAGACCACTACCTAACACGAATCAAAGTAAAATTCACCCCAAGGAGAATTCTTCAGAAGAAAGCACACCTACAGAAATTCAACACGAAAAGGATCAAGGAATCCAACATAACAGAGGAATGGGAAAAGGAACAGGCAAAATTCCACAAAAAAAAAAACACAAAAAGCACAGGAACTGATCCCATTGAAAAAGAACACAAAACACCCGTGGTAGGATTCGGAATGCGAAAGTGCATTGCAGCGACGCAAACGAGCACTTCAGGAGTACAACAGTAAAAAATCCCCAGAAAGCCAACAGCTTTTTAACGAGACAAGAAAACAGACCGCCAAAATTATTAGACAAACTAAGAGGAAGTACATGAAGGAACAACTAGACTCTATAGAGTGTGGAGGATCAGATATACACACATATATATATATATATATATATATATATATATATATATATATATATATATATATATATATATATATATATATATATATATATATATATATATATATATATATATATATATATTTATATATATGTATATAGATTTTTTCAATAATTGTCTAATCTTATGTTTCCTAATTCATTTATCTACAATATTCTTATTATAACCATTCACTGCGAACACCTCCTTAAATCATTCTTTGTTCTAATTATCATTGTTTAAAGGAAAATTGATAACTCATTTACCAAAGAATTTAAACAAGCCATCTAATTTTGGAAGCTATGATTTGAATCGTTGCGAATGTATCTTAAAGTGGTAGTGTTTTCTAATGGTATGTATTGTCCATTTTAAAAGTATAACTAAACAATGTTTGAAGAATAATTTTTTGTACATTTGATTTGTTGCACTTCAACAGTGACTACTTATTAAAAGAGGAAATTAATTTGGAAAAATAAATAAATAACTTGTGTTTTATTTTAAAAAACTCGTCTTTATGATTATAGTAGCATTTTGACATTTGTTGTACATTCATTTTGATAAACCCTGTATAAACAGAAACGTTTATTTAACTAGACTAAAAACCGAAAGCTCAATTTCGTCTTAATGTTCCGTCATAAAACGTTTCCAGCACTAAGTTCCGCTGCTTTTATGCCGTGGCTCTGATGCAGAGGCGTTTTGGGACGTCACGTCGCAGGATGAAGCGTCTTTGGTGTCGTTCGACGTCAAAAAATGGGCGATTCAGGCATGGGTAGGACGTGGGTCGTACGGAACTAACTGCCGGAATGGAATTGAATGCAGTCATGAATTTGCGACCTTTAGAATTGGCACTGGGAGGCGTTGTATCTCAGTAAGTTTGGAGGATGATCGCCCGTAAATGCATTTTATATATTATTAATAAATAATCCTTGAATTTTCACAATTGTTAATATGTGGAGAAGAAAGAATTGATAAATTCAGTGAAAAGGCTGAACACAATAGTTGATGAGTGTGACTTTTACATTTCGAACAGTGTTGCTACTATTACGTTTCAACGTTCCGACACACTATTAGAAAACTCTTTAACAGTGACAATCCTAGATATAACAGGTCTTTCAAATTAAGCAGTTTTTTTAATTCTTGAATAAATCATAGATGGTGTTGTGAAATTACCTTGGTCTAGTCTCATTTCAGAAGTGTAATGTAAGACATTCATAAAAATAGAGTCGTACACAATACAACAACGTGTTAAAATTGTTGCATTATTTTACGAAATGGGTGTTCAATGAAAAATGTTTTTAGAAAATTACATGATATTTACGGTTTGCACAATCGTTCATCTAAAAGCACTATCAATCGAATTGTTCAAAAATTTCAAAAAACTGGTACTGAAAAAACTGGTCGGTGGAAGATAAAAAAAAATGATATATAGTCGTAGTAGTCAAATCACAAGAGCATATTGATTTGGTACGTAAAAGTGTTGTTGAAGACCCAAAAATTTCCATTAGTCGACGTTCACAACTATTAGGACTCCATAGCATGGCGCATATTCAAATAACATAGGTACTAAAGCCACTGGATCATTAAAAATTGGTGGCTATGAATTGGTGGTCATGAAAAATCTTCACATCCTAAACGAGTCACTGTTTAGTGAGCATTCAGGTCAGAAGGTGTAATTGGGCCGAATTTCTTTCAGAATACTACTGGTGAATACTGTTCGATATCGTTAGATGATAACTGGATTTTTGTGGGCTAAATTGAATAATATTGATCTGGAGGATATGTGGTTCCGACAAGATGGCGCTACACCTCACTCTGCTAATCAAACAATTGATTTAGTGAAAGAAAAATTTCCTGGACGAGTTATTGCAAGAAACGGTGATGTTAATTGGCTGCCAAAATCATGTGATTTGACACCGTTGGTCTATTTTCTTTGGGGTTGCGTGAAGTCTATAAGAACAATCCATTCCTAAAGGATGAAATTATTCAAGTCATTAATGAGATAGAGCCACGGTTATGCCAAAATGTCATTCAAAATTTTGATAAAAAAGTGGATGTCTGTAAAGCTGCAAGAGATGGTCATTTGGTAGATATTGTATTTCGTGTTTAAATATCATCCACTATGATTCAATTATCAATAAAAATTTCTTTGAAATGAACGCAAATTCTGTGTTTTATTCAAGAATAAAAAAAACTGCTCATTTTGAAAGACCTTTTCCTCTGTCAAATCTGTAACTATTTCTACTAAACTATAATCTCCTATCAACAAGCACCTGTAGAATTGATATCAAGCTCAACTTCTGTCTTATACGAGGGTTCTTCAAAAAGCCACAAGCCACAAAAATACACAAGATTTTTGAAAGTTTTTATTCAACATAGTTCTAGAGAACAGAACAACAACATATATGGAGAACAATGACACAACACCAAAGCATCCACTCTTATTTTAAGCTGAGAATCCATCAACCTTGCTTTTGAATTTCTCCGATCTTGTGTAAACATTAGAAATATTTTGAGAGATTCCTGTAGATGGTCTAGCAGTGTACGACAAATATTTTCTTCCAACATTGCTTCCAGTTCTTCATCCTATACTTTTTTGGCTGATCCAGATTTTCAGCATCAGTAAAATAAATGTTTCCAATTTAAAATTATCAGAACCACTTCTCTATGAAACAGCACTATCTCCCAAAGCCGCATGTTTCGCTTTTAATATCGAAAAGAACGTATCCGGTCTACAACTGCTTTTTCAGATTATTATAATAGCCTCCTTTTGGTTCTCTATTATTTCTCTTACAACGTCAATTTTTCTTGCAACCACAATTTGTTGATTCAAACTTATAGTGAACTGCATTTTTTTAAATCTACAGGTTATTTACTGATAGTCAACAAATTTCACTCAAAAATCATAGCGAAGAACACTAGAATAATAATTCGCAAACAGTCCTCGTAAACAAAATCTTTCCACCCCAAATACTAATAAATTTTGTTTTTTCTTCAATGATTTTTATTTTCTTTTCGATCTGATTACCGTACTGCCTCTTCCGCCATCTTAACCAACGCCAGCGCAGCAGTTTTCTGGCCTACACGCCCTAATCGTTTCAGATATAACCTGCTTCCTGCTTATCTGATAAACTACCGAAGTATTTTTGCCCCGATCCCAAAATTTAAAAAATCGTCTCCGCACGATCTGCTGCGACTGTCTGATTTATGTGCTTGCCGCCCGTCAGAGGTCCCCGCTGCTGCTGCTGCTGCTCCTGCTTCTGCTGTTGCTCAACCTGCATCGTGAAAGTAGTGGTGGTCGAGCGTCAGATTTAATATCGTATAAAAATATCACTTACTGCAACTGATGTTTTATTAAAGTTACTAGTAATTATTATCCATTTTATTTAACAATTACGATAATAGATATATATAGATCCGTTTATTTTGATATATCAAGTTACATAATTTTTTTTCGTGTGGTAAACATATCGAGTTTCGAGCCAAATAAAGAGCACTTGTGGCACGTACTGCATTTCTTGTCCAATCAAACGACAAACGCGAGCAAAGACGATATGCAAACTCAACAACAAATGATAGAGAGGTTAAATGTTGGTCGCCGAACAATTTGTGATCGCCTGCATGCCATGGGAAAGATCCGGAAGGCAGGAACGTGGGTACCATATCAGTTGAACGACAAGCAGATGGAAAAACGGTGTGCGAAGTATCGCTTTCTTAGCTTGGAAGATAGACGTTTTTGCATCGGATCGTGACTGGAAACTGAAAATGGAAACTGAAAATATATATATTGGGGAGACCTCAAACGCAGAAAATCATAGGTTGCCCACCGAATCGCTTTAGAAAGAAGACAATGATGTGCATTTGATGGGTTCAGAAATATGTCATGTACCATAAGCTTCTGAAAACAGATGAAATATTTAATACGGTTTGCTACAGTCAACAAATGATCAATTTGAACCATGCGTTGATCGAAAAGCGACCAGAATGGGCTACAAGACACGAAAAGGTGATTTTGCAGCACGACAATGCCCCATCACACACAGCAAAACCAGAAGAGACACCATTTGTGCGCTTGGCTGGGAAGTTTTACCCCACCTACCATACTCACTAGACTTGGCCCCTTCCAACTACCGCTTGTTTTTATCAATGTCTCACCTACTTTCCACGAAACATTTCAACAATTACGAAGATGTCGAAAAATGGCTCGATGACTGGACCACATCAAAAGATGTGCGGTTTTTCTAGAAGGGCATTCAGAAATTGCCAGAGAAATGGAAAAAAATTGCAGCTAGCGATGGTGCATAATTTGAGTAAACCATTTCCTACCTTTCACCCAAATGAAATGTCTTTATTTAAAACAGATTAAGAATTATTAATGACCGCAAATATAAGAAAATTACAAATAGACATGGAGAAAAAAATTCTAGGAACAAAACTAGGAAAAAAGACAACGAAATAGGCCAGGAAACGAAAAGGAATAAAAAACATAATAGAAAACATAACTAAACACAAATGGAACTAGGCTGTAGACTAGTCTATAGAAGACAACTAACTATAGATAAACAAAGAAGATAATTTAGTGAAGATTTAGAAAATAAGGAACAAGCATAAAAAAAACCACCGCGAAGTTGGGTGGATGACATAAGAGAGGCGACAGCAAAACAGAGGCACCGTAAAACCCAAGAGAGGGACAATGGAAAGGAAGAAGAAAAATCTATATCCAATGATGACCGACAAGAGGTTGAACAAGAAGAAGAGAAAGACACGATATAAAAAAGAAAGTAACGAGCTACAAAATGAATCATAACAAAGTTCTTTGACTTAATCAACCATAAATATTAGATTGAAAATATTATACAAACATTCACAAACTCAAGTATAACTTAGCTAGTATTAAAAAGGTGTTTGTTAAAGATACTTATAACTTACCGAAACACTTGAAGGCTAATTAAGGCGTTAAATGTTGACAGTTTCAACACATCTAAATACCATAAGCAAGATATAAAGTGAAGGAAAATGACTTGCCAAGCAAAAGAAGACTTTGATAATTTTTTTCATAGTCAAAAAATATCGACAACTCCTCGTATCTATTTTTTTAAGGGGCGACCACCCGCCGCCCTATTTGAAATGCATCGCCCATGCACTCGTGACCATTTCTGTAAAATCGATAGTTCCATCCGAAGCGAACGGTCGAAATTTGCGAGACTGCACTCGACTCCGTCTCTGCTCGTTAATTTCGTACGAGCCAGGCTCAGAGCCGGGTCTGAATGGGCCATTTTGCGACGCCGAACGACGCCCGAGACGCCTTATCTCGCACCGCGACGTCCCGAAACGACTTTGCGCCAGAGCGACGGACACAAAAACCGTCGAATTTCTCCGATAGAACGGTGTTGCTAACGGTTTACGAGGGAACGCTGAAATGAAATAATGAGTTCATTTTAAAAAAATATCCCAAGAAAATAGTTTTTATGTTTGACAGTATATTTATCTAAAGAAACACGTATCTGATTAAATTTACTCTCAGGTTTGTTCGCCTAACTAATGAGAGCCAGAAAGGTCGAAAGCTACAATATTGGGGTTATAACTATCCCAAGGATAGTAGATCCTTTAGATGATGCAAAACGTAAATTCGCAGAAATATCGTCAAAATTCGGTGTTTGCGACTACGGCGGAAAAATTTAACTTTTCGTCTAAATGTGAAAAGTCCATAAATGACTGTAAATTTTGGAGCTTATTACGACTTCTATTCGTCATCCTCAATCAGGGAAAGACCCGGATAAAATTGTCTTCTAAGAAATGAATATACAGAAAAATGTATCGATCCAGAACATTAAAGTTCGATGCGTGGTCACGAGGATTTGTAGAACTCCGCAAATGCCACAGGTACAACCATTGTGCTCTGATAATTTCACCAAAACTGGCGTTTGCAAAGAGAACTACTTCTTGAACTAACAAAATCAAACTAGATTAAAGCAGCTCTCAGAGACAAGCTCTAAACGTAACAGTAATTTATAGACAAAAAATATATTTCACATTTAGACAAAGAGTTAATTTTTTGGAGCGTAGTGTAAAGGTTGAATATTAACGAAATTTTGCTAATTTAGGTTTTGCATTTGCAACTCAATTGGGTTTTTGAATAAAAAATAATTATCGATTTTTTAATTTATTTTAAAACTTTATCATAAATAATATTGATAATCGATGCGAAAAACTTTTAAAAAGTTGTTTGCAATTAATTATAAATGAATTAAAATTCATTTATTCCACGATTGTTTGCCATGTTTGTGACGTCATTATGTTAAAGTGTACTGTCAATAGGTTTTACCTATTCCTATTAATATATATATATATATATATATATATATATATATATATATATATATATATATATATATATATATATATATATATATATATATATATATATATAATTTAGGCTTTCTTTGCGCCCATACTAATTTAATTCTCGCACTACGAGCTTTTTTCCTTTCGCCAGTCCCATTTGTTCCGGTCTTTCTACATTTTTCTCTCTGGCCAACCTCCCAAACGTTAACCGTTAAACGTTAATGTTGAAATTATTGAACTTTACTTAACAAAATATTTTTGTTTACTAATTTAATTCAGTAATGTGTGACAAAAAGTTCATAAAGGTCAATTTTGATCATATACCTGGTGTGGATATTTTTATAGTCACAGATTTGACAATCCGTTCAATTAAAATGAAGTTCGGGGTATTAAAGCATCAATTGAGTTTATACAAAAATTATAATGTAAATAAAATAAGAAACAAAATATTTCTATTAAATATAATTACATTATTTGTAAGGTGTCACGCGAAAGTTACGGTGTCAAGGCTAGAGGTTATGTTCAATTTAGCTAGCAAGCTTATACAGATACCCTAATTATTAATGAAAAAACGAAGAAAAGTTCAAGACACTCAATGTCACGATTGTATAGCTTCAGCAGGTAATAAATACTCAAACATAAAAAATTGATATAATGTTATAAATAATAATTTTTCGTATATATTTGATTTGATATTGCAAAAAGTTGATGTTGCTTTAGGATTAATACGTCGAGCTGCTTGGAACCATTAATTTCAACGTTTAATTCAACGTTATTATTTCGACACACAGTATCGTTTTAAAGGAACAAAAATACGAACTATATCAAATTATTTAAAACTGTAGTTTAATATAGTTCGTATCTGAAAAAGACACTGTGTGTCGAAACAATTGTAATACATACAGTTTTTTAATATAGTGAAAATGTATATATAAATCTTTAATATTTTCATCAAGTATCGACTATGTTAGTTAAATATAATTTGATTTTGTTGGTTCAAGAAGTATTTCTCTTTGTAAATACGTGTCCGTCAATTCATTAACACAAATCGATTGATAGATACCGAAAAAAGCTGCAGTGCAAGCTATTGAAACAATATATAGTCTGAAAGCTGTATATCTCCTCCATATCCGAGACTGACATCATTAGAATCGGTCAACGAATTGTCAAGTTATAGCGTTTAAAGTGACCGTACCTTTTGTCACCAAATGCATCATCAACGATGCGAATTCGACTGTGAGATTTTAACGGAGTAATTAAATACAACCAAAGACATTTGGGAAAGGATTTAAACAAACGTAAAGTCTGTGCTCCATTTGTTCCTTACGTTTTAAATGAAGACCGTCACTGTTCCTGAATTTTTAGCAAAAAACAAGACTTTGTACTTCAACATCTTCCGTATTCACCTGATCTATCTCCATGAGACTATTTCCTGTTCCCGAAACTGAAACTAGCCATGAATAGAACCAAAACAAGAAAAAATTGTGACAATGTTACACAAAGCTAAGAAGCCGTGCCGTGAAGTGATTCCAAAAAACGGTATATAGATGTGGAAGGGATGTGAATAAAAAGAAGTAATTTTGGCTAAATAACATTTTTTTTAACTTAAAAAGTTCCATTATTTTTCCGACATACTGTGTATTGAGGGCATTAAAAGGTTAGAAGAAAACGGTACAGATGGAGACAGTTAGATACCTAAAACAATGTTTCTTTCAAAAATTTGAACCACAGCCCTGTTCTCCAAATCTGATCCCATTGACATATCAACTTACCGGATTATCACTTAGAGTTATCATTGTGCCCCTTTTTAAATTTCTAACGCTCTTGTTGGACAACTCTATATTATTAGAGAAATAGAGTTTAAAACACATGAAAAAATCAAATCGAGTTAAATTATCACGCGAATTTTTGTATGCAGTTCTGAGACGTAAAGATTATCAGGTTCTTGAGGCTATAAATAATGAGTTTTCTTCAATCTTTCAGACATCTTGCCGAATCGTTAAAATTTATTTTTTATGCAGATGCCCTAGCAGCAGATATGCGTAATTTAATGTATTTTGAGTGACTGTATTTCGAAATACATGCACTGATGAATCTAATATGATTAATTAGGATATTACAGCCATTATAAACCCAACGACACTAAAGTGTTTTATTAAAAGTGCAACAACAAAAATCGCATTAATAAATAGTAGAAATTGATACTAATATATATATGAAAATGTTTATATTAAATTACAAGGGCTTTTTTGGAAATTTCTCTATCAATTTTTAATCTGATTTAATTAAATTCTACAAAAATTGAATTTGTATTAATTATTTTTTATAAAAAATAGACCTAAACTAAACACCAAACCACTTTTTTTTTAACTTCTTGATACGCGTTTCGCTTGCCATTTTAGCATCATCAAGAAATGATTCGATCTGATATTTTAGTACAGCATATATTTTACTTAATACTTACATATACTTACTTAATTTTTTTAAATATCTAGAAAATAGATGGTTTTTCTCACGAAATATATCGGTAATTCAGCGTGCTGTCGTTTAGACAGTTTATTGCGGGAACAACCGTGCCCTCGCAGGAATTTCCACTCGGCTTCTTGATGTGGGTGCAGTAAAAAATCACGATTTCTAACTCCGCGCTCGCCATAAATCTAAGCGGGGCAGCTGCTGACGACGACCGTCTCGTTGCGTATAGAATGGACACTTTTTCCTGCCAAGATAGTTGTACGAAAAACCTGAAATAATTTTACGAAATCTTCAAATTTCCCGTAGATATTCGCGGGATTAGTTAAGTAATTATATAAACACTACTCTTACTTACGATGGATGTTGAAAAAGTAATGTTAATGTACAGAAATTATTGAATTTTCAACCAAATAAGGTTTTTTTTTTTTTTATTTATAAAACATCCCTGAGGAAGTTTTCCAAAATTACAATCTGACCAAAGTTGATCAATGAGTAATGTTGTACAAACCTAAGTTACTACAAAAGAAAAGATGATTTTAAGAACTTACTCACTAGTATCCCTTAAATTAAATCCAATAACTTAATTACACCAATATTAACGTATACACCAGCACTATGCTCTGCTTTTTTACTAACACAAACGTTCAAACCAACTCAAAGGGTTTGGTCCTCTTAAGTCTTCTGATTTGACTTGTATTATCAAGGAGCTGGATGGCCTCGACATTGACGTGCTGAAGAAGTCGCTGCTCGTGACTCTGGGCAAATCTGCTAATGGTCTGGGTAACGGTGTCAATTTCCAAGTCCCTATGGAGGTCACTGTTTCTGAAATACCAAGGGGCATTTGCAATGTTCCTTAGTACTTTGTTTTGGAATCGCTGGATTATTTCCAAGTTGTTCTTTTTGGCACAACCCCACAGCTGGATGCCATATGTCCATACGGGCTTTAGAATTTGTTTGTACAAGAGTACTTTGTTGTAGACTGACAGAGGGGAATTTCGTCCAAGCAGCCAATACATTTTTCTAAATTTGATGTCAAGTTCTTCTTTTTTCTTTTTGACATGAGCCCTCCAGCGTAGCTTGGCATCTAAGTGCCCTCGCAGGAATTTCCACTCGGCTTCTTGATGTGGGTGCAGTAAAAAATCACGATTTCTAACTCCGCGCTCGCCATAAATCTAAGCGGGGCAGCGGCCGACGACGACCGTCTCGTTGCGTATAGAATGGACACTTTTTCCTGCCAAGATAGTTGTACGAAAAACCTGAAATAATTTTACGAAATCATCAAATTTCCCGTAGATATTCGCGGGATTAGTTAAGTAATTATATAAACACTACTCTTACTTACGATGGATGTTGAAAAAGGAGGTCACTGGAGGTCACTGTTTCTGAAATACCAAGGGGCATTTGCAATGTTCCTTAGTACTTTGTTTTGGAATCGCTGGATTATTTCCAAGTTGTTCTTTTTGGCACAACCCCACAGCTGGATGCCATATGTCCATACGGGCTTTAGAATTTGTTTGTACAAGAGTACTTTGTTATAGACTGATAGAGGGGAATTTCGTCCAAGCAGCCAATACATTTTTCTAAATTTGATGTCAAGTTCTTCTTTTTTCTTTTTGACATGAGCCCTCCAGCGTAGCTTGGCATCTAATGTTATACCCAAATATTTTGCTGTATTAGCATATGGTACTTGGATATTATTTATACTAACGGGGATATGTTGATTTCTTTTGTTCGTGAAATTAATATGAGCGGATTTAGACTCATTTAATTTGATTCGCCATTGCTTAGTCCAGTTGTTAATTTTATTAACTGAGGTTTGCAGGTTTATTGCCGCTTCTTCGTGGTCTACGCCTACAGCCATAATAGCAGTATCGTCAGCAAATGTTGCTATCGTGTCTGGGTCTAATTCAGGAATATCACTGGTATATAATAGGTAAAGGACTGGTCCCAATACACTACCTTGCGGTACTCCTGCTTTAATATATTTTAGTTCAGAGTATGCATCTTCCTGTTTAACTCTGAAATATCTATCTGAGATATAAGACTTTAATAATTGCGCAAACTGTTTAGGCAAAAGCTTGTTTAATTTGTAGCTGAGGCCCTCATGCCACACTTTATCGAAGGCTTGGGCCACATCGAGAAATACGGTAGAACAATTTTTTTTTTTCTTCCAGTGACTTTTCAATTATATTTGTTATCCTATGGGCCTAGTCTATAGTTAAGTGGCTTTCTCTAAATCCAAACTAATGGTCTGGAATTATGTTCTTATCTTCAATGATTGGCTTCAATCTTTTAAGGAATATTTTTTTTGAAATAACAGGTAGCAAGAAGATTGGCCTGTAAGATGAAACTTCATTCGGTGGTTTTCCGGGTTTTGGAATCATTATCATTTCTGCTACTTTCCATATCTTAGGTACATACTTTAATCTAAAAGATGCATTTATAAGATATGTAAGTTTTACTATAGCTTTACGAGGAAGCTGTTTCATGACTTCTCCCGTGATTAAGTCAAACCCTGGGGCTTTTTTTGTGTTGATGTTTTCTTCAATTTCTGATGCAATTTCTTTTGGGGTAACAGGTCTTATGTCACTTTCTTCTTGGGCAAGATTTTCCCAGTCAAGTATGTTTTCACCTTCATTTGGCTGGAAAGTCCCTTCTAAATATTCAGAATATCTGTTAGCTTTTTGTAAATTGCTTTTTGCCCATGTTCCATCTGCATTTTTAATTGGTGGATTCTGCAGGATTGGTCTTTTTAGTGTTTTGGTAGCTTTCCATAGTGAATAGTCAGTTTTACTGTCATTTGACAGTTCACTTAGGTAGTTACTTATAGTATAATTTTTATTTTTTTGTATATCCCTTTTCAGTTGCTTTGTTGCATTATTTAATCTAGTTTTATCTGCTGGCGATCTAGATTAATGCCATATTCTTCTAAGCCTTCTTTTTTCGGTTATGAGTTCTTTTATTTCTCTGGGGTAGTTATTGCCTTTGGTTCTAGGAGTAATATTAGGTGTGTTATCCCATGCAGCCCTTTGGATAACGTTTAAAAATGTTTCCGCTTCATTGTCGAGTTGTTCTTCATTTCTTAAGTGGACTCTCAAGTCTACCGTTTCTTCAAGTTGAAGTTTAAAACTCTGCCAGTCAGTCAGTCGATTTGTCAATATAGGAGGAGTTTCCTTCTGTATGATGCTATCACTTAAGATCAGAAGAATGGGAGAGTGATCAGAGTTCATATCCCATGCCTCGTCCACATGCATATAGCTTACAGACACATTTCTAGTTATGAAAAAATCAAGTAGATCTGGTATTTTATTGGGGTCTGTTGTCACCAAATAAGGTTGTCACCAAATAAGGTGCAAAGGAATTTTTTGAACGGGGAGGATTTCGACGCTATACCAGAGAAAAAAATGTAACGCTGCGAGAAATTTTTTTTAAAACTTTTATGCACTTCCCGATCACATAATTCAATGGTTGAAAAAAAAGCAAAAATTCCACGTACATTTGGTAAATAAAAAGCAAATAATAAGTAAGTCCACCAAATTGGTAATGATTAACATGAAATCACAAATTTTCTTAAACTACGAATTACTTTATTGTTTTTTTTTTCGTTTTTTATAAACAATATTTTTCTTTAAATTATACAATAGATGTTTCAGTTAATAATATCGATTTTTTCGCAAAATTTGAGCCTTTATTTCTATAACAAAATATTATATTACCTTAATAATCAAAGTATTGGGCATCCTTAGCTATTATTTTTCTTATAGAAGCAGCATTGCAATTATTAGGTTGGACAATAAAAAAATTAAACAAAAAATTTTATGATGAAACAAATATATTATAGAGAAATGTCGTGTTTCTTTTAAAAGTTAAACATAATTAAGATAGTAGAGTGATACTTGGTTCACACTGTAAAACAACCATTCGTTTTAGACAAATGAATAAACGAATACGTTCACCATTTATTTTATACAATAACCACAATTCACTTTTTATAAATATCTTAACATTGTATAATTACTTCCCTTCATTATTTTCAAGACTGTTCCAAATAATTAGACAGCAAGAACCCTACTAAGGGAAGCTTGTATTTGAAAATGGTATATCTTTCAGAATAATGCTAATATGACCTATGTATATGCAATTGACAACAATAAAGAGTGCGAAGCAAAAGATACAGCCTATACACCGAAAACAATCACAACTTTACATCGGCAGAAAAAGACATCTCCCTAGAACGTAATTTGCGAAGGTGTGCAGCTTTAATCAGACACGCAGAGGTTGCTGCAGTGCAGGAATTTTATGCAGGAGCTCGGGGCTTATCGGGTGGACGATGCGTTGGCCAAAGGCCGGTGCGGAACGCGTCGGATAATGCAAATTTCGACACAGAAATTCGTGTTTTCGGATTGTATCTCGCTCGTTTTTTTTTCCTTCTTTGCTTCAACCTTGGTAAATTGTGATTTATGGTTAGCGCTGGATGAGGATCGAGCCTTTTAGAATGTTATAAAATTCAAAATTTTTGTTATATAGTTATTGAGGAAAAACTAATATTCCTATCTCAATTTAAAGTGAATATGTTCCTATGTTCCTATTCACTACTATTATTGAGTATGTTCCTATTCACTACTATTATTGAGTATGTTCCTATTCACTACTATTATTGAGTACGATTTACAAGAAATGCATCATCATCATCAGCCCGTATCGATCCACTGCAGGATGAAGGCCTCTTCAGTATGCTTCCAACCTTCACGGTCCTGGGCTTTCCTCTGCCACTCGGGTCCAATATACTTAACGATGTCATCAATCCATCGTGCTTTCGGTCTTCTTCGCGGACGTTTGCGATCAAGCGGTATCCACTCCAGGATTGCCTTGGTCCATCTGTCGTCCCATCGCCTCGCGATATGGCCTGCCCATCTCCATTTCAATTTCAATTGTTTTACTCTTTTACTCTTTTTATTTGTGTGTATATATATATATATATATATATATATATATATATATATATATATATATATATATATATATATAGATACAAATCGATAGACAAAAGCCATCAGAAAACGGTGGGCAAATTCTCTGGTCACAAATTCACCAACAAGAACGGCCCAAAACTCATCAAACTATGCCAACAGAATAACCTGAAGATGTCAACATCCCTCAGAAAATTTCCACAAAAACAGAAGACATAGAGATCGCCTATACAATATATCGGTGAAATCCATATAGACTATGTGGCGATCTTATCTCCAGAACAAAGAGAGATCCAAAATGTCCAAGTCCGCAGGGACGCAAACATTGACACAGGCCACTACCTAACATGAATCAACTTTACCCCGAAGAGAATCCATCAAAAGAAGGCATAAAAATACATAAATTCGACACCTAGAAGATCAAGGAATCCAACAAAACAGAGGAATGGGTAAAAGAACAGGTAGGTATATGGAAAAAATTATACAAAAGCACAGGAATTGATCCCATTGAAAAAGAACACGAAACATCCTTGGTGGGACTCGGAATGCGAAAGAGCATTGGAGTGACGCAAACGTGCATTTCAGGAGTACAACACTAAAAAATCCCTTGAAATCAACAGCTTGACGAGACTAGAAAACAAGGGGAACTATAGAGGGAGCCGTGTATATATACTCAAATGTAATTGCTTTAGAAAACGAAATGGGAGATTAGCACTAACGAATCAGGAGAATTGTCAGAAGCTGGCACGCTATTTCTCTGATCTATTCAACTGCCCCGAATGCGACCCAAGATCCCCCAAGGAAAATTGTATATATACCCACTTAGAATCCCCACCACCAATACAAGAAGAGATCCAAGGGCACATACACAAACTGAAGAATGACAGGACATCCGGTGAAGATGGTATCACCGCGGAACTATTGAAAAACCTCGGACTAAACTCATTGCAGGAACTCACGTAAATTATCATGAACATCTAGCAAACAGAAAAATTACGAGGCGAATGGAAATGTGCCCTTATCCACCCTCTGCATAAGAAAGAAGACAGAACATATGTGAACAACTACAGAAGAATCTCCCTACAACAAATCACCTACAAAATCCTCTCAGCATGCCTTCTCCACAGAATACAAGAACAACTAGAACATAAAATTGGCGAGTATCAGACTTAAACTCCACACAAAAAATGGCATAGAAAACATACTAGAAGAAGAAGAAGAAAATTATGAAAAAAATTCTCGGCCCAAAACTAACAAAGGAGGGATACAGAGTCCACTTGAGGAAGACCACAAAGAGCGGACTAAAGAAAAAGAAGGTTAAAATTCTATGGACATATCAGTAGACTCCCACCAACAATACTCACCAACAGAATTCTTACATACATACAATGGGTCAAGTCAACAATACCATTGATCGCACAAGTCAGAACTGATCTGGGGAAGGATATATCCAACAGAGATTGAGGGCAGAAGCGCGTACAGACGGAAGAGAGAAAGAGAATCCACGAAGAAATGATGAGAGGTGTGGGTGAACATAAGGAACACTCAAAAATGAATCAGAATGTTTTGTGTAATCCAACAATTGGACTGCGTCCAATAAAAATGAAATGCGTCCAGTGAAAATGACTGCGTTCAATGAAAATTAAATACGTTCAATGAAAATTTAACACTACATATATACGCCATCCGACGAGAAGTCGGCGAAAACATGGGTTGTTGGCTGTGTATAGGGTCTCCCTATTCTTGATGGTATGGTATATGTCGGTGTCCTGCTGAGTCTGAACCTCGAGAGACGAAACATATGTCATCCAGTTGAAGGGATAGGTGGGGCTCCTTCCCAGTCAAGCAACCAACAAATTTGTTAATTTAGGCGGAGACGCAGGTTGTTGTCTGTTCCACATGAGATTGTGGTACCCAACGGTTGGGTGTGTGATGACACTCAGCTACTGCTGCCTCATTGAATGCAGTCCAAGAAAATTTAACACTACATGGAAAAATGCAGAAGTAATTGTGAAGAAGTGAAAATGCAGAATTGAGATTGTGAATCACGTTATATATCTTGAACAGGTGATTTCAATGGAGGGAGCTACTGGCGTGAAATGTGGCTGGTAGGCATTTGGCAGGCTCAATATAGTGTTTAAGAGCAAACTCTCACTTTGCCTGAAAAGTAAAGTTTTCGATCCTTGCGTCCTGCCCGTTATGACATACGGAAATGAAACGTGTACACTCACATCGTAATCAATTTCGTCAAAAACTTCGGGTAGCACAGAAGCGAATGGAAAGATGTATGCTTAGCATTACAAGACGAGACAGAAAGCCGTGCACATGGATCAGGGACCAAACGAAAGTGTGTGTCATCACTGGAAGAGTAAAGCAATTGAAATAGGATAGGCCATATAGCGAGGCGATGGGACGCCAGACGAACCAAGGTAATCCAGGAGTGGATACCACTTGATCGCAAACGTCCACGAAGAAGACCGAAAGCACGATGGACTGATAGCATCGTTAATTGTATTGGACCCAAATGGCAGGAGAAATTTAGGACCGTGAGAGTTGGATGCATGCTGAGGAGGCCTTCATCGTGCAGTGGATCGACACGGGCTGATGATGATGATGTTAATGATGATATATACAGAATTGCACAAAAGTAGATATATAGTTTTTAAAATGAAAAACCAATAGCCTTATCAAGTGCAACAAATTATAATTAAGTACTAGTATTAGTTTACTAACTTAGTAGTTAATTAAGTATTAGTATTAAAGTGTATCAAATTCTCTAGACCATATATCGAACCTTTTCAGCATTCTCTGCCTTCCAGTATTGCTTGATTATACAATTCCGTTAATAATTACCATCCATGATTATCTGAAAAAAAAATTATAAATATAAAATACAAGACAATAAAAGATATATAATATTAATAAAATAATATAAAATTATAGCATAGCATATATATAGCATATATAGAGTACGGTATAGTATATATAGCGTACTGTATAACTCCTATAACGGTATACCTACTTTTGCACCCTCCTGTATATATAAAAATATATTTACTCGATAAAATAAACATTTTTTTCTATAAACATTTTTTAAATATCTCTAAAATTAGGCTGCTACAGCCTTTAATAGATTTTAAAAAATCCAAGCCCGGCCCTTAAAATAATTTAAACAAATTAAATCAATCGGTCACAAATTGAAAACGAACTGAAAACAACTAATGTTTATCGTTTTTTTGTGAATCATGCACTCCTTTTATTTTCTTATCTTGTATTTTATAGTCAGTTTTAAGGTGACTAGTTAACAACGGGCGGTGTTTTTTTGGTTAGATTTTCGGCCAGTGTGTGGGCGGCAATTGTGAACAGTATTCTTGTTGGGAATTTTATCACGTCGGATCGTTTAACGGGCGAAAACTATCTCTACATTTTACAAAATCATCTTCTCGGTCTCCTAGAAAATGTGTCTTTAAATGTCAGGCAGAACATGTGGCTTTTACACGATGAAGCGCCAGCCTATTTTAGGCGTGAAGTGCTTACCAGATCTTAACCCTTGTGATTTCTTTTTATGGGGTTACATGAAAAGCAAAGTTTTTAAAACGCCGTTTAATACAAACGAAGAACTTATTATTAACCATAGAGCAGACTATTAGGGGAAGACCTTTTATTACTATTATGCACAAATCGGCATCCACTTTGAGCCTTTTCTTTAAGTACAAGGCGCAGAACCAAAATGAATGTTGGTTATGCGCCTGTTGTTGTTCGAAATTAATATGGTAAGTTTTTTATCTTTGAATTTTATGAAAAATGGTGTTAGAATAAAGTTTATTTTATTGAGTTTTATACGCTATGAAAAAAATTAGGAATCATTGTAGGGATAGAGGAGGATTGTATATTGAAGGTGATAATAAGTAAATATGTATGAAATCAAAATAAAATGTTTTACAGCGTCAGTCTGGTTATAAATAGTCACAACTCTATACGTTATGTTACATCTAATATTTTCACGGATAGTAGATAATATTCCTAAATCATTCCGGGTGTCGATACATTCTGTGAATGTTCATATCACGTTCTTCGTGCTCATACACGTTCTGTGAAGAATCAAGACGTTTCGCCAAAATCTCATTTGGAATTTTCAAGTGTTGTCCGCTTCGAGTTGCCGCTTGAAAATGCCAAATGAGATGTTAGCGAAACGTCGTGATTCTACAGAACGATCTATCGACACCCGGAATGATACACTACAATAATACAATAATTACACTACAATAATTCATCTACCTTATATCAACTTCAATGAAAATGCCTCTAAAAGTACACTGCTACTGGACACTACGCTTATACACTACTAACACTAATAAATAATATAATAATAATATAATAAATATATAATAATAAATATATAATAATAAATATATAATAATAAATATATAATAAATAATATAATATAATAAATAATAATAAAACGAAGTAAAACATATACGATATCTACAGGTCGAAATACAAAATAAAACTGAATCATATGACACATAATTAAGCAAGAATGTTGTAAACTTTTTGTTGTACAATTTTTTGTCAGTTTGCATTTTATTTCATATTACGTCAAGTAGGAAGATACGGTGTAAAATCGTTGAAAAGGGGTACTTAGGGTAGTTTAGGACAAAATTTCTTCTGATAACATGAAATGTATAGAAATTTATTTAATGTCAATATGAATCGAACAAATTTATTAGATGTCGGAAATTTATTTAGCGTCGAATGAACAATCACAATCATCCATATTAGACAAATATCTATAGTGACAACCATATTAGTTTGTTAGCTTTCTTTTTTTTAATAAAATTTTGCCTCAAATTTTTGCTATAATTGAGGCATAGCTTTACCAATAAGGCTGACATTCACATCATCGCGTATATTGTTTTAATGTACTTAGAGTTAGAAACGTAGATAACTTGGAATATATTCAGTTTTAACTTTACTAAGGATCGGTTTGCATTAAAGCTAGAGACGTGGCTGTCTTGGCGTTAACTCAGCCACCATCATAGTGTCAGAAAGTGTCTCCTTGAACCGGTTTCTGGCTTTATAGCAGTGATCAAACGAGCTCGAGCTGAGTAGGGCTCCAGATATGCTCAAAACGGTTGGCATGCTGGATCCGTAGAGGGAAGTATTAATAACAATGCTCCTCGTGGGTGATCTGTCCGTTTTTCAGCTGCAGCCATAATTGAGTTAAACTCTTGCCTCTCTCAAGTCTGCAAGTTAAACATGATATGAAACATAATGTCGAGACTTCTAAAGTAGAGCCTACGTTTAGTCTCCCACCGGACTCCTCGGGGGATAACATCCCGAAAGTTTTTCAAAAACCTCAAATAATTTAAATTATATTTTGCGCCCCTGGTATATTACCGATATTAGCACTGTACACGAACAAAAGCGTAGATATTTTTCAGGAAGCCCACACCATAAATATTGTTCATGGCACAGCAAACAGTCTCAGCAGTACAAAAACTAAAAAAATAAAGAAAGAAATAGGAAAATACACGATAAACTCGTGGCGATTTCCGTATGCACGCAGCAGCATCCGCAGTCCTGCACCAGTAAATTATGTTGATATATTCTCTTTGCGTGTCGAACAACCAAATAAATAAAGAAACAGGCGAATAGGCCGCCTTTTTCCTGCCTCGGTCACAAATCATAATCGCAGACCATGCATTATTTTATATAAACGATATTATCATATAGTTTGATGGCTATTTTGCTTTAAAAAAGAGCTGATTCGATGAGTTTGTAATGAGTTTGTAACGCATGTAAGATTGATATAAGATTTCACAAGACCAAAGGTCACTATTTTGCTGATTTAGTTAAATAATATCTTGCAAATATTCAGAAAGTTTCCTAACTCTATTTTCGAAAAACCTCACATTTTGTGTCCAAAACCCTTCCAGGATGCAACTTTATGATGTGGAGGTTTTACCTGAATTCTTTTTAAGGAACAAAGGTCGAACAATGTGGAAATTATTGAATGGATATCTTATCCAACTGTTGAAAGTAACGCGTAGTCTGATAGTTTAAGGAACATTACTGGTACCCAAAAATAAGGCGAGTTTTGTATTAAAAATTCGCGCACCTTACGTATCGAAGCAAACTTTGATTTTTATGTTGTTATGACTGTTATTCTGATAAAAGTTTCATATTATTTCGCTTGATAAGTAAGAAATTATAGTATCTTTTGTATTTTTTTATGAATAAAGGTATCCATCAAAGAATTTGTACTAAATTTTGTTTAAAGATCGAAATTTCTTATTCTGATCAAATAAAAATGTTAAGAAACGAGTTACAACCAGCGCCGAATCTAAGTCCCCGTAGACCCCGCAAAGCGGGCGGGGTGGCACAGCCCCAGGTGGTCCGATGAAAGCCCAAAAGGAAAAATGGGAAAAAATAACATTTTACATTTAATAACTACACTAATTAAATTTTAAACTTTGCATTGGAACGTTCCACATAACATAACTGTTTTTATTATAAACCAAACTGGGTTAAGCAATATATGTGTTAACTAAAAAAATACCTAAAATAGATGATGGGTCACGGGTATTAAAGATTGGCAGAATTTATCTAAAAAATAACAACCCACGCCCAATCTGAACAGCATATTTTGGCCTGTATAACTTGGGAGCTAACATCAGTGGGAAGAGACAAAAAGATTAGATGATACTATGGATTCAGAAAAAAATGAGTAAACATTTTGGAATTTCGATTTTTTTTTACGTAGTCGAATAACAAAGTCTAACTTCCTGCGAACAGCGACGAATTGATAAATTTGGAACTTCTTCAACACTGCTAGTAACAATGATTGTATTTTCTTCGGAATGCACAGTTTTTTGTATTGTTTTTGTTTTAATATTGAGCAGCGTGAAATGCGTTCGGAATCTGTCGATAATTTGGCGAATATATCGTTCGGTTGAGCAATTATGTGCCTCATCAAATTCACGAAGTGCTCTATAAATTTGACGCACTGCACACTGATTTTGATGATAAATTTCGACAATTTGCAAGCGTTGCTCTGATATTAAACGTTTCATGATGATTCGCCAAACTATATTGAATAATTTTGATACTAGAGGTACGCAAACTAACATTTTGTTTGACAACGACCCTTATCGGAAGTTCGGACACACATAAAAATCACCAGTTTTTATCACATTTTTATAGTAATCAGATGACTTTAAGTTCTCGAAAACTTTCCTACGGTCCATCCTTTGAAAATGTTTCGCTCAGAAATTCTAAACGGTTTCCGATATTTGACACTTCAAGACACTCCACTTATCTCTCTTAGCTTTGCAGGCGATTTTTTGAAAATTGGAAATTTTGCGAAAACTGCATTCCTTCGATGGTTTCTTACGAATATCTCGAAAACCGTTGGAGATAACGAGTCGCTGATTTAGCCATTTCATTTCTTATTGTTTTCTTTATAGGCTAAACTATATCTATCTAAGCTACCTAAGCTCTTTCTCCAAGCTTTATACCATATTTCTCTATTTATAAAACAAATACTCGATAATTAGAGAATCTTTAACCAAATAATTATTGAGGCTCAATAAAATCATTTTGAGAAAGTTATATGAAAAAAATATATATTTAACAAATTACAAACAATATGGCTCATAAGTTCGACAATTATTTTACACTCTTGATATATTATTGATTATATCGCTTTGGAACAAAATGTACCTGTTTGTTGTCATTCGAAAGCTAGTATACATCGAGGGTGCCTTTTGACTATTTAATGCTCTGATTTAATCTATTTTCTCGCCTGATTCTTGGCACGTAGGACGCTTCACAGATTATCGATTCTAGGAGAAAATGGAACACAAATAAGTTGTTTTTCTCATTCGATAGGTAAGTTATACGGAAATCGTTCGAAAAATTCTCAGCCTGGCTCTAAGATGGTTCAACCCAATGATTAACTCAATAATCTCTTGATTGTTGAGGTCTTTCTGAATACTAAGCATAGATCTATGTCTCATCATTAGTAATTATATATTTCAGAAAGTCCAGAGAAAAGATTTCTTCAGTAATTTCAACTCGACGATTTGTTTCTAAAAATTAGTGTTTTTGCAACAAAATGAGGACATACGTGACAAGCTTTAATTATTCTTCAAGTTTCATTCCATTGGTCGAAATGATATTTCAGTAATATCGTAAGATTCTTGATTCGGGTAATGTTTTCTTCTTTGATTGATGTAGAAGATTGTACGTTTCTCTACCATTAGTAAATTATTGATTGATTTGTCCGTTACTTTGTGATAGTTCATTTTTTAAAAAGGAATACAACAATTTTTTACTTACTTATAAAACTACTACTACTTTACTACTAACTACTAAACTTTACTTATAAAAGTGATAGATAACAAAGTAAAAAATTGTTTTATACCATTAGTAAAGTCTTTGTAAACATTTTGACAGCTTCATCGCATTAACTCTCTCTTAACATTTTTAATGCATCAGTACAAGAAATTTCATTTTTTAGGCAAAGATTGATGGGAATTCTTTATTTGATAAATTTATCCATTTAGCCATCCACAACACAAAACTCCTAAGAAAAAAAATGTTTTTGGTGAATAGAATTTCAGAACTGATTTAAGCTGTATTTGGAATGCTAAATTTAAATATAAAATCAGTTTTTCTTTATCTTTTCTCTTTTCTTAGATACATCCTTGTTTTTTTCAATGAATGAATGAACAATGTTTTTTTCAATTGAATATATTCAAATATGAGTGTTCTAAAATTATTATATAAGTATTCGTTCCTGTATATTTGCCCTATTGAAGAAGTTGTGTAAATCATCCTGATGTGTTTTGCAACATATGTGGAGAATACACGCTACAAGAAAACAGAAAAACTGTTAGTAACTTTGTAAAGAGAGCTTATTTTGGTATTAGGTTTGGTGATCAGGATAAAACCTAGGCACCGTATCGGGTCTATAAAACTAGTACAGAACATTTACGACAGTCGACTACCGGAAAAAGAAAAAGTCTAAAATTCGACTTCCCGATGGTTTGGAGAGATCCCAAAAACCACTTCGATGACTGTTATTTCTGCCTAGTAAATATTACTGAAATCAATAGAAACAATCTAATACTTATGAAGGCCATAGTGATTATGAGGGGATATCACCAATTCTTCAACGTTTCAACCAGGTGAGTTAAAAGGCCTCACCAGAGATCTCAACCTGTCAAAATAAGCTTCTGAATTACTGGCTTCCAGGTTGATTCTTTTATCAAGAAGACAATCTTATATTTTGTCACGAAATTAGAGGATTTCTGATAAAAATGGGTCTTCCTGAATATTTTCCAGATGATTGGCACCTATTTATTGACAGCTCAAAGCAAAGTTTGAAACCTGTACACAATGGGAACAAATATGGTTTATCATTAATACCAATTGCTCACTTAATGAAAATGAAAGAAGAATATGACACCGTAGCTTTGCGTGATTTGTGTGGACTTAAAAATGGTAAACTTTCTCCTTGAACATTAAACTAGCCACACCAAATATCCTTGCTTCTTGTGCCTTTGAAATAGCAAAAACAAAACACACCACCGGGTTAGAAAAGAGTGGCCTGAGAGAAAAAAATGCACATTGGGGAAAATAATGTCATTAACGACCTTAACGACCCTTAGTTGGAGAGAGAAAATCATCTTTCCTCCACTGCATATCAAGCTGGCCTAATGAATCACTTTGTAAAGTCTCTTGATAAAAATGTGCCATTTATCAAGCCAAATGTTCACTTCTTTGTAAGAATGTAACTGTGCTGCATCGATGAAAATAAATAGTAATTCAAAAGGATTAAGTCCGGTGAATACGGCCGGGTGAAGTAGAACGTCTCTAACGTTTTCCAAATAGTTTTTTACAAATTTTGCAACATGAGGCCGAGCATTATCATGTTGAAAATAACTTTATTATGTCTTCTGGCGTATTCTGGTCGTTTTTCCCTCAGTATTCGATTCAATTTTATCAATTGTTGTCGGTGTCGATCGCCAGTAATAGTTTCACCAGGTTTCAGTAGTTTATAATACACAGCTCCCCTGCTGTTCCACCAAATACACAGCAAAGCCTTCTTTCCATGTATATTGCGCACTAGTTGTGATGTTAAAGGCTGCCCTGGGTCGACCCATGATTTATTGCGGGTTTGATTGTCAAATAGATCCTCTTTTCATCACCTGCCAGAACTCTCTTTTTTTCTGTCTCCCAAGCAAAATTTCACAAATGGTTTTTAGCCTTTCAATGTCTCTTTCCAATGCTTGTAGACGGTCAGAAATGGTGGATTGCGCAACATTCAATGATTCTACATCTTATTTCAACGTATGAGTTGCAAACTTTGTAAACTTTTTCAGCTTTTTTGCAAACTTTTTCGGCTGCTCTGGACATTGCTTGTCTTTCAAATCAAAAGCATCTCTTTTAAAGCTTTTAAACCATCATTCACAAGGTTTTTGGATTAGACCATGTTCACCATAAACTTCAACCAACAATCGATAATTTTCAACACCCGTTTTCTTCAAATGAAAGACGGTATTATAAAACTTCCCCGCAAAACCTCTTTTTCGGTTACAAAATTGGACATATTCAAAGCTATGAAACACTATACTTTTTGCACAATAACAAACTGGTTTTTGATGGCGTATATTTACCCTCCAAGACACCATGGACGTCATTAGTATATACCACCAAATGTATTAGCAACGCCATCTCTCCCATATTATTACCTGAAACATCTATTACGAGGATTGCTATTTATTTATCCGGAATTGGCAACAATGACGTTTTGTCATACGCATATTATTTGTGACGTTCAGTGACTTGAAAATTTCATCTGAGTCAAAAAATTAATTGATGATTGTATTGATCTACTTGCTGAAATTTCCAGTAATTATTTCAATTTCAGTGACATTACCACAATATTGAGGTTGTAGCATATCTGATGGTGCAAACCGGTGATCCTGAAAACATATCTGTTAACTGGCCAAATACCAGTGGTGCGAAAGGCATTGCAGTAATACTATTCAATTTTCTCTAGCAAAGGTACAACCGTTAGTTCTTGCTATGAGTCGTGCCCATCAAGCAGTAAAAGGGCTTTCTTATCTTGATTGCAGTTTATATGATTTTTGAAATGCTTCAACCACTCAACAAATCATTCGGAATGTATGTAACCTAATTCTGATATAGTAATAAAGTTTGCCGGGGGTGCCCCAATTTGAAGATCTTTCTTGATTTTTTTCTTTTAAAAAAGATTATCGGAGGAACATAAAACCCAATAGCACTGACCGCACATACCATAGTTGTCAGAACGCCACGTTCAGCACTTGTTACGCCTCCTACTTGACGTTTACCTTTACAAGCAACCACCTTTTGTAGAGTTTTTTTTACTGTCGAAAATCCCATTCATCTCATTAAAATAGTTTTTGCGGTGAAATTAAATTCGTCCACAGTTTTTTCTAAAATATCTAAAAAATGCCCTACGTTCTCTTTATTGAAACCTCGTGCTCTTACCATTGAGGTACCTTCAGGTTTTCATATTGACAGCTGTGGATTTCTGCGCTTAATGAATAGAACCAATTTTCCTCTGCTATTTTCTTTTCTTTATTAAATGTATGTGGCAAAGAATATTTTTCAGCGACTTCGAAAGCTAGTTTTCGAACTTCTCGGATAGTCAAACCAAAAAAATATTTTTCAAGTTGAAGAATATGTTTGGATATAATTGTTTCCATGTCTTTAGTAAATGTGGGCTATCTACCAAGTGCTTTCACTTTATTTCCAGTCGTTTTTTTTATCCGCATATCCCTTTTTAGTTACCTTGGTACATGATAAATACGACTACACTCGTTCAAACCAAATCACTTTCGGACCAACGTCCGTAATGTCCTCTTAGAGTCATATTGACTCTAAAAGACATAAAATATTAATTCGGAATTGTAGTTGAAGAGATTTACCACTAAACACCAAAACTCGAGCAGTTCAGAAAAGTATTTTGGTGTTTAGTGGTAAATCTCTTCAAGTTTAGTGTTTCACACCAAAGGTTCCAATAGAAAAATTGAACTCTGATATGGCCCAATCTAAGCAACTTGACTCAATGCCAAAATATACTACATAACCCTACTTTTAACTTGTGCTAATAAAACTATCATACTAATTTGTACCTGAATAAATTTGCTTTTAAAATATGTAATACGATTTGCGTTTCGTTGTTTGTTAAATTATTTAGTTCAGATTCACTGTCACACAATGTACTGTATTATTACTTTTTGCAGCAACATGGTTTACGCTAATGTTCAATATAGTGCCCACTTTAGGACATATATGTGTATGGGACCTGAATAGGCCACTCTTCCCTAGTTTTAGTTAAGACATATATACATTCGACACTTTTATAATTAGTAAAACAAATGTTTTACTTAAATAATTTAATTAAATATATCAAGTGTACAAGTATGACTAAACACACTAATAAGCAGTAACCTTGCCCGACCTCGAGCAGAAATCCCCTCTCTGATAATGAGTTAAAATAAATATGCGTAATATTTAGATTCGTCCGTACTGTATCCCGCTAAATAAATATTTGATGTAATCCTGCTAATCAAGGTTGGGCTGATATTCGCCGAAGCATCGTTCGGTACCATACCGGCATGCCCGCCCTGATGCACGAACCCGCGTGTTCGATACGATCTCCTCGGAAGCCGTGCACCAACGCTGTCCCTTATCTCGGTCCCGATGAGCATCTTCGACGACTACCGACCACGTGATCACGAGCTCCATGTCGACCGGGCGATCCTATCGGGGGAGTGCTGCGCTATTAAATAATAATCGTTGCTTCAGCCGATCGTCGATAAGGTTGCGCTCTCGTGAGGTTACGCGTCATTGATGCTCTGAACTAGGTGTGTTATATATGTTGGGAAAGAAATGGAACCACTGATATACTATTATAATCAAAAAGTAAATTCACTTAAAAATTGACGCGCGTATCGACACAATCTTTTATTTTTGAAATTGGTATTTGACGAAAATTTCATATGATTTCCCTTGTTTAGTTAGAAATTAAAGTTTCTTTTGTATTGTAAAAATTTTTTAAGGAAATTTTTGCTTTGAATTTTTTGTAAAAACGAAATTTCTTCTGCTGATTCATTAAAGATGTTAAGAAATATTTACGGCGATCAAGTTAAGTCAAAAAAAAAGTATTTACAAGTGGTACAAGGACCTTAATGATACTTGAGAAGCAATTGAAGATAAACCTCGTTCAGGAAGACCTTCCACGTCAACTAATGAAGAAAAAATTAGCAAAATCAACGATATTTCACTGAATAATCGCCGATTAAGCATTAGGGGCATTATGGATATCACTGGAATAGATAGTAGATCAAATTAAACAATTTTGAAGAAGTGTTTAGGCTTGTATTGCTGAATTTTTTGAAAAATAATTTCCTGGTGAAGTTTCTGAAAAAATGCTTTTTTGGATGATGAATGAAAATAATGCATAATTGACTTATGATCCAGCAGCAGCTCAACAATCAAACTAGTAGAGTGCTACTCGTCTGCTAATGAACCAAAGCCGAAAAATGCACTATATTAAATGCAATATAATATATAAAAATGCAATATATTACCATTTCTAGATTGTGTTTTAACTTGTCACACTCTATTCGATTCTTATTCAGACTGCCGTTGCATCCAGGGCAAATGTAGTTATATCATATATGTTGGTTTAGCCTTTTATCCCACAAGAGCTCTATTTAGTTAAGGTGCAAATTATAATTGTTTGCCTGCCTTTTGTGTCTTCATGGCCATGTTATGGCCAGTTTGAGTTTACAGAATTAGAAATAGTCACACACATGGAGATAAATCAGGAGAATACAGAGGATGTTGAAGCACACAGATTTGTTTTTTACCAAAAATTCCTGAACAGTGACGGTCCTGGGCACAAATCGAGGCACAAACTTTCTGTTTGTTTAAGTCCTTCGTCAAAAGTTTGTGAATCATATCTGGGGTCGTATTTAATTCCTCCTCTGTCCAACTCAGAATCGAATTTACATCGCAGGCGATCATTTCACGCACTTTTTTCACTAACTTGATTTTTGATTTTTAGCCGGCCTGGCTTTGGATCGTACCCCAAAGGATCACGACTGTCTTGGAATAGCTTATATCAGTCGAACACACGTGTATGGGATAATCAATCATCACCATAATCTGTTTTTATTAATGTTTCTGTAATAACTTTACCAAGCTTGAAACAAAATTTATTAATAGCTCTTTGTTCCATCGTGTTTGTTCAATGTCACTTTAAGCCTGGCTTTATAATAGAGGAGATATACAACTTTCAGATTATAGATTGTTACCATAGATGGCGCTAGTTTTTTTTTAACTTTTAACAAAAAGTTTCGTTGTATTTCTGACACACTATGTATTTTGTATTTTTTTTTTAATTTTTGCTTTGAAGCTAAATTATGAAGGTAATTAATTTAAATATACAATAAACACAAATTACAACCAACAAAGAAATAATAATATTATGGAAAATAGAGAAAATATAAAAAAACTGAAAATTAGAAAAACAGCAGACAAATATAGGATAGCAAACAAATTATCAAAATATTGTGGAACAGCAATGACGAAACAATTATTAAGTCCTTTATTTAATTCTCGATAACTATGCTTCCTCGATTGCAGAACTTATTCATTCTTTTCCGGCCGTATAGTTATTTTAAAGCGCCATATATCAGCTGCAAAATGTGATATAATATATGAGTCTCCTGTGGCCTTTATTTTTCCCATAAATAAATATGAAACGTAGTGAAAAAACAGTAAAGAATGAAACTAAAGTAATAACACAAACGATTAACACAGTTCTAAAATATAATAAAGCACACTCGCAAGCTGCTTTATTCTCCATATTTCATACATTCTGTATTATATTCGTCGGGGTTCTTGTTATTTTTCGGTATCATTTCAAATATTTATAAACTCTTCATAGATTGTTCTACTAGTTTACTAGCTCCATCATTATACTTTTTTTGCCGTTGCACTTATTAAACTACCACCATGAAATAAAAAGAAAGCAAACATGGCCCTTGAACCTTTATCGTCAAAACAGCCAAAAAAAAAAGAAAATAAAAGGATATTGGCTGTCTGGGTCTAGGCTCGAAATAGGGGTTTGTGGGCGAAGGGTTGATTTTAAGCCCCCCGAATTTGTGTCTGGTCCGGGAGGGTGAACGACCGGCGTCGAAGTCGAGTTTAAGGACCGCCGCGACGCACCCTGCGGACGTCAGGTCGAAGAGGTCAGCGAGGTCAACGCATAGGCCGCCTTAATGCAGGTTCCGTCTGGAATGGTGGGCGGAAAGGCGGATAGCAGGAGGGAGAAGACGATAAAGACAACGAGAAAGGCGAATAGACGCGTTTCGAGGATATAATTTCGGTAATTTGAAGGTTAAGAGATAAGGTATTAAGCTTTTTTTCTAACAAATTAACTGATAATAAATTGTAAATAAAACAAAGTTGTCTAATTTCCATTTATATTTTTCTCTAAAACATAACGCGTTTCTCTACACTGTAGCTTCTTCGGATGGTTAACAAAAAATGATTGATTGTCATTGATTGATTGTCAATGATTCTTTGTCAACTATCCGAAGAAGCTATAGTGTAGCGAACGCGTTATGTTTTAGAGAAAAATATAAGTGGAAATTAGACAACTTTGTTTTATTTATACAAATTATTTTATTTTCTTGACAATATGGGGTGTTTTAACAAATAGTATTTTTGGAAGATAATCTATCAAACATTTAGTAGCTACATTATTTAACATACTGACATTTGAGAATCTGAATAGCTGGCAATTTTATATAATTGGAATCGTGCACTACGGAACAGGATGTATAATTTATTCACTTTACGAGAGTGGTTGGAAAAGTACGCAGCTTAGTTAAGAAAATATCAGATTTTATCAATAATGTTCCAACTTTTTACCATCATTATAATACAATTCAAGTTTGAGAAGAAGTAATCACTGGGAGCAGTGGAGCAGTGCGTGCCGCTTTATAGCAGCAACTTCTTTAGACGTATGTGTAGACGAATTTGTGTGGTGATAGAGCAAATCTGGATATTTAGCCTTTACGGCACCCTTCAATTAGGGCAATGGTAAAGCGTAATATTTCTCGGGGATAGTGTTACTTAATTTACTTAGTTCAAACAGTTCGCTTTCGTTAGTACATTTTCATCCATTCCAATCCATTGTTTGGGTAGCAATAAATCGATTGTTGCATTGGCAATATGACATGTGCAACTGTCCTGTTGGAACCACATCTTCTCCAGATCAAACCATTCAAATTCAAAATTAAACTATTATTGATCATCGCTCTGTAACAATCGGTACACGTAATGTACTTTCCGGCTTGATTTTTAAATAAATATGGCCCAATAATGCCACCGGCATACAATCCGTACCAAACTATGAATTTCTCTAATTATAACGTTAATTGTTGCATCATTTGCGAATTATTTTCACTCCAAATCTGGCAACTTTTTTTATTAACGTAACCATTTAGCCAAAAATGAGCTTCATTGCTAAACAAAATATTGCGGTCAAATTTTGGGTCAACTTACAACTGATTTTAAGCCCATTCACCAAACCTTCGACGCAAACGATAGTCTTGCGGCTTGAGTTTTTGAATAAGCTGGATCTTGTAAGGCAAACATAAAAAGTCTTCGCGCAAAATTTTCCACCTAGTCGAATAACAAAGTCCAACTTCCTGCGAACGGCGACGAATTGATAAATTTGGATCATCATCAAGACAAGCAGCAGTGGCGATATTTTCTTCGGAACGCACGGTTTTCTGTCTTGTTTTTGTTTTAACAACGATTTTATTAAACAGCGTGAAATGTTTTCAGAATTTGTCAATAATTTCCTGAATATATCGCTCAGTTGGGCGATTATGCGCACCATAAAATTCACAAAATATATAAGTTTGGCGCAGAGAACACTGTTTTTGATAATACATTTCGACAATTTGTAAGCGGTGCTCTGATGTTAAACGCTTCATGATGATTTGCCAGCTATATTGAATAATTTTGACACCTGAAGTGGCCAAACTCATAGTTCGTTTGATAACGACCCCTATCGGAAGTTCGGACACTATAAAAAAATCAGCAATATTATACATCCATAGCAACGAAGCACTTTGCAAGTTTTTGTCACTTTTTCCTTAAAGATACATCATTTGAGTAACTTTTACTATTTGACAATGATTTGTTTTACTGCAATTTAATTTTGTTAAAAAAGTTATCTTGCCTAGAGTCCGAAGACGTGCAAATTTTTGCCCCCATTGTAGGTGTAAGAGAGGCCGGATTATCTTTTGAGAAAATTGGAAGAAGAATGAATAGGACTGTTCACACAGTGTTGAAAACTTGGCGAACGTGGACTGAACAAGGTCGTCAACAACGAACTAGAGGCACGGGACACCGCCCAGACACGACCGGACAGGAGCTCCATCTTTGGCTTTTAGCCATAAGAGACCGTTTTTCAACTTCAAGGTCAATTGCTGACCAGTGGTATGAAGAACATGGAAGGTTAATTGGAATGCGAGTAATATACCGCAGACTCAGATCTTTTGGGCTCGTTTCTTATAGACCATATCTATCTTTACTTTTAATGGCGGAAGATCGGCCTCAACGGCTGGAGTGGTGCAGAGAAAGACATCAGTCCCGCTTTTATATAAGTGGTCATGACGGCCGTGCTCATGTAAGAAAATATCACGGAGAACGACGAAATCCGGAGTTCTTCATGGAGAGGCACGTATATCGCACAGTTGGTGTTATGGTTTGGGATGCCATCGCACATGGTAGTACCTTCGTATACTTCCAAATCAACTTTTCCAGCAGGATAATGTCCGCACTTACGTTGCACGTGTTACTTTACGCCATTTTGAAGGAGCCCAAATCAATTTAATTGGCCTTGGCCACCGAGATCCCCGGACCTTTCCGCAATAGAGCATGAGTGGGATATCATAGGTCGAAGATTGTTTACATTACCAGACCATCCATAAACGATGAATGGGGCACTATACATCAAGAGGAAATTGACCACCTAATTAGATCATTACTGATTGTAGCTCCCTAACTCGTAGTAATTATATATATATATATATATATATATATATATATATATATATATATATATATATATATATATATATATAATTTAGCCTTTCTTTGCGCCCATACTAATTTAATTCTCGCACTACGAGCTTTTTTCCTTTCGCCAGTCCCATTTGTTCCGGTCTTTCTACATTTTTCTCTCTGGCCAACCTCCCAAACGTTAACCTTGCGTCTGAAACAGTTTCTATCCTGAATTTCATTTTGTGTTATGTTTGCTGATCTTAGGTCCTCTTTAATTGCGGCAATCCATTTAATTGTTTCTATTTTAGCTCTACTCCTATTTTCATAACATTCAACTATTTATATATATATATATATATATATATATATATATATATATATATATATATATATATATATATATATATATATATATATATATATATATATATAGTTAACCTACTCGGATTTATGTGTCATAAAAACTTAAATCTTCTTTTTCTCATATCGCTAAGTATATCTGTGTATTGTTTGATTTCTTGGTTATCTCGTAGTCGGTATGTTGTGCTATTTATTTGTTTGAGGCCTAAGATTTTTCTTACGATTTTTCCTTCTTTCTTGTCAATCTCCTCGATGTCCTTCTTTCTACTTAAAATGAGCGTTTCTGCGCCATATAGACATTCTAGCTTTATATGTAATATCTCAGTTTTGTGTTTTTAAATATGCATTTTTGTTGTAAATATTTTGTGTAAGTCTCAATGCAATTTCCATTTTTTGGCATCTACCCTTATTAGCTGCTTTTTCCAACTCGTTTTCCATGATTATTTCACCCAAATATTTAAATTGAGAGACTCGTCTGATGTTACGATATTTTGATTTTAGAATTGGTATTCTTAGTCTGTTGCAGATCATGTATTGTGGCTTTTCAAAGGATATTAATATATATATATATATATATATATATATATATATATATATATATATATATATATATATATATATATATATATATATATATATATATATATATATCCTCCAGCATTCCCTTGTAGTGCTCGGTATTGATGGCAACGGTCTTTCCTCATTTTTAAAGAAATAAGCACCGATAACTTCTCCATGCCAGAATCCCAAACTGTAATAATTTGCGGATGCGAGGGACTCTCATGTATCACCATGGATTAGATTCGCAACAATATCGACAATTTTGTTTATTGACTAAGCACTGAGCAAGAAATGAGCCTCATCGAAGAAAATGATTTTCCTATGAAATTCGTTGTCGGCTTCCATTATTTCGAGAGCCTAATCGTAAAATTCACAACGAATAATGGTCGGTTGACTTCAGTTCTTGTGCAAGTACCATCTTACAAGGATACAAGCCTAAGTATAACTCAAAATTCGCCAAGTAATCATTGCCGAGAGGCCTAAATCTTGCGAGCGCCGAGCAACCGAGACGTCATTTTCGGCTACACTTGCTTGAATGGTGGCAATATTCTTAATACTTCTGGCTTTTTTTGTCGTACAGGTACCGAAGAATCGTGAACAGTAAACTAAGTTTCAAATTTTATAATAATAAGATCAATAGAATGAATTTTACGTTGAGTAGCATGAGGGGACTGCGAATTTGCATAATAAACATGATTCGTGAAACGAACCATAACTTCAAACGTTTCGAAAAACAACTGACAAGATATGTCAAAAATCGGTAAACAAATATAGCCACCTGTCAAAGTTTCCATCATCATTAATGCTATAATGCTATAGTTATATATATATATATATATATATATATATATATATATATATATATATATATATATATATATATATATATATATATATATATATATATATAACGTTCAAGAGCTTTCTGGACTGCGCAGTTTATTTATTCATCCCTAAAACGAATCCAGGTATCTTTGCCAGATTCACATTTTACCAACGTTTGGTCCAAAGACTGTCATCATAATTAATCCAACTCTCGTCACCCCCCTCATCCCTTCCCCCCTCTTCCGGACTTGAAGGTTCGTAATCGACTAAACATGTCCATTCGACTGACTCGGATGGAGTAGTCAAAGTAGACGAGATCCAAACCCGAGGTCTGTTACCGAGTCTCCGCAACCGGAAGTTTTGGGGAATTAATCAAACGATGGGATAGACATTTAATCCGATATCGATAGATTTTAATATGCGCTACAACGTTTTGCAATTTGGTCCGGCTTGTACACGTGAAACTAACTCGATTGATGTCTCTGGAGATGCGAGAGAACAAAGAAAACGTCGCTTATATTATTCATAAAAGAATTTGCCGAAACATCGTATCGTCGTTTTGTTTATTAAAATTTTTCACCTAATCCAAATAAAAAATTTACATTTTCGAAGCAATAATCTTTCATTCAACAATAATCTAACACATCCACGACTGCCCCGCATCGAATATCATCTGGTTATCATCATTTGAATGATTTTTTTAATTTCAGAAACAAATTATAATCAGATTGGACTAAATAAAGAGGCTATGGAGGAAATCCGGTAATTTTAAAGTTGATAACATTGATTTTTCTCAAATATTGCAAAACAGATATAAGCATTTCTATCGGATTCATGATGATTCATTACTTACCAAGAGCCTGAAAGTGCGTGAGATTTTTTTTAGAAAACGAGAAACTGTTTGTATAAATATTGTTTCAATTTTTTTATTGGAACCTTTACCACTAGAGATTTACCACTAAACGCCAAATCACTTTTTTGAACTTCTTGATACACGTTTCGCTAACCATGTTAGCATCATAATGTGATGATTTAATATAATGCGGTTTAATCTTAGGAAATTAAATTATATCGTGATGATGCTAACATGATTAGCGAAACGTCCGTCGAGAAGTTCAAAAAAAGTGATTTGGTGTTTAGTGGTAAATCTCTTCATGTTTAGTTAAATATTGTTTGCCAATTTAGTAATAGGTCCACAATACCTTTTTGTCAAAAATGTTTTTGATACTGAGCATTTATAGTACCAAACGTTTTGGACTCCGTACATATCAGTAACCGCTCATCTTAGTTACCGGATATTTCAATAGGTGGATATTTAAACAGCAACACAAAATGTGGTATAAAGGCCAAGCATTATTTTTCACTAATATTAGTAATTTGTTATTCAATCACTATTTGTCGAACGCTAGATATCTGCGCTTATACTTTAACACTGTTAGTTTAATGTTGAACACTTCCATCTTTATTATGCCTAGTTATGTGAGGTAGCTGTAAGCATCTCATTTAAATTTCCTTTCTTTGTGTTATAATTGTTTATTATTTTTTTTATTTGCCTCTGATTTTTTTTTACTAAATTTTTTTATAATAGGTGACCCTTTTCCCAGTTTAAGGGTATTTTTTTTGAATTCCAATGAACTGGGTGGCGTCCTTATCGATCATCATCAGCATAATTCAGCCATTGCCGATCCACTGCAGAATGAACGTCTCTCCAACATGCTTTCAACTCGCGCGGTTCTGAGGTTTCCTCTGCCATTTGGGTCCAATATACTTGATGATATAATTGATCCATCTTATGTTAAGTCTTCTTATATCCATCCCAAGATTGTTTTGATCCATCTGTCGTGACATCGCCTCACAATATGACCTGCCCACCTCCATTTCAATTCCTTCATCTTTCCAATAATGTCACGTACCTTCGTCTATTCTCTTATACATGTGCAGGTCTTTCTGTGCCGCTTTAAAATGCGAAGCGTACACCTTTCCAGCCCCCTCTGTGGTACTCGAAGTTTTTCAACTGACTGTAATGTAAGTGTTCATGTTTCACTTACGTATGTCCAAACAAGCACCACGCACTGATCAAAAACTTTTCTCTACAGAAAAAGTGGGAGATTGTTCTTAAACACTTTTTTGAACCTTCCAAGTGCCTGCCAGCTACCCTTAACACACCGTTCTACTTCCCAGGCAGTATCACCCTCCATTGATATCCTTTGCCCAAGATATATGTAGTACTGCACAACCTCTAAATCGCTTCCTAAAATAGATGTTCTTCTGTTTTCAGCAAATTTGTTGAACATATCCTGATTCTTTTTCAAGTTTATTTTCAAGCCAAATGCTTCTCACGCCCTTTACAGCTCTTGTATGGTTTTGTGACAGGAGAACGATATCATCTGCAAATCTAAGGTGGCTTAAGTATGCACCATTGATTTTTATTCCATTCTGTTCCCAACCCAGATTACAGAATACTTCTTCAAGGCAGGCTGAGAAGAGAACAGGCAATATTGGGTCCTCCCGTACTCCCCGTTCTATATTGATTTTAACTTCAAGATCATCCACGTGACCTGGCCCTGTAGCTTCATCATGCAATCATCTCAGTAGGTTCACATATGCTTTGCCTATCCCTTGGTTAAGCAATGCATCCATTATGGCTTGCTTTGATATTTAGTCAAATACCTTTTCAGAGTCAATAAAAGTCAAGCACAGTAGCATCGTGCACTCATTGTGTCTTTCTATGGCCAGTTGGACAACCTGGATATGATCCATTAAAATGAAACCACTTCTGAATCCAGCTTGCTCTCTTAGTTGTCATTCAGTGTTCTTAATATTCTTTTAGATAATATCTTGGTGAAAAACTCTGTAAATTACTGATAGAAGGCTTATCGGCCGATAGTTTTTGAAATCTTCCTGTGCTCATTTCTTATGAAGAAGTATCACTTCAGCACTTTTCCGTAGATTGGGCATTTTTTGTTATTTGAGGCATTTTGACTACAATTTTATCAGTATTTTATGTAAAATTCAACCACCAGCTTTTAACATTTCAACCGTTGCGGAGTCCTTTCCTGGAGCCTTTCCATTCTTCATCGCTTCTTTAGCATTTGTCACTTCATCCAACAGGATATCTGCCATTTGCTCTTACGTGGACATTGCTTTCTTTATGATTGTGGCGTGTCCATATATTTTTTTTCTTTTTTTGGGTTTTCGCCACGATCTAAAACTCAAAAAATATCAAAAATATCTGTTCTTATGTAAATAAAGATATGTCTCAGATATGTCTATTGCAGGTGATGAAGAAAGTACACTCAAGGCCATGATTGATCAATTAAGGTTATAAGTATCAGAGGCGGTTATTGTGCGCCGTTAACTAAAATTTTTTAGGTAATTAGAAAAGTGCACTTAACCCATTACTTTCATTGGTGACTAACATCTGCCTCTAACTGAACGTCTTGCCGACATAGATATATACTCCATCTGTTAGTTGCGTTTTGTGGCGCTCCCGCCAGCTTCAGTATCGATCGGGGGCGGCTAACATTCGTCCCCCGACCTACCGCACACTGGCCCACTGGCCGACTACGACCGATTTTCCTCGAGTCTCAGATGCAGAAGGAAATGCAACGACGTTACGGCACCCGAGGCAGCAACTGCCGCCACCTGGTTTTCGTTGACGTCGTAGATGTGGCCGAAAAAGTTTTCGCCACTTTCCATCGACGTAGGAACTCTGGGACACAGAATCTTTGGTTTGCTGCATTTTCAGATTAAAGCTCCAAGAAACTTTACGTTTCTTGACAAATTCTCTTAAATAACTTGTTTTTCACTCAATCTTTTTCCAAATTTTAATCAGATTAGTGTTATGGATTTCTCTTAAAAATATCTGGTTTTGTTTTTTTTTGTCGACTCTCTTTTTTCGATTTCGATTTTTATCTAAAAATATTTGGTAATTCTTTAATTTGTTAATTAAATCATTTTTCTTTTGATTCCCTTATATTAAAATTCATGTTTTCTTTTATATACGAGGGTTGCTATTTATGTATCCGGAATAATAAATAAAGAAAAATATTTATCATTGAAAATGATTTTATTGTTTTTCCAAATATTCTCCGCGATGATCAATACGCTTTTGCATACGTTTGAGCCAATTTCATCGCACTTTTCAATTCCGATTGAGGCATTTCCAAAACATGCATTTTGAACGCATTAACCGCTTCTTCTGGCGTCAAAAGTAGTTGATCATGTAGTTATTCTTCACTGGGCTTCATTGGGTGCCAAATCAGGACTGTACGGCGGATGACCCATCAATTCGATGTTTTGACCGATCAAATATTGAATTGTTTGGTCCGATGTGCGAGAGTTTGCGTTGTCATAGTGAAGAATGATCCTTCGTTGCTGGTTGTTTATTTTTTATTTCTTCAGACTTCTGGCAAACAAATGGTTGCGTATCATTTAGAATTAACCGTTCTACAATTCTCTAGAGTCACTGTAGCCACGTGTCCATTTATCCGAAAAAAACAGGAGATTATTGCTTCGATCTGCTTTCGTATTCATCTTCTTCGTATTCTTCTTGTTCTTCGTATTCTTCCTCTTCGTATTCTTCTTTACAGAAGACTCGTATCCTATGGAAATTCATTCCATAGGTTTGCGGCCTTTTTAGACTACTTTCAGGCAGCGTTCTCGATTTCGAGCTTTCTTGATTCCATATTGGAAAGATGGACCAGTTTGATCTTTAATTTGGTCTGTCCATCTTTTGGAAGATCTGCTTCATAATCTAGAACCCTCCATCCACCCCTGCAATACCAGACTTTCTAGGTTACTGCTGTCCTTGCCCTCAATGTGGCCAAAGAATCTTAGTATTGGTTCATTATTAATTGGGGATAGCCTTATGGGGTTTTCTTGTATAACGGACGTTTTTTATTGGTCTCTGTTTCAACGACATATAACAATACCGGAAAAACTAAGGATTTTCCTATCTGTTCTGCATTTTATCTACATCCCTCTACATCTTCTGCAAATTTAGCATTGTATTTCTTGTGACTTCGCATCTTCTTCTGATTTCATGAGTATTACCGCCCTCGCTTGATATTAAAGCCCCAAGATAGAGAGCTTAATACCTTAAATTATCATATTTGACTGATTGGGCATCTTGTTGTTTTGGTAGTCGAAAATCACTAGTTTCGTTTTCGCCTCGTTTATTTTTAGTCCGTAAAGATAACTTTCATCTTTATTATTTTTGATAATCAAGGTCACATAGATTATCAAAAATAATAAAGATGAAACCTCGACTCGACCTTATCACTTCTTGCGACCTCGCAAGAACTGTAGCATTACAGGCATTCCTTAAGTTAGTTATTTTAATGGCACCAATACTGGACACCACCTGTCCAATCATCGACAGTTCTACACATGATATATGGTATTCACGATAAAAGTTTAATAGAATTAACGATAGGATGCATCATTGTCTGGTTCCTTTATTGACGCAAAATTCATAGGATACTTGATGTTGCTCCATTTTTTTTGCATAGATGAAAATTTAAGCTAATTAGATGATCTGATACTTCCATTTCCTGCAGAATTCTCTCTCATAGTTATTCAGTAATATTCGTGTAATATAAACTTTGTCTCTCCCTTGATCCATTCTCTTTTATGATTATTCTATAACATTGAAATTATATAAATCAATATCATAAGAGCCTTCTCAAAGTATAAGGTTTACCATTAAGAGAACTCGAACTTTAAATATCAATAAAATAAATTGTGTATGAGATATAATTTTTTTTATTTGAAAGAGCCCTCGACAGAATTATGTATGGAATATGATATCGGCCAAATACCCTAGCTTGGCAGCGCGTATCCGGGAGGTCCAATTTTCGTTGACTCGACCGCACAAATCGGGCTCGATATCATTGATGCTTATATTGACTTTTAAGGCATGAATCTTCTGCGGCTTATTGTAATGTAGCCCCACAAGAAAAACTCTAATGGCGTTAAATCACACGATTTCGGTGATCAGTTGACGTCGCCTAAACGCAAGATAACCATGCCATCGAATTTGTCGTGCAGAAGATCGATTGTTGAATGCGCTGTGCGGTACGTCCCACCGTCTTGTTGAAACCACATGTCGTTGAGACCCCAATCTTCCAAAGCCACAAAAAAATGACTATTATCGACCTGTACCTCTTGATGGGGACAGTTACGGCGGCGCCAGCTTCATTTTGGAAGAGGTACGGGTCACTGAACTCACCGGACCAAAATCAACGCCAAAGAGTAACTTTTTGGATGTATTTTCAACGGATGGGTCTCATGTGAATTGTTATCTCCGCAAATGCGATAATTTTGCTTGTTGACATAGCCATTCATCCAAAAATGGCCTCATCGCTGAAGATAATTTTTCATCTGAAATCAGGGTCCACTTCAACCTGCTTCAAAGCCCAGCCAGCGAATGCTCGAAAAGCCAAGTTCTTGGGCGTGATGACAAATAGACTGCCTCGAATTATCCTGCACACTCTCGTTCACTGCAGCAATGATTTCTGCAGATCTCACGTTTCAACGACGTAGGGGTATTGTTTGATTAAAACCAGTTGATTCATCGACCAAACGATGAATAGTCAACACTACAGAACGATTGTGTGCACCGTAAAAATCACATAGCACACGGAACGTAGTAGCTCGAACTGCGCACTCATTTTGATAGTGAAGTTTAATGATTTGCAAACACTATAACCTTCCACGATGATTTGCCCAATAATAATTACTATATCCTAACCTAAATTTAACAGCTGTACCTATACCAACACGGCCGCTATACACTGTCAAAGTTTGAGCGCTGCTATTGGAATACCTTGTATATCCAGTAGTGCTGGTAAAAATTTCAAATTAAGGCTATAATAAAAGAAAAAAAAAGTAATATTTACCTGATTCTTTAATATTTTATTAAATTTTCTCACTCGAACTATTCCAGTTTGATGAAGATTTTTTCTAAAATTCAAAATTCTGGTTACGGCCTGCGATATTCTACACAATGGGTCGAAAAAATACAGAGTTGGTTTTTCGCTAAAAATTCGCACCATCGAACTGCATCGATCCTGTTAGATGGTGCATTATCGTGCAACAAAAACGAACTTCCTAGCACCCGATATTCGGTCCTGACTAGGATGATTATCGCTCAGAGCACTTCAGCATAATTACAAATTGTTGTTAAAGATATCCAATAGATAGAAGCACATTGGCCTGTCCAAAACATGCTCCAAATTAAAAAAAAATCCATACATCTCAATTAAATCGGTGTGAGTTAGGCCACTCTTGTTCTGATAGCTTCAATTTATCTTTAGAGTCTCAAAAACAAATTAGCATTGTGTTCTCTCGTGACTTCTTTCGCAAATTTTTCGATTTCGGAAAGCCTGGGTACTTCCCTAGCACTTTGACGCATTGTTTGAGGATCGTAATTGAAGCACCAAGTCTATCACCAGTTACAATCGATTCCAGGAATGTGCAGTTTCATCTAGCTGTTTTAATAAGATCCTTGCAATGTTCAATGCGAGCCATTTCTTGGTCGTCATTTAAGGCATAGGGAAAAGTCTCCCCCCCCCCTTATCTTTTGAACAGTTATACTTAAACTAATGAAATTTGGAATGTGAAAATGATTGGATGTAAACTCCTTGTCTAGTGATAACCGATGACGTAATCATAATATATGACGTCAAAGTGCCATTGTACCCAATAATTTTCAATAGTATCCTATGGCAAGTGACACCTGGTTTGAAAGGTATTTAAAAGACCTATTCAATCTATTTTGTTTGGGTTCAAGCTAGTTTTGATGCATAAAATAAATAAGTACTAAAATTTAAGTTTAGCGTATAATTAATACAGATTCACAAGTCTGCCCTTACAGTAAATGTTCAAAATGTGCTCCACCTACTTCCTGACAGTAAAACATTCTATTGGTAAACTCTTGTCGCACTCGTTCTAATGTTTCAGCGGAAATTGCTCTTCACTCTTCAATTCATTATCTTAAAACATTAATAGTGTCAGGTATTGTAGCGTATACTTTAGATTTGAAGCACCCCCAAAAAAAAAAATCCAAGGATGTAAGATCCGTTAACCGAGCCGGCCATTCTATCGGACCTCATCGTCCAATCCTAGCAGTACAATCCAATCGTCGTCGAATCCAATTCTGCAGCATAATAGTATGGAGGAGCTCCGTCTTGTTGGAACGTGATTTCGAAGTTACCAAATTCATCTGGATTATCTTCCAGAATTTCGAGAATTAGCGGTTCAATCGGAGTCTCTAACATCTCCAAGTACGGTTTACCCGTTAAGTTGCCATTCAAAAATATAGACCCAATTATGTGGTTTCCAAGAATACCTGACCAGATATTTACTTTTTCTGGAAACTGTGTGTTTCTCACTAAACATGTGAGGATTTGTATCACTCCAGTACCTTACATTTTGAGTGTTCAGATTTGTTGAGAGTTCACATTTTAATTTAGGTAGAAAGTACTTTCGTCACTAAAGCAAATTGTTTTGAAATAATCTGGCGCTTGATCAATTCTAGTGGTCATATTTTCACAGAATTGCAGTTTTCGATCGGGGTCGTCATCTGAAAGTTGATGCACTATTTTTAATTTATAAGGTTAATTTTTTTTTCAACACCCGGGCACCGTTCTTTGACTGACTTCACAGGTAGATGCAACTTGGGTTGTAGAACAAATAGGGTTTACTACCATTTCTGCAATTATGTCAAGTTCTTTACCATTAGAAATTTTTGGTCTACCAGATTGTTTTACATCTTTAACATTCCCTCTTGTTTCAAATTTATGAAGAAGCTCCCTCAAATAAGTCCTCGATATAGGGCGATTGGGATAGTTCTCATTAAAAAAGCGCTCCGCAACATGAAAATTCTTTCCGCATTCACCAAGTATTAAGATAGGTGCTACCTTGTATTCTAAAGTGCGTACCATTGTGTTTATAAACTCAAACGTTTCGTGCAAAAAGATTTCAAGTGAATATTAAAAAATTAAAACCACGAAAAAGCAAAAAAAGTACTTATTGTACTGTGTGTTTGAAGTTGAAGAATTTGAGTTGAAGAATTACAATTGTTTGAGTTGAAGAATTACAAAAACGTCAACTTTTTTGACAATTGTTCAGAAGCGGGCTCGTGAATCCATATTAATTATACGCTAAACTGAAATCTTAGTATTTATATATTTCATGCGTCAAAACTACCTTGAACCCAAACAAAATTACTATGATTGAATAGGTCATTAAAATACCTTTCAAAAAAGGTGTCACTTGCCAAAGGATTCCATTAAAAATTATTGGTCACAATGGCACTGAAACATCATCTATGATGATTCCGTCATTAGTTATCACTAGAAAAGGAGCTCCAGGGTACGTCCAGTCATTTTCACATTCCAAATTTTATTAGTTTACGCATAACCATTCAAAAGATAAAGAGGGGGGAAGGGACTTTTGGCTAGCACCGTATATTGTTTCAATAGATAGTTCTGTTATTTTTCCACAGTTTGTTGTCTTACTTCACATCCCACATTAAAAACATGTTTTTTTTTTCCATTTTCAAATCCCTAATGAAGCTAAAAGCCTACAAGCATACGAACCGACCATCATCGCTTTGTCTCTCGGATCGGAACACAAAGAGACGCCCAACGACACCACACGGGCGTCGCCGGCGCTATCAGCAACGCCCATCCGGATGCATTTTTTTCCAGGATGCACCGGCTCCTTCCAGGCCTGTTCGCGCCTCTATTAATCCGCATCCGCGATCCAAAAACTGCATCCAAATAGGTTTTCCGCTATTTTTGGCCAGCCGTACAAAATTGCATAGTCTTGCATGTAGCTAGACGAAACGAAACACGATCAAAGCATCAAAATGAGCGGAAATTTTCACGGTAAATCTGTTGCTTTTCTTGTTGAGGACCTTTGGATTTGATGTGTTTGATAAAGGGTTTTTGGTTCAGTGGTTAATTCTACCTCGTCTTGTGCATTGCGAAAGTGCGGCTAATTGTAATGTGCGGCTTTGTTCTCTTTGTGTCATTAACATTTCTAGAACATGTGCTTATGATGGCAAAAAAATATCAGGATATTTTTTACAGCATGTTTTCGTTTCATTAAACAACTACTGTATCTATAAAATCAGTAGGGGAGACTCGGACAGCGCCGATCACCTTACATAGAACTATTATAAAACAATTAAACTTACTTAGATTTTATAGAGTTTACATTTTGCATACAGGCATTTTGAACATTAAATTTCAAATCATTACAACAAGGGTGCAAAAGATAAAATATGCATAACTTGTAAAATATCGGTTTTGCCCGGTACCCCTGGGTAAATCCCATCATGTATTAAGGCAAAATGGATCAGGATTTGTAGAATATTTTTTCTACAAATAAAATAATAAATAAACATACGAAAAATTATTTACGATTATAAAATGAACATAAACGTTGGTATTTTTAAAGTAAAAAAAAAATGTTCCTTCTCATTCATGTAGTGGAAATACTTGGGTTGGGTTTGTCTGCTTGAAATAATACTGTCTTTACATTGCTCTCAAAAATACACCCCAGTTTTAAATCCAAACATCCCGTGGACGCAAATTGGAGAAAAGCCCTTTACATTCCAAACATTTTATATCGTCTTCTGAACATTCTTCTCTAGGTGACTTAAGATAAATAAGAGCTTACTTGGATTTCATATCATTTTTGGTTTATTTATTTGTTGATTTTTCGTCTATATTCAAGGTTTGTTTTTTAAATTCATGGCTCATCGTTCATGTTTCTTTTTTTTTGTAACGGTCTGTTATTGGATTAGGTTTTGTCTCTACATCATAGTCCTTCTTTATGTTAGCTGTTTTATGTTCAATGCTAGTTTAAATAATTTTTACCCCATCTGTAACTTGAGCTAATTTTTCTTTGAATACTCCGGATAGCTCCATCAACATCAGTTGTTAAAGAGACGGTATTTATAGAAGTTTCCATCGAATCCACTTGGTTGATATTGGTCACAATTTAGGGTACGAAGTCGAGACCTGTAAAAATGGTAATGTCACAATTTGTGATTCCGTTTTTTTTATCCACTTATAGCATTACTAGGAATAGCGCTATTTAAATAGGCTCCTGCAAATATTTAACCTACCTCAAAAATTATTACCTTTTGGGCCAAAAACAGCAACATCAAGTTGTTGGAGCTTGTGGGTTGAGTGGGGGGTACTGATAAAATGACGCCATGGTTATCTGATGCAAAATTTAAAATATTTAAGGATCGAGGGGACACGTGATTGTTTAGAATGAGAAGACATTCGTGCTCGCCATTCATCTTATACTCGCTACAAAAAAACTTCAGAAGTAATTCAACCATTGTCCGTGATCAGCATTAATGTTCCAGGGTGTGTCCCCTCAGGAGGCTTTTTGCCTCTTACAGATATTACTTTCAGCGGTTTCTTGGCTGACGTCTGGATTCCCATCTCGTCAACATTATGTATGGTGTTTTCCAGGATTTGCTTGAGATTTTTAAATAGAATTCGGCTTGGGTTTTGTTGAATCAACAAGGTCGGCGACGCTGGTAGGCTCTAGAGTCCTTAAACTTAGCTCTTGGTTTCACAGTATAAAATTGGCCTCCCATTGCTCACGTGCTTGATTGTTATTAAATGGGTGGTGATTCTTTTTTCTCTGCATACTGATAAACCAGTTGACACAAATACTTTTTAATTAATCCGTAAAATCCTTTTTTTCTTTTTCAGAAAAAAACTTTAGAATATCTCCCCAACTTCTTCTTTGGAGAGTTAGTTTTTTATGGATAGCAAGAGTAGAATACACACTTCCGTATTTTTTTGAGACCCCCCTAACAGATATTTTTCTTTGATTAATGTCGAGAACATTCTTTCTTTACTCCATGATTCGCCCTGATACGTGTACAAAAAACCAAACGTCTTTCCATTAAAGCAACATTTTTGATATTAAATAAGATATTTTGACTAAAATTATTCATTACTATGGAGGCCTACCAAGTATTTTACATCCTGCACTTATGTTTTTAAATAATTAAACACATATTACTTATCTATTCGAAGAAAATTTGCCGGCGTTTTACAGTTTACGAGCACCAGTTTCAAAGTAGTAATGTTACCAGATTTCATTCCTATCCAGGTTAAAAATATCTTATTGGTCGTTATTGCACGGTAGATCGTTCTCTCTAATACAGAAAATTGGTCCTACACCGTACCATGAAAAAGATACCCACGGCTTTATATTACCGCCTCCAAGCTTTACAGTATTAATAGTATGTTTTGGTAATAATTATTGGTTGGGTAGTCTGCTTACATATCGCCAATCATCAGAACTTATTAAATTAATTTTGTTTAATCGCTCCCTAAAATAGTGCACCATTTCTTGATTCCCTGTTCATCATATCAATTTAACTGATCTTGGGCAAACTTTAAACGCTGTTTTACGTTTTTGGCGGATAACAAAGGGACTTTTCTGGCCGCTCTACCGTGTAAGTTACTTACCTGAAGCCTTATTCGAATTGTTCTTGAACTGATTTCTAACTCCAGTTCATTTTTAATTTTGGTAGACGATTTAAATAGGTCGTTTTTTGAAATTCGTACAATCTGCCAGTCAGTATGAAGTATCGTTTTTCTTCTAGCTCCACAGGTCGCTGTAAAATCAATTATAAATTTGCGCTCCTCTAGTGTCAAAATTATTCAGTATAGTCTGGCAAATGATCATGGAACGTTAATAATAGCAACGCTTGCAAATTGTAAAAATGTATTATCAAAATCAGTGTTCTGTGCACCAAACTTATAGAGAACTAAAACACGCATTTAATCGCACACTTAAGCACATAACGGCCCAACCGAGCGATGTATTCGTCGAATTATCGACAAATTCCGAACGCATTTAACGCTGTTCGATATACAAACAAAAGCAAGACAAGAGACCGTGCGTTCCAAAGAAAATATCGCCGCTGTTACTGGCAGTGTTGATGAAGATCCAAATTTATCAATTCATTGCCATTCGCAGGATTCGTCGCCGTTTGCAGGAAGTTGGGCTTTTTTATTCAACTACGTGGAAAATTTTGCGGTCACTTGTGTCTTACAAGATCCAGCTTGTCCAAGACCTCAAGTCGCCAGACCATTGTTTGCGTCATACGTTCGGTGAATGGACTCAAAATTAATTTCGACTTACCCCAGAATTTAACCGCAAGATTTTGTTCAGCGATGAACCCCATTTTTGGCTAAATGGTTACGATAATAAACAAAACTTCCGCATTTGGAGCGAAAATAATACGCAAATGATTCAATAATTACCTTTGTATCCAGAAAGATGCACCGTATGGTGCGTATTTCTTTAAAAAATAGGCTGGAAAGCATATTATCGTTAATGGAGATGGTTACAAAGCGATGATCTATCATTTTTGAATTCATAATTTGAACAGGACATGAACAACGCAAAAATCGATTTAGTGACGGAAAAATTTGGTGAGGAAATTATGTCAAGGAACGGACCTGTTACTTGGCCATCAAGGTTATGTGATTAAAGGCCTTTAGATTGTTTTCTTTAGAGTTATGTTAAATCTTAGGTCTATGTTGTTAAGCCAGCAACTATTGACGCCTTGGAAGCCAACATAACTCGGACAATTGCACACATAAGACTCCAACTGCTTGAAAAAGTGGTCGGAAATTGGATTGACAGAATGCGCTTTATCAGAAGTAGCCGCGGCGGACATTTCTCCGAAATTGTTTTCAAACATTAATGCCATTAAATAATATTTCACATAAAAAAAATAGTTTCTAGGCATCTAATTTGGTTGTTATTATATTTGAATTTAAAGTTCGGACGCACTAAAAAATCACTCTATATACGCCCATTACATTTTTCATGACGTTTTAGATATGACTAAAAACACATTTAGATGAATGCTTCTCAATACTGTTCGGGATTCACGAGTTTTTTCGACATTTTATAGCAGTAAATAAAATATGGATTCACCAATTCTCGCCAGGAATGAAGCAGCAAGTTCAAACAATGGGTGGAAGTAAGTAAAAGTGCATCAAAGAAAGCGAACACAATACTATATGCAGGGAAAGTCATGACTGCGTTTTTCTGGGGTTCTCGAACGGTGGTGGACGTAGACTGCCAGTCAATAGGCAAGGTTATCACGGGAGAGTATTACGCTTCTCTAATAGATCACAATCATTTACACCTTATCTATCTTCATAAATCACAATCGTTTACATCTTTCCAAAAAGTTCATGTTCTTTTATCACAATGATGCGTTTGCGCACACATTTTGGATTGCAGTTGCAAAAGTACATAAGCTGCGCTTCGAGATAATATATGTATCAAAAAATCTCAAAAATACTACATTTTCTTTATTTATTCATTGTATTGATATGACCCTCATATCCATCTGATTATTTGTTTATAACAGTCAGTTATTTAACGCTGTAAAGTCACGGACTTGAAATATTCTTAGTACAACGTGTATGACACATTTTCAGTCTGACACTCCATAAACATCTCCACTTTAAGTTTTTTTCCTACTCCTTACATCAAGACCCCATATACATTACAGCATATTATAATTCAGTCAATAAGCCCGACAATGATACCAATCAAAACATGTTCCATTACTCGAAAACACACCTATCCACAGAAGAGGCCAAACCCGGCCTTATTTTCTTCGAACTGTATGCCAATAACGTACAAAAAAAGTGTTTAACAGCATTCCGATCGGAATCAATCTTATATTGATATAATTAATTGAAAATGTCTTATCTTTCGTCATTTCTTGTTTATTTTTATCTAGTTGAGGAGTATTAGTTCTTTTTATATAATGACATTTCTTCTGTTCTCCTGATCATTAACAAACAGTGCTCTTAAACCTGCTTAAAGACACAACAGTGCCATTTATTTGCTTTTTACTTTTCACCGCCCACGTTTACGTTCGTGCTATTTGACTTGCCTTTACACAGAAGATGATACTCCAGCAGTAATCAGCCATCAACCAATGTTTATTCCATCCACCCTATTACCTTTCTTCCATATTTTTCAGGTCCTGATGAAATCGCTCTTCTTGTTCCTCACCGTAAGAACCAAAGTTGTCCGTAAATTTATTGAAATGATTGTGGAGATAGTAAACTTTGATGCTCATTTTAGATCCAAGCTTTCTGGAAATTTCCGGCATGTTTTGCATCAATTTTCGACAATTTTTGAACTTATCATTTCCTAGGAAATTTTTTACAACATTGATGAAAGAAAACCATGATAATGATTCTATAATATTCATTGAATACGCGAAATGTTATGTTTGGAAATGTTATTTTTCATCAAAATCGTAATTTACAGTCCATCGAAAATGCCAACCTTAAGTTTATTCTTACTCAATCGAGGAAATTTCCTCGATATATAATTAAAACAGGAACCATTTTTATCAACGCAACGTTATGAAAGCAACATTATTTTATCTCTAGTAACTAACGCTGTATTTATATTTTGTTTCCACACTGTCAAGCCTTTTCTTACAAGCTAGTTTGCTTTGATCCAATGCTCGGTTTTAACTCTGCTATCCCACATACAGAGAAACCATAGAAATTTCGTATAGCTGCTTTGTTGAGCAAAATAAAAAGTTTACCATTTTTAAATCAACGCATATAATTCACTTATGATCATTGTACTTGAGTTTTACCAATACAAGAGATTTGGTTTCATACTCCTTTAAGTTAGTGGAATGAGCAATGGGAACCACACAATGCTTATTGCCATTATGTAGCAAAAAAAAAACTCTCCATTCATTTGGCTAGTAGTTGAAGCAACCAATGTTTGATAAAAGATCTTGTCTTTATCTGAACGTGAGCTTTTCATACCACCCTTGTATGAAAGTTATTATTTCTTTATAATGTCAGTTATTTAACACTGTAAAGTCACGAACTTCAAATATTCTTAGAATAACGTGTATGACACATTTTCAGTCTGACACTCCATAAACATCTCCACTTTAAGTTTTTTTCCGACTCTTTACATCAAGACCCCATATATATAACAGCAAATAAAAGTTCAGTCAATAAGCCCGACAATGATACCAATCAAAACATGTTCCATTACTCGAAAACACACCTATCCACAGAAGAGGCCAAACCCGCCCTTATTTTCTTCGAACTGCATGACAATAACGTACAAAAAAAGTGTAAAACAGCATTCCGATCGGAACCAATCTTATATTGACATAATGAATTGAAAATGTCTATATTTCGACATTTCTTGTTTATTTTCATCTAATTGAGGAGTATTAGTTTTTTTTATGCAATGGCATTAACATTTCTTCTGTTCTCCTGATCTTTAACAAACAGTGCTCTTAGGCCTGCTTAAAGGCACAACTGTGCCATTTACTTTCTTTTTATCCTTCACCGCCCACGTTACGTTCGTGTTATTTGATTTGCCTTTACACAGAAGACATGCTGGACCATCCTTTTAATATTCTGTTTCTTCTGTTGCGAGTAAAGACAACAGACAGTTCTTTTTTTTACGCTTTTTCTGTCCCATTAATGCAGTTAAATAAAAAACTGAGAAATAACTGAATTTATATTTAAATTTTTACTATATTTAAAACACTGGATGACACTTTGTGAAATACGAAAATGCGAAACGAATCAGCTTGTACGGAAAGTTCGTAGGGATTTTCTTAAGAGAATGAGAAACACAAATAGTGTATGTTAATATCTGTTTAGTTATCACGCATGTCTACAGTAGATTTGGTGCCGGAAATACTAAACTTTTTTAATTTTTGTTACATCATTGAACATGAAGAATTTGTACATGAAGCTTCTTTTTCGTAATTTCTTCGAGTGAGTTTCTTCCAGACGCTCACGCATGATACTCCAGAAGTAATCAGCCAACATGTGTTCACCCCATGGTCCCTGGTACCTTCCTTTCATAATTTTTAGGTCCTGATGAAATCACCTTCCTTGTTCCTCACTGTAAGAGCCAAGGTTGTCCGGAAATTTGTTCAAATGATTGTGCAAGCTTTCTGAAATGTTCCAGCATGTCTTGCTCCAATTCGCGATAATTTTCAGACTTCGGACTAATTTGCCCCCATAAATAATTGTCAGCCATAAGTTTCTCCTTGGTCAATCCAGGAAATTTCCTAGATATATAATTAAAACAGGAACCATTTTTATCCAATACTTTGACATACTGTTTCATTAGCCCCAATTTTATGTGGTATGGAGACAAAATTATATTCTCTCTGGTAACTAACGCTACATTTATGACATTTTGCTTCCCAACTGCCAAATCCTTTCTCTCAGGCCAGTTTGTTTTGATTCAATGCTCGCTTTTAGCTCTGCTATCCCATAAACAGAAAAAAACATGGAAATTTCGCGTAACCACTTTGTTGACAAACCATTTTTAAATCAATGCATATAACCCACTTATGATCATGATACTTGAGTTTTGCCAATACAAGAGTTATGGTTTCATACTCTTTTAATTTAGTGGAATGAACAATGAGAACCGCACCATGCTTATTGCCATCACGTAGCAAAACATATTTCAAACTCTGCTTAGAACTCTCTATAAAAAGTATCCATTTATTTGGCTTGTAGTTGAAAAAAAACCCATTTTTGATAAAAGATCACCGACATCATTACAAAAAATAAAATCATTTTCGAAGCAAAAAATAGTTCAGCAAAAGCAGTTTTTTTCTCGAGTATGAAAACATGTCATTTTAGTACCTGAAGAAAGTAAATTCCTCTCTTTGAGTCTGGATGCCAACAGTTCTGATCTTTCCTTTGAAAGGTCGAAGTCTCTGATAAGGTCACTTAAAGCATCTTGAGTGAAAAGTAGGGTCAATTCTTTTAGTTTAAAAAGTAGGGGTTTTGACGACATAGCTATAAAATAATCACTTCTTCACTAATACAAACTTGACTATCTTCGGATGTACTACATTCTGTATCTGAAAGATCAGACAGGCCACGAAAAATGGGAACATGGACGTCTTCTAAGTGGGAAACAGATCTTTTAGCAGATACCAAATAGGGATAGGTAATTTTTTTGGGTTAATACCATATACAAGCAAAAATATCAGTCAACGCACCGATTTTTTGGTTACCTCCAAATCATAGGCACACTTAACTTCTTTTACCATTCGTCTATTGTCTTAAATGTTCACAACACATTTTACAGACATTGTTTGGAATCCATGGTTTATTAATCAATTTTACACAAATTCAGATATATAGTTTCGAAACTTTTTCACCGTATACTCGCTACAAACGTAACAAAAAGTGTTCGGGTCATTTATGACCCGAACCGTTATCATATTACACGATCCTTTTGATGATGACATCTTCCAGGTTTTTTTCATTAATTTTAAAATTACATCTTTAAAAGTTAAGTCTCGGCGGCACCAAAGTTTTTTTTTTTTTATTTTGTAGACCTACATTTTGTAATTATCATCATTATTACTATTATTATTTAATATTTTTGTCTACGTAGTGGTAGTGAATTTAATTTTTTGGATAATGATTTTTTTGCCCATAATTACCATCTTTATTGGCAAAAATTGTCAACAGGTTGTTTTTCAATTATTTTTCCGTTTTAGAAGGCCCAAGTCTTCTAAAACGGAAAATTTTTCCAAGTATGACAAAAGAATGCGTGAAAAAAAATTCAATAGTTAAACTGTGTTTCTTTTACAATTATCAGAATTTTTGCATACAATTGATCTAATTGTTTTGACGCTTTGAATGTAATCAATTAACATTTTACTTTTACAATTTACAATTTTTACTTTAACAATTAACTTTAACAATTAACTTTTACATCCCAAAAAATTGATGACAACCTTTTTCGTTGATTTTGACCACTTTGGCTGCTTTAAAGCTGAACAACCGGGCTCTGTAGTTTGTTGTCACAGGTCAGGATCCTAGTGGTAAACCTGAGTCTCGTCCATAGTTATAAAATGATGTTTAAAACCTATTATATTCTTTCGAAAAAGATCCAAATACTCGTTCGAATGTTTTACTCAAAGTCGTTTTCGATCAGAATTTAACAAATGCGACACCCATGTTGCATATAGCTTTCTCAAGCCCAATTCCTTTTTCAAAATATGAAACAGCCATTTAGTTGAGAGCCCATGGCCTTAGCAATTTCATTTATTGGACATCCAGAACGAGGATCATCATCCAGGCTTGTACGATCACGTTGAAACTCACCTGCCCACTTACAAACCATTGTTTTGGAAGGAGCAAACTCCCCTAATGCATTTACCATTTCACTCTGAATTTCCGTTGCATTTAAACCTTGCTGGCCGCGGTGGTCTGGTGGGTTAGTCGCCTGCCTAGCAATCCAAAGTTAGCTGATTCGATTCCAGCGCTCGGATGGGGGTTTTTCTTTTATTCTTCTGTCCGTCTTACTTTCAACCCTACACACACACTTATATACACTCGCATATACACCCACATGCCCATACATATCCACACCTAAATGTCTGTGATTGTTTCTAGGCAAGAGTGTAAAATCCGACAACAAATTACCCCTCAGTCACGCCAGTTAAAGGCTGGGTAAGGCAGGATGCCTTCTGAGAAGTGTTCTACGTTGGTCACTCGCCAGTCGGTAAGCTTCCAAAGAGACTTACGGATAGGCACATAACCAAGGGTTTATAGCCTGAGGGAGGTGCTGGCCTCGGTTTGTCGGTAGCTGATGGCCGTGGTTCGAAACTCACGTTAAGATGTAGGTCCAGTCGCTAAATAGCCTAAGATGCTGATGCATCTCTAACTGTAAATCCTTTTCCTTTCCCTTTAAACCTTTTTTTACAAATAATTTAATCACTGCATGATTTTCAATATTTTCCATTTTAAAAATATCACTGACTACTTTAAGCTGCTGTTTATGTACGAATGAATTAACAAATAGACTTGAAACTTCACATATATTCATATCAATGATAAAACTTCAAAATGTGGTAGATTATATAGTTATTTTACTGCTCTATAGGTGTCGCTTCGCGAACATTTCAATTAGCCTAGTAAAGTAAAAAAAAAAAAAATTACTCCATCAGAGCAGATGCCATGGAAGGAAAAAAAGAAGAGAAGAGGATGTTGTAGATTTTTATTTAGAAAATATTGTGGATGTAATGCAAATAGTGAAAATGATTTATTTTAAATAATCAGATGTGTTTAAGAGAAGCTTTTAAAATATTTGTTGCGAGCAAATTAATGGAAAATCTAAGGAAAATTTAAATAATATTTTTGGTGACACATGATTCAACATAAAAAAAGTTTCTACGATTAAACAAATCACTCACCAAATGAAGGCTCTGTATATCAACATATTGAGTGGAATTTTTTATTATGCAGTTTTATGCTATTTAACAAAAATAATAAGTTAAAAGCCACTCGATAATAAGACAAATGGTCTCATTATCAGCCCCAGGAAAAATTATGAGATAAAAACATTAAGCACCATTATAATACGCGCAATTACAACATTGGCGCCATCTATAATATTCAAATGCAACTAAGATCGTACATGTAGGCGATCGATTAGTTCCTGTAAAGGAAATTTCGTCTCACGTTTAGTTCGGTTTTTCATTATATAACGGCGTTCTTGGTCTTAAAAATTTAATTGTGCCTTCATCAATTATATAAAAAATATATTCTAAGGTTTTTGATTTTTAAATTAAATTACTGCAAATGTTTTTGGTTCCATAATATATATATATATATATATATATATATATATATATATATATATATATATATATATATATATATATATATATATATATATATATATATATATTCAGCTCCACAGGCCTAGTATCCCTTGGCTTCGACTTCTATCACTCTTCTTTTCCATCTTTTTCGGTCCAAAGCATCATTCTTCCAATCGCTGACTCCTAATTTCTTCAAATCATTCATCACTTCATCTAACCATTTCTTTCTAGATCACCCTCTTCTTTAACCCTCCCTTTAAATCTCCCACCGGACATCCTCGCTATGTGCCTCAGCTATCTAGCTCTCCGCGCTCTCACCACCTGAGCAGTGTTTGGTTTTTAATACAGTTCTTCTATTTCTCTATTTGTTCTTCTTCTAAATTCGTTCTGAACGTTAATTCCTCAAAAAATCCTCCTTAATATTTTACCTTTCCAGGCTTCATGCTTACTTTCTTACTTCTTCGTCATTAACCATGTCTCGCACGCATAGGTAACCGTGAACCTTAGTATTGTTTGGTACACTCTTACTTTTGCAGTTCTTGTTACATTCTTTGTTACATTCTTTGTCATTGAATCAATGACTAAATTACAGTCCTCTGATACTATCATTACCATATATTTGGTCTTATTTTCGTTAATTGTTAGGCCGTATTCTCTTACCTATCTTTCCAACACCTTGAATGCCCTTATTATTTGTTCCTTGGATCTCGCCATCAATACAATGTCGTCGGCATAGGCTAAGCATTGGTTTCTGATACAATATATTATCATATATTAACCTCTTGGCATTAACGCCACTCTCCCTGAGAATCACTTCTTGCATTAGATTGAACAGAACCGTGGACAGTGGATCGCCTTGCCTCAGTCCTTTCTTTAGTGTACTTCCCAGATATTACTCCATCGACTATAACTTTATTTTCTATTCTCCTGACAGTCATCTCCACCAACTTTTCCGGTACTCCTAACTGTCCCATTGTTTGGAACATCTTTTTTCTACACTTATTGATATATATATATATATATATATATATATATATATATATATATATATATATATATATATATATATATATATATATATAAAAGTATATGAGGCTTTCCTGAACTGAATCCCTGATGTATATCTGTTACTGAAATATTTGCATTAATTTTATCATCGATTATGAAGATTTACCCCTCTGCAGTTTTCTAATACTTTCTGTCGCCCCTCTTAACTAAAAAATGTGGTACTGCTTCTCCATCTAGGATTCTATGTTAAGTTATTTGTTGTTAATTTAGGCTCTGTTCGCAATATTTATATGTAGTTCGAAATCCCGTCTTGGTCGGGACTCTTCTTTTTTAATTGTTAAATTGCTGAGTGCTAATTTTGCATTTTATTTTTCTGCAGAGGCATTATCGTTTTCCAGAAATTCTGGTGCATTATCCTTTATGTAGAGTTCCATTAACCTCAAGACTTACAGTGAGGGAAAAAATAATTAAAATAGAACATTAATTTTTATATATATATATATATATATATATATATATATATATATATATATATATATATATATATATATTTGATATATTACTTGTTATATTTGCTCATTACAGAGTAATACAATAATTAAAGAATTCATATATAAAATCCGAGATAATGTACTTTCTGATAATCGGTTGACGGTCAGAATGATCGCGGAAGAGTTAAATTTGACTCACAAAACCATTAATCAGATTTTGATTAAAAAATGGGAGGGAGATGAAGAAAATCTATGCAAAAATGGTATTGCAGAATCAAAAGGACATCAAGAGAGAAACATGTCTTAATTATTTGGGCCGAATTAAAAATGCCAGAATCTAAAACAAGACTTGATAGTTTCTCTAAATTGTTGTCATGCATTTTAAGAACGTACTAGAAAAATCCAGTTCACGAAAAGAATTGCTAGGGACCACCAAGTGATTCTAGGAAGTTCAAACTCGGACTGGGAACGCATCAGATGCTAATATATCTCCCCTCTAAAGGGTAAATCAACAGTATTGTCAGATCGAACAATATGCCACCTATCTCATTACTTTATTTATACACCTCGTAAATATAACAGAACAATAGTGTTTGATTCGTACTTTTTTATTAGGTTATATAAGGTGATTTTATAGAGTGTCCGAATTTTAATGAAACAACAACCAAATGAAAAACCTTGAAAGTATTTATTTTATGTGAACTAACATTCAATGGCATTAATGTTTGAAAATAATTTCGGACAAATATCCAACGAAGCTATTTCTGACAAAGAGCATTCTGTCAATCGAACTTCCAAACACTTGTTCAAGTAATTGAGGTCTTATATCCGGAAATGTCCGAGTTAGGGTAGCTTCCAAGGCGTTAATAGTTGATGGTTTATCGGCATAAATCAAAGATTTATCATAGCCCCAAAGAAAATAATTTAAAGGCGTTAAATCCCATTTACTTGGTGATCAATTAACAGGTCCGTTCCTCGAAATAATTTCCTCACCGAATTGTTGCCTCATTGTTGCGTTGGTTGTATAATATGTGGAGCCGTCCTTTTGGAACCACATCTGCTCCAGATCAATACCATTTAAATTCGGAATTAAATAATCATTGATCATCACTCTGTAGCGATCCCCATTAACAAATTGATAAATTTGTATCTTCATCAACATTTCCAGAAACAGAGGCGATATTTTCTTCGGAACTCACTGTTGTTGTCATGAAATGCGTTTTGAATTTGTCGATAATTCGGCGAATATATTGCTCAGATTATATGCACCAGAAAAGAGTATATTTTGCGCACAAAACACTGCTATTGATAAAAACAATGATATTGACAATTTGCACGCGTTCCTCTGGTGATAAATGTTCTGTGACGATTTGCCAGACATTTAATATGCCATGATGACATTTACCATGATGATTTGACAGTGATCCCTATCGGAAGTTCGGACACACTATACAAAAAATCACCCTTTATTCCAACAGCCGAGGGATTTGATTGCTGTTTATTTAATATGTATTACTTCAATTTATCCCGGCTGTTATTGATGTGATGTCGTCGATGTTAAGTGTTGGCGTTCAAAGCTTCTTATATTTACTTCTCTGAAGGGAGAGAGATAGAGAATTTTGAGATTTAAGTCGCATCGATATCAAGATTATTTAGCGACCAGAAACTTTGACTTACGAGTTTGGAACTCACGTAAGAAAAAAGACGGAAATAGAAAGGAATTAATAAATATCACAGGTTACTAGTATCACAGATCGATTCTATTACAGATGGGTTTTATCGCAGGATAAGCTATCACAGGTGTGTTGACAAGTTTGTTTTTGCTAAATATTGCTGGCACTGGAGTGAATTGTCAGTAGCAGCGACTAGATTTTAGTGAAATAGTTAATTTCTTTCAGATAAGCAAGAGTGGTATACATGTTGTCTGTGTAAAGGTTTCAACAGAGGTCCTGATTCAGGTCAAAAAAGAATCTGAGATGGTATAATGCCGTGCATTCGGTAATAATGAGCTTGGTGGATAGGGGATCGCAAAATTCACAGAGCGGAGAACCTTTTCGTTTTTGTAAATACTCATGTGTGAATCTTCAGTGACCAATCACGAGTCTCATTAATTTTACTCTAATTTTCCTACTTACTAAATGTTCTGGGGGGAGGTTGGGAGAATAATGGATAACTCTGAAGTGAGTTTTCAGAGGATCTGCATGATACGTCTCTACGCTTCTTCATTTTAATAGGTGTTTCGGTTAATAATGTCGATTTTCTCACAAAATTTGATCATTTATTTCCATTACAAAATTAATTACCTTAATAATCAAAGTATTGACCATCGTTAGCTATTACTTTTTCCCATCTTTCTGTCAAATAATGGATTCCGCCCCAAAATAACTTTTGGTTTTTTGAGGCCAACCATTTATAAAGCCAAATTTTCACTTTTTCGTAAGTATGTAAGCGTTGTTCTGAAAGTCAGTGCTGCATCGAACGATCTAAGTGGTAGTTCCACGTCCACGTTCAACGTCCGGTGAATACGGCGGATAGTCTAGGACGTTCCATTTAACGTTTTCCAAATAGTTTTTTACACGTTTTGCAACATGGGGCCGAGCATTGTCATGTTGAAAAAAGACTTTATCGTGTTTTTGAGCGTATTCTGATGTTTTTCCTCCGATCAATTTTATCAAATATGTAGGTCTCCATCGCCAGTAATCGTTTCTTCAGGTTTCAGCAGTTTGTAATATACATCTCCGCTACTATTCCACCAAATACACAGCAAAGTCTTCTTTCCATGTATATTGTGAACTAGTTGAGATGTTGAAGGCTAGCCTTGGTCTACCCATAATTTTTTTGCACGTTGGGTTGTCAAAATATATACACTTTTCATCACTTGTCACAATTCGATGTAAAAACCTTTTTTCTGTCTGGCAAGTTTTCATTACTGTCTGGCAAGCAAAATTTAACTGGTATTTCGCCTTTTGATTTCTGTTTCTTTCAGTTCATACGGAACCCATTTTCCTTCCTTCTGGATCTTTCTCAATGCGTCTAGACGTTCAAAAATGGTATATTGGACAACATTCAATGCTTCTGCCGATTGTTTCAACGTATGAGTTGAATCTTCATCCAATAATGCTTGCTAATCTGCATCTTCAAACCTTTTCGGCTGTCCTAGACACTTCTTATCTTTTATATCTTCATATCATATCTTTATATCATGTTCACCATAAGCTTCAACTAACAATCGATAACTTTCAGCAGCTGTTTTCTTCAAATGAAAGAAGGTTATTAAACTTTTCCGCAAAATATATTTTTCTGGTACATATTCAAAGCTGTGAAAAACTATGGTTTTTGCACAATGACAATGAATAACGAACTAGCTTTTGATGGCGTATGTTTACTCTCCAAAACACCATAGACATCATTAGTCTATAGTACAGACTAATTTAGTGCACTGCTAGTGCACTTCCTTTGGAAAGCCAGAGTACACTGCAAGGAAGGAGTAACTCGCCATCCTCTTTCGTTTCTTCCGGGAAAAGCTCATGAAATCGTCGTCGATTCAGAGCTCGAACTCGTATTTTAGTGATGCTGTACCACCTGATGCTGTTGACCTTCAGGGTCAACAACAGAAGACAGGTTTTAGTCCTTGACACAAAGAGATTTTTTGATGGATAACAGAATGATACTTAAAACTTTTTTCCCAAATAATTTTCAAGCAATGGTACAGAACCTTTTATACTGCCTACCATGCAATGCCCTCGATCTATGCAAAAACTATCTGATTTTGTCCACTCTACTTTGTTAACTTTAATTATATTTTTAAGTTATTTAAAAATGCCGTCACTGTAGTTAAAACGAATTGGCGCAAATCAAGAAATTCTTCCACAATATCAATATTATCATTCGTGTATCGCACAAATATGCTTAACTGCACATTGTCTGTGATGTCATAGCTTTCATTCGTTAATGAAAAATATTTGCAGTATTGTAATCCAGAGATAATTTGTATGCCAACATCTTGGCATATGGCGTATATACGACGCATGACGATATTTCTAGACAAAGCTATTTTATCAACCATATTTTTGACGATTATATCACCGACACTTTGAGCAAATATAAAAAGGCTATTTTTTATTATCTCCTCTCCATCAGAAAAGAGTTTTTTCTTGTGGGCTAACAACAGAGAAAGCTCATAAGAAGTCGTCACCATAGTTTCCACTTCGTAATTTCTCTTCTGGAACAACGATTGTTGGCCGGCTAAAGATTTCTTTTTTTTATTGATAAATCCCATTCGCAACTGTAATCAGACAGGATATTTGCTGTTGAAATCACTATGCAGTTGTTTGAAATGTCGGTCCAGGTTAAATTTTTTCGGCACTACTACACAAATTTCACATATCAAATAAGCAGATTTGGAAGTATTTTGATGCATAAACCAAAATTGTGCTTCCCAGGTAGTTTTAAAATCAAGAATTACAAATCCTCTTCACATTTTCTTTTCGATGTCAAAGACTTACTCTTCAAAGAACTTTAAAAAAAGCTTAAAGTCTTGCTCGGCAGTTTAAAATTAACTTAGTCAGACAACCAGAGTGTCGCACTCGCGCTTGCTCGAAACCGGAGAACCATAGCAAAACACAAGCAGGGCCAAAACAGTACTGCTTTCCAGTACTGTTGTATTCAGTAGCTTGAGTAGGATTTTTACGGATTCCTGAAGTTCCTGGAGACAACATTATTATTTTTTCAATTTTTTTATTATTCGCGTGCGACAATTAAAACTCCGCCGTGCCACAATGGGGCATGCATACCGTGGGTTGATTACCCCTGGCCTATACCAACAAATGTATTAGTGATGCCATCTCTTAGCAAAATGCATTATTAACCGAAACACCTATTACTTAAATCGTATACCAGCAAGGCATTTTTTGAGTTTGGAAACAAACGGAGATTACAAGAAATCTAATCTGGTGAATACGATTGACGTTCCAAAAATGTGTACTTCAGATCATTTTGATGGTCGTCGCAAGAGCGGTAAAGTATTTTACTAATCTGTGGGTTTTTCAGATTAATACTAATGTCTGTGTGTCAATGTAAAAAATGTCCACCTTATCTTTATAATGACTTTAACTCATTACCTTTATAATAACGCTAAATATATATTTTTTTGACAGAACAACATACTCACAATAAAACAGCATAACTATATTATTTATTGAATTTATTGATCTTTGGTACAAGCTTACTCTCCACACCAACAGAATTATAGTACATAGTACATTTTTTGAACTTAAACTATAATGTGCTGTTCGAATTATAGATTTTGAACCTAACTATTGACTAGCAATTGATGACTAACATTTTTTTTTGGCACCGATAAAACTGCAATATTTTTTTAGTTTAAGCACAGTGTAAATTGGCTTTTAAAACAAAGCAAAAATATATAATTATAACATAAATATTATTAGTAACTTTTCCAAACACACCGTGTAATACTGTCAATATTATAACTAAAACGCCTGAGCGAAGTTCGTAAAAGGAAAAGAACAATTCCAAAAATAATATCCGTCGAAAGTAATAAGTAAAGGTCAGTAATTCTCCTTAGTATTTCGTCTATTAATAAAATTGTTTTTTTGCATAACTTCATGTAAATGATTACTTTACACATCCATAAAACGCGCCGACCTCGCCTTGAATGAAACAAATATATGAATACGCAATTCACGGTCAAAACCAGTTACATTATTGACATTGAATTGAATGAATTGGAATCATTTTCAATCTTATTTTCATACAATACTATATTTTTCCTGTTATTTTTACGGAAGAAACAATCAAGTGCATCATTTCCGGGCTTTTCGTAGCTTAATTTAGGCGAAAAAACCTTCACCTAGTTTAGAAAGTTAACTTTTGTTCCGACTCGTTGACTCTGCATGGGTAAAAATAACTTTTTTTTTTACTTTGGAAGAGAACTGCTGAAATTTAACGTGAATTATTTTCGGATAAATGTAGTGCTGGGCAATAAAATGTGAATGTTTTATTTGAAGAATCTTCCTCCTCTTTGGCACACGCATTCACCGTCCAGTTGCTCGTCGATCCAGTGTAGATAGTTCACTACTTTGGTGTAGATTCCTGGTAAATTTGGTCTTGCGCATCCGCGTCCCCATGACACGACACCTGTTGATGTTCATTACATATTATCACACTTTTTATAATAAATAATACTTTTTATTTAAAATTTGCAATAACATTAAGTGCTAAGCTCAATTTTTGCCACTAACAATGTGGTCCTGTTTAAGGATCTATCGGAGGTACAATCGGAGGCAAAAGTACTGGAACACACATAGAAAAGGAAAATTAATAAACAGTTCACCTCGAGTTCTAGCCGCAAACACTGATCAAGAAGTTGTTTTAACTCCTCTTTCAAATAAAAATCATCCATCTGCTGTTAATAAAGAACATACATCGTCCTCTATTCTTGGTGTTCCTATTGAGGAGATTTCTCCAGTCCCAAAAGGACGTTTTACTAGTAGACAAGGTAAACGGCAGATCTCTTTAGTTTTAACTTCTAATCCTAACATGAGGAAAGTTAATACTCCTAATACGAGGAATGTTACTAAAAAGTTATTTAAAGAGGACAGTGAAGAAGAAATTTTTTTAACAACTCTCAAGATGGTGAAGATGACTGTCCATGCATATGTTCCAATGATCTTATTTCACCATCTAAGCCTGGAGAAGACTTGTTGTGGTGCTTAAACATTTTACATTGGGCTCACGTTTCTTTCGCTGGCGTTCCTAGAAGAACTAAGCGTTTCATTTGTGAACTTTGTCAATAATTGTATAGTTTTTACGTGTATGTCATTTTGCCTATAATTAATATATTATTTTGTCCATAGTGTACTTCTACAGTTCACAGTTAAACTAAGGATATATTTTTTTTCTTATGTTTATCCTGTAAATGTTTGTTAGTTTCAATAAATAAAGAACCAAAGATGATTGGTGTGGAATATGACTGTGTTGTGTATTACGAATAAAGAGTTTTGACCCAAAAATAAAACCATATGTCATTTTGTAAGTATTTTCACTATCTGATTATAAAAGTGTCGATGAGATGTCACCAATAAATCAAACAAACCACTTTGACCTAGATTAAAGCTAATATGAGCTGAATAAAATAAGTTCAGAATTACATATTGATACCAAACGCCCTACCAAAGTTTAAATCAATTATTATTAAGCTTTTTAGGACTGGTACGAGATCTACTACCAGAATCAACAGACTTTCTTGATTCAACAGTCAAATATCACTATCATCACTTGATCCAGCCATCAATAACTTCTTGCAATCAGAAGAGTTACTAAAGACAATATAGTCATCACAGTATTGATATTGTTGTGTCATCGTTCTCCAAATTGGAGGAAAAGAACTTTCTGCAGAAAATTGTGACCTTTGGTGGAAAATTCTGGGTCATCAACCAGTACCGTAAAACCAAATATCCATGCTAGATAGAGATGGATCTGCTGGACGTCGTGCACGTCCAGCACAGACGGGAGGAAAGGGAATCTCTGAAATATCTGAAACAACATCTGGATAATCGCTTCACATCCTTTCAAGAAGCCGAAAAACTTAAATGATCTTATCACATCAAAACCATCAAGGTTTTTTCGTTATGTAATTCGACGGTTGCCTGAAAGATGACGAACGTGTATAGGAAGTAAGGGATATTACTAAATAAATTGCAAAAAAAGTAAAGAAGACTTATAATTAAGTTGATGACATAATATCTGAGAGGAAACAATGCAAGATTTGGGCAGAAGTGAAAGTGTTCTTTAAAAAAGTTAAATTAGTAATTACCAATAATTTCCATGTCGCCAAGGCTGTTACTGAGTTGCAAAGGACCACCACTGTCACCCTAGAAATAAATCATGTTAATTTTTCTGATCATTAACACAAAGTATACTTCCTATTACTTGGCAAGCGTCAATACGCCCTTCAGCATATCCCGCACAGAACATATTTTCAGAAATTTTCCTCTCTCCATACCCGGAATTGTAGCACTCTTTTTTGCTCCATACAGGAACAGCGATTTTCCTCAGGATGTCAGAAGTATCACCTCTTTCTTCAATCTTGCCCCAGCCAGCAGCGATTCCAACTCTTCCAGTGTAATCGACATAATCTAACCGACAAACGTTTAATTTGATTAATAATTTTTTTAATGAAACCTACCATCATCCGGCAAGCAAACTGGACTCATTTTTTCATTGAAGCTGATGGGAATATCCATTTCCAAGATGGCGATGTCGTTGTTGTAGGTGGCAACATCGAAATATTCATGTTTCTTAACAGACCGAATCCTTCTGACTTCGATATAATTGAATCTATCCGCTGCTGATCTGTCGTGGTCACCCAAAGTCACAGAAAGGTCTCTGGTGTCAAATCTAAAAGATTTATTATAAAGAGTTTTCGATTAGGAGTGACAAAACTTCGAAACGTAATATCGGCAACACTCTTTAAAATATAAATGTCACTCCTACACTGTTTTGTTCAGCACATTGTGTCAATTCATCATGGAAAGATACGTGATCCAACAGCGTGTAGGAACTGGAAGTTGAAAGATGACCCTCACAGAAAAAATAATCTTTTCAGATGAAGCGCACTTCTGGCTTAATGAGTTTGTAAACAAACATAACTGGAGGATTTGGGTCAACGAAAATCCTCAAATAATTCAGGAGTTACCTTTTGATCCTCAAAAAGTGGCTGTTTGATGTAGTCTTTGGGCCGAAGGAATTTTAGGGAACACTAGAGGAATATACTTACAAAATATATTTTGCCTGAGCTGATAAATGTGGATATAAACAATGTTTTCTTCCAATAAGAGAGTGCTACTTGAGACACATCTTGCCCGACAATTGATTTATCCAATTGAATTTTTCCTGGACGTGTTATATCGTGAAATCTCACGATCTCACTTGGATTACACAGTCATACAAGAATTTTTTTTTTTTTGGTGCTTAGGATTTTAGAACTGATTTTAGCACTATTTGAAGCGCTAAATCAAAATACAAAGTTAGTTTTTCTCTATCTGCTCTTCTACTTTTTTAGATACATCGACTTATCTACCAATGTTTTTCAAATTCAATGCTTTCAAATAAGATTGGTTCCTGTATATTTGCCCTATTGTCAGTCTGCCATTGAGTTAGTTCCAAGAAAATCCGCTAGATGACATAAGCAATGCTTTTCCGGTAACTGAAGTGACCTTCAACGCTTGAACTAAAGTTGAGGTTAATTTGTGAGTTCTCGCCATGCAGGATATATGGAAGTTGGTGTCGCGTGATATTTGTGTTTAGGAAAGGGTTGTTATAAAGTTAACCCAAAATGTTCTGTGTTGTAGATTGTTGTATTTGTGTTTTTGAATAGAAATAAAGTTAGTTCAAGTAGAAGTTGTGTATATCATCCCGATGGGTTTTGCTACGTATGTAAAGAATACACATTAAAATCAAACAGAAAAACTGTTAGTAACTTTGTAAAGAGAGCTTATCTTCGATACTTTGGTATTAGGCTTGGTGATCAGAATAAAGCCTGGACACCGCAACTAGTCTGTAAAACTTGTACGGAACATTTACGACAGTGCAGTACCGGGAAAAGAAAACGCCTAAAATGCGACGTACCGATGGTTTGGTTACAGACCCAAGAACCACTTCGACCGTTGTTATTTCTACCTAGTAAATGTTACTGGAATCAATCGAAACAACCGGAGCAAGTGGACTTATCCTGATTTAGTCTCTGCACCCATTCCTTCACTCAGAGGAAGTGCCGATCCCAACGTTTGACCAACTACCAGAGCTTTGTAAGGAGTATTGTCGCTCTGATCACCCTTCTGATACTAATAAAGATGACAGTGATTATGAGGGAATATCATCAATTCCTCAACGTTAAAACCAAAATGGGATAAATGACAAAGATTTCAACCTGACAAAAGAAGCTTCTGAATTACTGGCTTCCAGGTTGACGGACAAAAATTTACTGAAACAAGGAACCAAAATTACCTTGTACCAGACAAGAGAAAAAGGTCTGCTACCATTCTTCTCTCAAGAAGACAATCTTGTATTTTGTCACGAAATGAAAGGACTCCTGAAAAATAGGTCTTCTTCAATATTTTTCAAATGATTGGCATATGTGTGTTGACAACTCAAATCGAAGTTTGAACTGTATCCTTCTACACAATGGGAACAAATATGGTTCAATACCAATTGCTCACTCAACGAAAACGAAGGAAGAATATGACACCATAACTTTGATCCTGGAGAAGATAAAGTATCATGAACATAATTGGGTAATTTGTGTGAACTTAAAAAGGTAAACTTTCTTCTTAGACAGCAAAGCGACCACACCAAATATCCTTGCTTCTTGTGCCTCTGGGATAGCAGATACAAAACACACCACTGGATTTAAAAAGAGTGACCTAAGAGAGAAAGCATGGATCAGTTGGACGAGAGAATATCAGCTTTCCTCCACTGCATATCAAGCTGGGTCTAATAAAACAGTTTGTAAAAGTTCTTGATTAGATTAGATCATGCTTTCCATATATAGGAAAAAAACGTCTCAGTTGAGTGCGGTAAAAATTAAAGCAGGAATATTTGATGGCCCACAAATAAGACAACTCATTAAGGATCCTGCCTTCGTAAATTCGATGAACGAGACTGAGCGAACAGACTGGACTTCATTTGTCGCAGTTGGAAATTTTCTGAGCAAATGCAAAGCTGAAAACTATGTTAAACTGGTAAACAAGATGCTTAAGAGTTTCAGATCCCTTAGGTGTAACATGAGCATTAAGGTGCACTATTTACATAGCCACTTTGACCGTTTTCTCAATTGGGAAACACCAGTGAGGAACAAGGTGACAGACTTCACCAGGAAACTTAAAACTATGGAAGAGTGCTACCAAGTAAGATGGAATACGCACATAGTAGAAGATTATTGCTGAAGTTTAAAAAGGGACTGTTCCAAAATACTTTCAGGTATGTCATGGAAAAAAAGCTTCTGAGGTGTTCAGTGACTAGTTGGTTTAATCGATGGCTTTTTCTTCTATCTTATTGGAGAATCCTTTATAAACTAAATATATACTATGTATTCATAAACCAAATATATATGTTATTCGACATTTTTTAGAGGCATATGACTGAGCATTATATTTAAAAATTATATTTATAATACCCACATGATTAATTAAATTATTTTGCATATGCTGTTTTTTTTATTCTGCTTGTTTGTATGTCGTTTATTTATTGTTAACACATCGGTCAATATGTTCCTGGTCTAACAAATGGATGGAATCATTTACGAAAAATCCCTACCAGTGATCGATAATGCCAACCTTCAAACGTCATGTGTGAAAATTTCATGACTATATGTCTACTAATTTCTGAGTTGTTGTGCTTTAAGTGACACTACTTTTATTATTTTCAAAACAATGGAAAAAAAGAATTTCGTGTGTTGATAAAACTTTGCTTTTTAATGAAGAAAAATACCGTTGAAGCAAAACAATGGTTTGATAAACATTACCCGGGCTCTGTTTCGGGAAAATCAACCATAATTGATTGGTATGCTGAATTCAAACGTGGCCGTAGAAGTATCGATGATACTGAACGTTTGGGACGTCTAAATGAGGTGATTACATCAGCCAACATCAGAAAAATTCACAAAATTATTTCACAAAACCGTAAAGTAAAGCTGCAGGAGATAGCTGATATCATGAAAATTGATATCATTGACAATTTACGCATTGGGGAATGCGTAAATTGTCATCGAAATGGGGACCGCGTTTGCTCACAGCGGACCAAAAACAACAACGTTTTGATGAGCTTGAGTAATGTTTGGAGCTGTTTAAGCGAAATAAAAATGATTTTTTCATGCGGTATATAGCAATGGATGAAACATGGAGCCATCAGTATGCTCCAGAATCAAATCGGCAGTGAGCTGAGTGACCAGCAGCCGGTGAAAGCCGTCCAAAGCAACCAAAAACACATCCATCGGCAGGCAAGGTTATGGCCTCTGTGTTTTAGGATGCACATTGGATATTGTTCATCGATTATCTCGAGAAAAGTAAAACCATCAATAGCGACTATTGCATGGAGTTATTGGTGCGTTTGAAGAACGAGATCACAAAAAAGGCTCCAAATAAACAAAAAAAAGTACTGGTTCACCTAAATTGTATGAATCACACTTCGAATTGCCGATTTCTCCAGATCTGGCCCCCATCGACTATTTGCTGTTCTCATCAAAAAATGCTAGCTGGAAAGAAATTCCACTCCAATGAAGAGGTAATTGCTGAAACTGAAGAATATTTTGAAGACAAAGAGCAATCATTCTATAAAAAATGTGTAGAAATGTTAGAAAAGCGTTGGAATAATTATATTGCTCTTTCAGGAGAAGATATTGATGAATAAAGTCAAAATTTGCAAAAAAAAGTGTGTTTTATTTGCCAGGCTGGGGCCTTATTGACCAATGTGTTATATTTACGTTTATCATAATCATAACGAAATTGTTTGAGGAAGATTATATTCAGTGAAAAATTTTAAATGAATGTAAGTCAAGTTATATTCACTGAATATAAGTCTAAGTAAGACAAGTCTTACCCGTTTACACAATGCGCCGCTGTAATTACGTGTCTTTTGGATATCAGAGCGGCTCCACAGTGATATTCACCACCATGACTCAATCCAACTATCCATGGAAATTCGTGTGATCTGGTGATGTTGCCCCCTACTACCCGCATCTGTCGTCTTACAACTCCACATTCTGAAATAGTCAGATCTAACTAACAATAATGTTGATAATGTAACATCAATATCAGTATTATTTTTAAAAACAAACATATATTATTTCATGCATATTTTATGAAAAGAAAAATAAACCAATTCTTCCTTGGAACCTTCGGTATGAAACACTAAACTCAAGGAGGAGTCAGGAGACGATTCAATTTTAAATCATCAGTTTGAATCATCTCGTGATGATACTGACATGGTTAGCGAAACGAACGTCGAGAAGTTTAAAACAGTGATTTGAGTTTGAAAGCAGTTGGTAAAGAAAGTTAGGAAGAGAGTAGTTCACGACAAATTGTCCATAATACTGCAACATTTGCACAACTGAATGCAGCCTCAAGATAGTGAGTCTAAAAATGCTCCTTTTCGAGATAAAATCTGAGGTATCATTTAAGATAAAACGAAGACTGAATTTACAGGGGTTGCTATTTATATATCCGGAATTGGCATCAATGGTGTACAACATATACATCTTAAAGTTTGACATTGTTGACTGTATACGTACTCAGAACGTTTTGTCATACGGACGCTATTTATGTTGAACAGTGGTTAGTTGAAAATTTCATGTCAGTCAAAAAATGAAATTAACTCGTGAGAATTTTTGTGTGATGATTTACTATGACTTTCGATGTGAATTATCTCAACAACAGTGCATCGATCAACTCACTTCGACTTTTGGCGAAGAAGCACTATCTAAAACCACTGTATATCACTGGTTTAGTGAATTCAATCGTGATCATCGTTTGCGCACGGACGAATTTAAAGAAGGTCGTCCAAAATCGGTTGTTGTACCAGACAACATCGACACTGTGCGCCAACTCATAAAGCAAGATCGTATGTGACATACAGTTAAATTGAGGCATCCCTGGGCATTAGTAAGACAAGCATACACAAGATTTTATATGAAAATTTAGTTGCGAAAAAAATTTGTTCTCATTGGATTCGGCATAATTTGAAACTCGGTCAAAAAAAGGCTTGGGTCAATTGGTGCAAAGAAATGCTTCAAAAAAAAAAAATCTTGGTTATTCAAAAGCCGTGTATAACATCTACACAGGTGACGAATCTTGGATCTATGCATATGAGCCCGAAAGTAAACAGTCTTTCAGGCATGAGCCCGAAAGTAAATAGCAGTCGACTGTATGAGTCTTTCAAAATGAAAGCCAACCCCAACCCCAACAAAAATTGTTCGCGCAGGAGGCACTTCGAAGCAAATGGTCGCCTGTTTTTTTGGGATACATGGGCATGTGGCTACAGTGCTACTAGAGAATCGTAGAACGGTCGGTTCTGAAAGATACACAACCCTTTATTTGCCAGAAGTCTTTGAAGAAATAAAAAAAAACCACCAGCAACACAGGATCATTCTTCACCATGACAACGCATGCTCTCACACATCGAACCGATGGGTAATCGATGGTTTCTATTTGTTCCCGTCCGTGAAGAATAAACTAACTGGTCAACGATTTTCGACGCTTCAAAAAGCAGTTGATGCGTTCAAAATGCTTATTTTGGAGATACCTCAATCGAAATGGAAAAAGTGCTATAAAAATTAGTTCAAACGCACACAAAAGTGTATCGATCATCGCGGAGAATATTTTGAAAAACAATAAAACCATTTTCAATGATAAATATTTGTTTTTATTTATTATTTCGGATACATAATTAAACAGACACAAAATTGGGATATACCAGTGAATCTCAAACGCAATGTCTTCGACGCGTTTATACAGAGTACCAACCATCTAAGAGAACCAACCATCTAGAGTGCCAATTATATAGAGAACCAACCATCTAGAGAACCAACCATCTAGAGAACCAGCTATATAGAGAACCAACTATCTAGAGAACCAACCATCTAGAGAACCAACCATCTACAGAACCAACTTCGAAAATTAAGTTTTATTTAAACTTAATTTTCGAAGTTCGAATAAAAATTTTATGGTTTTGATGTGATAAAGTTATTGGGACTTTTTTCGACTTTCTCAAGAAATATGAAAAGGTTTTCGACTAATTGATGTTGTAGAGATCGGTGCGGGTGCGGCATGTCCCATTAATTACCATTTAAGTTTTCCAGTGCGTGTTTTTATATCATGGACCCTGGATCTCCGTCGGATCTCTTTAATTCTGATTCTATACTTTAAGCTGATATTGAGCATAGCACATTCCATAAATTTAAATTAATTACATTTTTCATAAATAAATATCAAAGTTAATCAAAGAAGGGCCGAGAGAATTAACTTGAGAACCGAATCCGAAGAACATCGCAAATATTATTTAATGCAAAACAAAGCGATCCTATGATGAAATCTGAAATTTCTTTTTTCTAATATAAGACGCAAAAAAAAGAACGAATGCAATCAAAATAATTAGGTCAATAACGACATTTTTGAGTTATTTAATATGATCAACATGTGTCGAATCACGTTTGGGTAAAAAAGCGATTAAAATTTTCAGCGGTTGTGTAGTTTTTTGCGGGGGCTTCAACGCCACGAGCAATTGCGTAACCATTTTGCAATTCAAATAAGTGGATTTATCTATTTATACTCGATAACATTTACTTACCGCAGTTACATTGACTTCTTGCCGATCGTTTGTTTCGGATTTCCTTCTGAAACAAAACAAATGTCATTTTCCGGTATTTTTTTTTCCTTTTCGTGAGTTGCAGTTGCAATTTTCGGTTGTGTGATTATCAAAGATGAAACAATGATATTTCCTGAATTAAATTGTTATTTTTTTAAGTAAAAGCAAATGCATCTTGTGCAACTGCAATTATTATCCATTCTTTGAACATCTCCTAAATTATGTTTTTATAAGGGAAATTATTGTACGAAATGACCTCAATATGTTATGATTGCAATGGAGTTATTTGTCAGTTTAACTTTCACACCTGCATATTATAAAAAAGGTAAGAATGGGCAATAAGCAAATAACTCATCTGGATTATTTTTTGATTACGAGGGTCATCTGAGATAATGTCAGCCTGACACAGAGATGGCGCAAGTTAACCGTAATATTTGTTGGGTATGATGACTATGATATTTGTTTAGTACCAGGTGTACCGGTTAATAATTTTTTTTTTTTTTTAAGAGAAGGCGTTGGAAACAAAGATCGGTTCACAGTTTAATCTCTTACGTCATTTTGTTGCTACGTCAGTACATTTTAAAACGCCATTGATTGCTGCTTTTCTTGTTCATTCAAAAGAAAAACTCGATTGAAAGCCGTCGCATACTTGCGGAAACTTCAAGGGGCAATGTCCAACGCAAAAGGCTTGTGAGCGTTTTTAACTTGAAAACCAAAAAACGCCCAGATCAACCGAAAAAATTACGAATTGCAAGTATTATTGAAAGCAGATTATATGAAAATTCAACAACAAATGGCAGAGAGGTTAAATGTTGGTCCCTGAACCATTTGTGATCATCTGCATGTCATGGGAAAGATCCAGAAGGCAGGAAAATGAGTACCATCAGTTGATCGAGAGACAGATCGAAAAACCCCAAACGGTGTGCGAAGTTTTGCTTTCTCGGCATGAAAGAAAGACTTTTTTACATCGAATCGTGACCGGAGACGAAAAATGGATATATTTCGAGAACCCGAAACACATAGAATCGTGGGTTGACTTAGGGCAAGCATCAACATCGACCGCAAGACCGAATCGCTTTGGAAAGAAAACAATGCTGGGCATTTGGTGGGATCAGAAGGGTGTCATGTACCATGAGCTTCTGAAACCAGGTGAAACAGTTAATACATTCTCTACCGTCAACAAAAACGTTTAAAATTCATAATGTCATTTTAAATGATCAAAAGCATGCGAGCTTGTTGACTTTCTAAACATCTCGATAGACTACGTCCACTGCATTTTACCACCCGCTCGATGATGCTACGTTTGTTAATAGTCGACTAAAGACGCAACTTACTCGAAACACGTCTCATTAGGGTTTAGATTATTTAAACATACTTCTGTCGAGTGTCTTCGATGTTTTAAGACAGGAGATGAAAGATGGATTCACTATTACATACCAGAGATGGAACAGCGGTTCAAACAATGGGTAGAAAAAGGCGAAAGTGGTTAAAGGAAGCGAAAATGAATCCATCTGCAAGAAGACTATAGTGTTGTGGAATTTCCGTAATGTAGTCAAGACCATTACCAAAAAGTATTACGCTGCCCTATCGGACAAATTGAAGAGTGATATTCAGCCAAAAAAAAGTGCTATTTCACCACGATAACGCCCCTGCACATACATATCCGGTTGTTGTTGCAATATTGCATAACTTATGCTTTAAAATGTTGTATACACTGCATTCGTCTGATTTGGTTCCCACCGATTACTTCCTCTTCCCAAACCTGAAGACGTGACTCACTGGATATAGATTCAATCCAAATGATGAAGTCAAAGCTTAGAAATCCGCTTATCTTGTAGAGTTGGACAAATGGCAATAATGATGGTATTAAAAAGTTAGAACATCGTTGGTCTAAATGTATTGAATTACAAGGTGACTACAAAATTAAAGAAATCTGGAAAATCTTTTTTTTTCTGGGACAAACTGAAAACTGTTCAAACAACCATCATATGTAAATGTTCACTTTTTGTTGCACGCTATCCAGTTCACCTCTTTAGAGCATAAACCATCACCATCAAAATGTTTAATTGATTAGTTTCATATTGACAGCTATATACATCGAGCTCCTAGTGTTGAAATCACTATGTACTTCTTCCTGAAAAGCTAATCAGGAAAGAAATATTAAAGATACAATCTGTAATAGACGCCCTAAGCTAGCTACTAAGCCAGAAATTGTAGAAAAAGTGAAAAGAGTGGTATTATGGGATCTTCAGTTCAAGTTATGTAAGATAACAGAGGCTGTAAAGATCTCCAAAGAAAGTACAACGCATATTTTAGATGAAGAACATCTGAAGGAAGACGTTAAACCATCCGCAAAATTAACTCGGTTGAAGGTTTAGTATGGGGAGGACACCCTGCCTAAGACCCAAGGATTTGGTTGGGCTAAAAAGTTTAATTGCGGACGATGAAGTGTTGCAAATGTAAGTCATAATCGACGTCCCAGGTCAAGTGTCACTGCTGACAACATTGGTGCAATTCGCGACCTTATCGAATGTGACCAGAACAGTACTATCCATGAAATCGCTATAAAGATGGATATTAGCTTTGGAAGTTCTCAAACAATCATGAAAAATCATCGTGGCTTCAATAAAATCTATGTCCGATGGGTTCGGTTTTGACGAAGGAAAAATTGGAGGTTATGTATTGGGAAACTCTTGAACACCCTCCATTCAGCCCAGATTTGTCACCCCGTGATTATTTTTTGTTTGCACCCTTGAAAGATGCACTTGAAGGGGTACGATTCAACAACGATCAAGGTGTTCAGAACTTCATGTGCAATTGGCTGATGACCCAAACTCAAAGTTTCTACGAGCAAGAAATTCACAAGCTTCCAAACCGCTGGGGGAAAATCTGTAGAGCGTGGAGGAGGCTATGTTGAAAAATGATCTATAGTTTTTTGTATTATTTTATAAATAATAAATATCTATAAAACAATTCCGGTTTATATTTGATTCACCCTCGTATATAGATTATATATGATGATTGCTTTGATCAAAATATATTAATATTTAATGTTTTAAAATTCGCACGCTTTATATATTGATACAACCATTTGGTTTTTAAATTGGTATGACTGTCCTTGACATCTGACAAAGTTTTCATATTATTTCGCTTGGAAAATGGATTTTTCAAGCAAAAAATTTGTATGAAATTTTGCCCAAAAAACAAATTTTTTGTACTGGTACATTAAAAATTTTAAAAAAGTGCTGCAGCAATGTAGCTACGTCAAAATAATTGTTTACAACTAGTACAAGGACTTTAGTGATGGTAAAGAAGCAGGTGAAGATGAACCTCATTCAGAACGACCATCCACATCAACCATTGAAGAAAACATTATCAAAATCTTGATCAAAGTTTCACCGAATCTGTATTTCTATGTGGACGTGGTTGAAAAAGTGTTTTTGATGATACACTTAATGAATTTCTCTTTCTTTACCAAATCAACAATAGCAATGGCAAAATTGCTTCAGTTATAATTCAAATTATTTCATCTGTCTTATTTCCCAGATTTGGCTCCTGTCGACTCATGTATATTATCGACTCCTGTTCGTATCTTGTATGGAAAATTAAAAAGAGTCTTGCAGATGAAGAAATGTGCATGGAATTAATCATATAGGCAACAAAAGCATATTTGGAAAACTTTGGAAAAGCATAATGTTGGAAAATTGTTGAACAAAATATATTGGGCTATCTGGAAGAAAAATATTTAAAAAAGTATATTATCATGAATAATGGAAACGTTCAGTCCATGTATTAAAATTATTATAATAGATGAGAGTATTAAATTTTCAAATTACACTTTTTATTACACAGTAAACAAACCCGTAGCATTTTGAATCTATTTTGTTATTTACATTAACTCTAATATGAACAAGTTATTCAAGAAACTCACAAAAAGCAATAAACTTGATTTAAATTTCTCTTCTTATAATCATTAGGCGTTTACTACTTACTATATCTAACTGATTTTTTATATTTATTTTTAAAAATATATTACATTACCTCTATAGGAACACCATGTATACACTCCAACATTATGCACAGTATAATCACCATTGCACGGGCACTTTCACCAGCGATTTGCTTCATTTTCGAAATGCAAAAAGAAGAATGGCGATAAATTAAATAACGCAAACGAAGAGGAGAAAAGGATTATGTCAATTAAATATTGTTACAGTTCACAGAGCGGGTAGTAAATCTTGGAAACTCAAACGAGAGACAATTAAAGCGACTACAGGAAGGATTATTTTTATACAAAATCGGCGCCGCATATGCGTTTTAGGTAAGTGTGTGTATTTTTTTTGTCGGTGCGGTAGGGGAACATCACCTTGACCATTACGCTGGGTTTCGTAAGAATTCACACCTACGGCCCTCTCGAGCCGACCCTGATTGCATTTCAGGGTCGGTGTGCATTAGAATGCACGGCTGACACATTTTCGCAACGTTTCGAGATAAAGGGTGACACCGCCATCGGAGTCGCTTGGATTGATATGTTTCACGTGGGAATTTATTTATACAAAAAAAATGTCTACTATTATTCGAAAAAATTGTCTTTTTAGAAAGAGTATTTTATAAGGACTGATGCCGCTGGTATCCTACCTAAAATACAGAACAGAATGAAGCTGTGTTTGGTGACAAATTACGGTTTTAATAAGCTGTTTCATAAGTTCCCGCCGTTTTTACAATTCGTTTATTTTTCTCCATTTTTATTTTTATTCTCCATTTTTATTTTTATCTCCCTTATTTTGCCAGTGTATAGCCCCACTTTGCCAAAGCCGTTATCTTACTCTACAAAACTATGCACTAGCATGATTTTTCTGAAAAATTTCATTTCACTTAGCTTTCAAGCTTTTGAAATGGAAAGGCGGTAAAAAAAAACTTAATTTTCGACATTTGCTATATTTCGCCTTTCGTCGTGGTCAAAAAACTACAGAAGCAATTCGACACGTTTGCCCCGTATAAGGAGAGGACACTATAGTAGATCGGACTGCTTGAGATTGATTTGCCAAGTTGAATAATGGCAACTTTAGCCTGAACAACAGGAGGACTTCAACGAGGACCACCTTAAAGCGCTTTTGAAGGAGGAGGGTTCTTAAACATGACGAGAATTGGCTGAAAAGACGGACTGCGGCCTTGCGACAATTTCTCGACTTCTTCAATCTATGGGATTTACTAAAAAATTTGGAGTTTGGGTGTGACACAAACTAACTGACGACGACAAGAAAAATAGCCGCAACAAAGCTGCTCAATATCTCACCAGACACCTAACAACACGCGGCCACAGGCAACAATTATCAAAGTCGTCACGGGAGATGAGAAATGGTGTCTCTACGTTAATATAAAGCAAAAGGAGGAGTGAGCGGCCACAGGAGACACGCCAAAGCCCAGAGTTAAGCAAGATCCTCATTCCAGGAAGACCATGATCTGCGTTTGGTGTCTGGGAGGGTCTCATGTACTGCGAAAAGATGGAGCACAAGAAGCCGGTCGCCAAGAAAAACTACCTCGTCCATCTGCACCGTTTAAATTAGGTTATACAACCGAAACGACCCGATCGACAAGACCAAGTCACCTTGCTCCACGACAGTGCTCGACCTGACCAAACGTCGTCAAGAAGGCCTCTTATGGAATGGAAGGTTCTTCCACATCCACCGTACTCTCTAGATCTTGCGCCAACCAAACGCGAGGCGTAATCTTCGCCAACGATGATGACCTTAAAAACTCGCTTAACAACTTCTTGGAGTCCAGGCCCGGCGATTTCTGGCGAAACAGCATCAATAAATTGGTCGCGAGGGGGAGCAAGTCGTGAAAAATTATGAAAAATACATTATTGATTAAATTGCCGTTATAATTGTCTTTTTTTTCAAAACTGTTTTAATAAAAAAACCGGCGGGAACTTGTGGAACAACCCAATAAATTGGCAACAACCCAATAAATTGGCATTGGTCCGAACTTTAAATTGTAATGAAACAACAGCCTAATTACATGCCTTGAAACTAGTTATTTTTTTTATGAAATAACACTCAATAGCTACTTCTGACAAAGCGCATTCTGCCAATCCAATTTCCGACCTCTTTTTTAAGAAATTGTGGTCTTATATCCGCAATTGTCCGAGTTATGCTGGGTTCCAAGGCGTCAATAGTTGCTGGTTTATCGGCATAGACCAAAGATTTCCCATAACTCCAAAGAAAATAATTTAAAGGCGTTAAATTACATGCCCATGTGGCCAATTAACTGGTCCGTTCCTTGAAATAATTTTCTCACCGAATTGTTCCTTCAATAAATCGATTGTTGCGTTGGCTGTATGGCATGTGGAACCATCCTGTTGAAAATCACATCTCCACCAGATGAATACCATTCAAATTTGAAATTAATAACACTAGTTTACACGGTTTTTATACCCCAGCTGAAAGTTGTTAATTATTGTTAATTTAGGCAATAGTTGCCCAGAAAAAATAATTAAAAAAATCTGTCACGTCTGCTTTTAGAAACATGTATTTACTTAAACATGGAAAAAATCTTAGTATGAATAATAAAAAAATAAAAATGGCTAATATTTTCGCCTTCTTTTTATAGCTTTTTGGATCGATTTCTCTTATAATGAACCAACAGTAATTCCCTAACATGTTTTCATCCCAAAATCCTTGATTATCGTTCTTCTTGAGATGTTCGTCTCTCATACTTTCTAAGTTTTCAGGAAAAAAACTCAAATGCGAGTGCAGGAAATGAATATTCAATGACATGTTCACTCGCATCTGTTGAAATTTTTTTCAATAAATCAGCAACAATATCTTTATAATTTTCACTTTATTTTCCAAAAATTCTTTGAATAACTTCCAAGCAGATTTTTCATTAACAGATAAAAGGCTTCCAGACCGAGGATCTTTTGATAGTTGTAAATCTCTTATAAGATCATTTAATTCGGCTTGGTTAACTAAATGTGGAGTGTTTCCTTGGGGAGAGAAATCGTCAGAATCTCTAGAAACCAATGTCACTTCAACATCACTTTCATTGTCATCTAGTATATTTTGACTAGAATTACTGGGAAAATAGTCGCCTTATTTTATGTATTATATCCCACTGTCTTCATAACACAAAAGTAACAGTCATTTTCATGAAACTAGGTTCTCTCCATAACATTGGTGAACCAAATGGATGATGACTACTGGAGTAAAACGATTCTACAGCTTTCACAAAACACATGAGGTACCTACTTTTTATCTTGGTTCGCAACAGGAAATCCCAAATAATGAAGATTTGCCAACGAATCTACAATAAGTCTTCTTTTTTTGAAAATATAGTCCACAAACGTAGCAAAAACGATCAGAACTTTGTTTACACTTTCTATTCGACATTTGAATTCAATTTGAAACAAGGTATTTGTTGTTTGAATCGAATAAATAAATATTAAACTGAAGTCATCACATAGGGTAGCTGAAAAAAATGATTTGACTGTAGAAAATAAATGTGACGTGATAGAATAGTCCTGCTAACACTTTAATGTTTAAGGAAGACAGGTTAACATATTTATATAAATTTCTTTCGGGGTACATAAAAAAAGTTAAAATTTTTAAACTAGTGTCATTGCTCTGTAACGATCCTCATTAGAGGTAACATGCTTTCCAGTTTGATTTTTAAATAAATACAGCCCAATGATGCCACTGGCGTATAATCCTAACGATACGGTGTATTTTTTCTGGATGCAACGTTAATTGTTTGATTATTTGCGGACTATTTTGACTCCAATTTTGTTTATTAACGTAACCATTGGAAAAATGAGCTTCGTCGCCGAACAAAATTTTGCGATTAAGTCCTGGATCAAGTTACAATTGATTTTGAGCCCATTCACCGAACGAACGATGCAAATCTTGCGGCTTAAGTTCATGGACAAGGTGGATCTTGTAAAGCACCAGACCAAGATTTTAGCAACATTTTCCACGTAATCGAATAACAAAGTCTAATTTCCTGCGACCGGCGACGATTTGAAAAATTTGGATCTCCATCAACACTGCCAGGAACAGCGGCAATATTTTCTTCAGAACGCACAGTTTTTTGTCTTGTTTTTGTTTTAATATCAAGCACCGTGAAATGCGTTCAGAATTTGTCGATAATTTGGCGAATAATAATAATAATAATTACAATAAATACCTTTATTAATTAATTAAACATTTTCGGAAAGGGCGAAGTCTAGCTCAACGAGCCACTCATACTCAACCCGTATCCAAAATCCAATTACAATACATAGTACTAGACTTAAATAAAGTATATAAACATAAACTAACATTCTGCAGATAAAAATACAAATAATAATAACGTATATGCGAAAATAAAACACATAAACAAAAACAAGTAAAAACAAATAATAGCTCAGACCATATTCAAAATTACAAAACAATGATATAAAGGAAAATAACTAATATTCATCAATGAAAAATGAAGATAATCACAAAATAACATACAAGGCTCTATCTCTGAGCTGATAGTGATATTTTTAAAATTTAAATCTGATGTGCTTTCTGTCTCATATCAAATCTCTACTTAGGGAGTTAAACAATTTAGCAGCATTGTAGCTGAAAGAACGAAGAAACATGGCTATGATATAACGTGACACCATATGAAGGGCACTGTGACGAAGGTATGAATTTGTTCCTAAGGCAAATTGGAGCGGATAGTAAACAATATTTAAATAAAGAGTCCATCTTTAACCACCACTCGATTGGGTGATTATGTGCACAATAAAAATGACGAAATGCTCTATAAGTTTGGCGCACAGAACACCTATTTTGATAAAATAGTTCGACAATTTGCGAGTGTTGCTCTAATATTAAACGTTCTATGGTTATTTATCGGACTATACTGAATAATTTTGACACTAAAGGAGCGGAAACTAACAGTTCGTTCGACAACCTACTCGGACTACTACTTCGGACCCTATCACAACTTCAGGTACACTAAAAAATCACCCGTAATAAACCCCTTCAATATTTTCTTGCGAAAGTTTAGGACTAATCAGTTCACTTACAACTTATTTTTGTTTTATCAGACAATACAAAAATTAAAAATTACAAGATTTTGTTTGGTTTCGTTCGAAAAGTTCTTGACCTTTTTTTCTTTATTTTTAAACGTAATCATCTTTAAATTCAATACAGTTAGAACAACCGTGCTCCTTGTAATATCATAAATATAATATGATGTGTTTGAGAGGAGAAGAAGATACTTTGCTTAGGGAACAAAATCCTAAAATCCAGTTTTTGGGCGTCCCGAGCATTCATCGTCTTCGATGAGAGTACGACCACGTTTAAATTCAGCAACCCACTTTTTTACCATTAAAAACAAAGAGGAAGAATCTTTTAAAGTTAAATCTAACTCTTCTTGTATGTCCTTGAGGTTTAAACCTCCAAAAACAAAATACTTTATAATAACAGGAGCTTCAATTGTCCATTTTTCAGGAAATGTCAATCCTTGCAACTAAAAGTACGCGTCTGAAAATTCACGGATCGCCATCTAATGAGTTATACTTGATAAATATCATAGTCATTTAATCATACTTGCTCCATTTGTGTCAAACCGAGAACTTTTCGAGCAACCCTCATATTTTAACTGTGAGGCTACCTTTTTTACATGCCGATTAAATAAAAGTCAAAAATTAACAAATGTTATTAATTATAATACAAATAAATTTTATTTACCTTGTGGCATAAACAATTTCATGTACGTGTTTGTTTTAGCATATCAATGTCAACGTTTTAGTAACAATTATTTAGCGCCGCGGTATTCATAAATTTCATTTAACTTAACCTTTCTGTTTTTTCAAACAATTAAAACCATTTTAACGCGTTATCAATGCTATAAAGGTGGCCTTCTTATTATCAGATAGAGAATTATAAATAAAGTGTATAACATTTTAAATATACATGTATGGTTTTAACACAGTGATGAAATCCTAAGGGATTTCAATCCTATAAATTTCAGTCATTACGTAACTGTTGTAGATGAATGATACAGTCAGGAATCCTTCATCCCTTCGACTTATCATACACCAGAGATATATATCATATCTATCATAAATATCATAACTAACACAGGTCTTCAGTGGATTTGGTGCCGGAAAGACTAAAACTGTTTTTGAATATACTCGTTATGTTGGTTATAACGGTACATATATTTTTTGATATGTATGTGTGGTTTTGGAGATTTGATAGGTGTTGAAAAAATACAATTATTTCACCTTTTGTTACATCATTGAGCATGAAGAAAAGCTTCTTTTTCGTCATTTCTTCGAGTGAGTTTCTTCCAGGTACTCACGCATGATACTCCAGCACTAATCAGCCATCATGTGTGCATCCCATCGACCCTAGTACCTTTTTTTTCATATTTTTTAGAACTTGATGAAATCGCTCTTCGTCACTGTAAGAACAAAGGTTGTCCGAAAATTTGTCCAAATGATTGTTTAGGTAGTAAACTTTGATGCTCATGTTACATCCAAGCTTTCTGAAATTTTCCAACATGTTTTGCACCAACTTGCCATAATTTCGGACTTATAATTCCCTAGGATTTTTTTTACAACACTGCCGAAAAAAAAGCAGGCTAATGATTCTATATCATTCATTGAAGGCACGAAATTGTTATCTTTCATCAAAAGCTTAATTTGCCGTCCATAGAAAATGTCATCCTTAAGGGGACCCGGTGGTCTAGCGCCTGTAAATTTAAGGTGTCCCATTAAGGATGGATCGCGGCCGTATCTTGAAAACTATTTATCCCACAGCTTTGGGGAAAAAAAATTGTATTAAAAATTATCATGAGAAATTCACCAAAAATATTTTTAAGCTTCTAAAACGACCGCAAGAGGGCGTGACGAGCTAAACATTTTTAAAAATCTTTTTTTTTTGTGTATTTTCAAGTGTTAACCAAATAAGAAAAATTCTCATTTATAATTAGCAAACTGTCTCCTACAACTTTGTTTTGTTATGTGACATTTTGTCGTAATTTAACGAATAGAGGGGTGGGGGGGGGAGGGGGGAGTTGAATCAAAATGCTCAAAAAATTGATAGAACCATGTACTTAGAGGTTAATGTGCGATACCAGCACCATACTTTATCCCTTCAGTTCGCTCATATTCCTCTGAAACTTCTGACTTCGCTTTTTTTCGAACTGTTCTGGCCTCTTTAGTCACTGGTGCTCTGACGGTCAGCTTTATATACTCGCCGCGCGCCACGTTCTCGAGCTTGATGACCCCATGGGACGGTAGGATTTATATACTCGCCACGCGTTTTTCAGATTATTTAAAAGACCCAAGCAGCTGCATTACTACGAACAATGGATCCATTCATGAGGCGAGCTAACCGTTCGTTACCTTCTAAGAGGGTTGTAAAACCTAAAATACCGTCAATATCATTATAAAAATTTAACAGTATATTCTCCAAAGACTATACTTTCGAAATATTACAAAAAAAATAAAACATTTTTTTGAACATTTTAGGCCACCATCCCTTAAGTTTCTCCTTGCTCAAACCAGGAAATTTCCTCGATAAATAATTAAAACAGGAGGATTGCAAATGAGGCAACTTCTCTCTAGTACCTAACGCTATATTTATAATATTTTGTTTCCCAATTGCCAAGTCTTTTCTTTCAGGTCATTTTATTATAGTCCAATGTCACTGCTTTTAGCTTTGCTATCCCACAAACAGAGAAAATATAGAAATTTCATGTAACCATTGACCCAATAAAAATTTTACAACTTTTAAATCAACGCATATAACCCACTTATGATCATAGTACTTAAGTTTTTTCAATAGAAGAAATATGGTTTCATACTCCTCCCTTAATTAATAGGAACCGCACTACCCGGGAAAAAATAAAATACATCTACACAGATCTACTTAAATCTACGGAGATGTATTTTTTTTTCGCACTTACATCTACTTTGATCATCATTGATATTCGTGCATCTCCGTCCATAAAATGACTTTTTTGAGATCAAATGAGATATATGACGATCAATCTAGAGGTACGCAGATCACAAAAGATGTACAGAGATCTCCGCATAATCGGAAACAAAGAAATTTACCGACGGATAAAAAGTCAATGTCAATGAGAGCGTCAGCAACAACAATATGATTGTTTAGACAATAATCGTTTAGATATCGGTAGATTTACGTACATCTGCGGAGATCTACTTCAATCAGCGCAAAAATTTAAATGTAAGTAGATCTACTGAACGTAGATCTACGTAGATCTATTTTATTTTTTCCCGGATATGCTTATTCCCATTAGGGAGCAAAGAACATTTCAAACTTCACTTGGAACAGTCTATAAAAAGTCTTCATTCATTTGACTGGTAGTTCAAGACACCCATTGTTGATGAAAGACCTCCGACATCATTACAAAACACATCATTTTCTAAGCAAAAAATAAACGAAAACAGTTCTTTTTCTCGACTACGATAACATGTAATTTTGGTACCTGGAGAATGTATATTCTACTCTTTGAGCCTGGATGCTAACAGTTCTGATCTTTCTTTTGAAAGATCGAGGAATCTGATAAGGTCACTTAAAGCATCTTGAGTAAAAAGTAGGGATTTTGGCGACGTAGTTTTAAAATTATCACTTTCTTCGCTAGTACAAGCTTGCCTAAAAGATCAGACAGGCCACGAAAAGTTGAAACAGGAACGTCTTCTAAATGAGAAACAGGTCTTTTAGCAGACACCAGAGCGGGATAAGTCTTTTTTTTTCGGTTAACACTAAGCAAAAATAACAATATCGTAGTATAATTTTTTCGTCTCCTTCATATCATAGGCACACCAAACTTCAATTGACATCTTTTGCTATTCATCCATTGTCTTAAATGTTCACTACACATTTTGCAAACATTGTTTGGAATTCATGGTTTATCAACATCTTTGATTTTCAAGTTAAAGTAAGCGATATACGCATTTTACACAAATGCAGATATAGGTTTTCGAAACTTTTTCACTTATACTCGCCACAAACGTAACAAAAAGTGTTCGAGTCGTGAGTATTGTCGGTCGAGAGTGACATGATCGTTTTGACGATGACATCTTCCAGATTTTATTTATTAATTTTTTAATTGAACGAACAACAAAAATAAACAAGTTAAATAGGTACTAGAAGAAAATATTATCAATGTGAGTAGATTAAAAACTACGTACTTTTGATAATTAAATATTACTAAGAGTGTTGATAGATACTATACTAGTATCGGCGGTACCAAATTTCTTTTTTTATTTTGTAGACCTGTGTAATCTGCTATTGATGTTGGTATCATGGATATTGTAAGTTGGATATTGATGTTGGTATCATGCATGGACATTACTTTAGAATTACTTTAGAATGTTATGTTATTCAGCACTTGACCGTATGGTAAAGTAACTAATTCCAGAATTTCACTAAGATGTTAGCATAGGACCATTGTAATGACCTCTTCCTCTTCAAGGCCTGACTCATCTTTAGACATTATAAGCTAGAACTATAATCAAAATTCATCTAGATTTAACTTCGTTCCACTCTTCTCTTGATGTCAATCGACTAATAGATTACACAATTCTAATTCAAGAACAAGGTGGCGATTGATCAGAGGTCAGTGTATTTGAAAGCATACATTGCAGCGGTATTGAAAGGAGTCCTGTCATCAAAAAATAGATGACAGGGCCCTTTTCAATATTGCTTAAACCTCCCTTGCCCTTTCTCCCATTCCCTGACTCTTTCCCAATTTCTAAAAAAGCGAAATTTCACCTTCATATATCAACCTATTCCCCTGATCAAATGTTCCCCTCTGACGGAGAATATATTAGGTTAATTGAAAATTTCACGGAGCGGGAATGGTAAAACAAGTTTATAATTGAAAAAAATTACTTTATTCTTTCGTATATTCGCCCTTAAGTTCGATACATTTTTTCCAGCGGTTCTCCAATTTATTTATTCCATCTCTCAAGTGATTTTCTGGAAGTCTTTCAAAATACTTATCTACGGCTGCTATAACTTCTTCATTCGATGAAAAACGCCTGCAATAGAAATTTTGTGAAGTGATTATGGTTTTTGATGGTGAATATGGTGGATGCTCCAATAATTCGTAGTGTCACTTCTTCAATTCGGCCATTGCAAGAACACACTTTTTTCTTCGCTAAACCAGGTCTTTTTCCACGAATATTTGTATCCAATTGATCCAAAATGTTTGGGTAATACTGTCCTATCATTGTTTTACCGGTTTGAAAGTAGTCAATTAACAAAAGGCTTTTTGCATCCCAAGAAATTGATGCCATAACCTTTTCGGTCTATGTTGACTACTTTGGCTGCTTCGAAGCTGTACAACCCAGTCTCATCCATAATTACCAAGTCTCAACCAAGTCTCATCCATAAAACCACTTTTAAAATCCATTTTATTCTTTTGAAAAAGATCCAAATATTAGTTAGAAAGATTTATTCGAAGTCGTTTTTGATCAGAATTTAACAAATGCGACACCCATCTTGCACTTAGATTTATCAAGCCCCATCCCTATTTTAAAATATGGAACACCCGTTCAGTTGAGATGTTCATTGCCTTAACAATTTCACTCATAGTTAATTATCTATCATTCATAACCATATGATGTATAGAATTAATTATTTATTCAGTAGTTGCACTTATCGGACGTCCAGAACGAGGATCATAATCCAGACTTGTACGATCACGTTGATACGTGCACCTGCCCTCTTACAAACCATTTTGGAAAGAGCAAACTCCCCTAATACATTTAACATTTCACTACGTTTTCCACTAAATTATATAGTTCTTTTACTGCTCTATAGGTATCGCTCCTCTACCTTTTCAATTAGCCTAACATAATGCTTCTTCCCTAAAGTTCCACTTTTTGCTAATTTTAAGTATATTCTCAATGTGATCTAGACCCTTGAGACCTGTTCCTGTCATTATTTCCAGAGCCCTTGATAACCACCGTTACAGATAACACTCTGTTAACTTTATTTGGATCCTTAATCATAAATATCTTAAGGGCAACGAAGCGGCTGACCATCTCACTAGGGTTGAATGATCTGATAGCATTTCCATTGATTACATTCTCTCGTCATGTCTAAACTAAAATTCCTAATCCCACTTGAATAGAGTCTTATGGGAGGCAACAAACTATAATGTGTTTAAAAAGATTTTTTCTCTAATCATTTTCCACTTCTTCCCAGATGTAATAACTACTAAACTCAACAAATTTATGCTAAGTCAGTGTATCTCTCCCCAGTCCCATCTGATGAATAATAACGAAACCGCTATATGCACCTTTTATGGTTCCCACTTATTGGTCTCCTATGTTCTTTCTTCAGGTCAGTCTCTTTAAGCATAACCGTGACCTTCAGTTATCCCTTACAGAAATTTTCTCTGAGAAAATTGTACCATAACTATGTACATTTATATGTGATATTTTAACTTAACTAAATATAATTTAAAACATTAATTAAATAACTCACTAAATAACATCTCGAATATTATTCGGTTATATAGTTATGTGACTATAATAAAAAGTATCTCTCTCTAATATTGCTTAGTTGAGGATAATTAGGTTGCTTTCGAACTCTTCACACTTTTAACACTTCAGTTTACAACTGTTTAGACTATTACCATTGAATAAATAAGGTAAATTGTTTAAAAATAAAGAAAAGAAACAATAAAAGCAATTGTTAGGACACGCCAAACAATTATCAATACTGCAAGATTGTGCAAAACATATTTCTCAAATATATTGTTTTACTTGATGTTTTACTGCATTTTTTATCACACGGTATACAGACGCGAAAAAAATAGGTAATAAATTTGCGATTCCAGCGGATTTTATCGAAAATGCAGATGAATTGCTCGTGTGAACTACTTTTCATTATATTTTGTCGGATTACATCGGCCAGTAGAAATTGTTTTCCGAAATTTAACCTCGAAAAATTGCATATTAAAATCAGGATTCCGCAATTTATCGCCTGTCGCTAAAGAGAACAGAAAAAAATAAATAAATATTACGTTTTTCTTTGGTTTTTATAAATTATTTTATTTGTAAATTTAGGAATTCACTTATTCTATTATTTTCATATGCATGTACATTGTGAATGGATCTTTCTGATAAGTCTTTCAGTAAACCAGAGAAACTGAACAACCAGGATTTTGTTTAGGAATATATGTAGCTTTTGGAAATTAAATCTAGACCTAACTTGAAATTCGTATAAAATAAAGGACGTCACTGGACCTTAATATTCTTCTTCCAGTGCTGTTATAGCCCGACAGTGAGATCCAACTTCCTTCAATCTTTGCCTCTAACCTGATCTATCTCCAGAACTCCCTTGTCATTTTTTGATATGAAATAGTTCTTCAACATATCTTCTTACATGGTCCTGCAACTGTATCCTTGGCCTACCTCTATTTCTGTTACCCACTATTTGGCCATCCATGATTCTCCTTAGTAGTCGACTTTGCGGCATTCTCGCCATGATTTACTAAGCTGCCCAACTAAGCTGCTAAACTCTCCCATAGTCTACAATATCTAGATCTTATGATCTCCCATCTCAATATGACGTAATGAGTTACCATAATCAACAGTTTATTATGTCATGTTGTTACATTAACAGTTGATGTTAAATTACTTATATAATGTTCACGCAAGAATCCTCGAAAAATTGTCATTGAGGAGGAACACTGATATTTAACCTCTGTAATAATTGAAAAGACTTTCAAATTTCTTATTTGTTATGTAGCGGAATGATTGTCTGGAGATATATGCATCCACGATCAAAAATTTCTCGTGTACCAACATATTACATAGTTCTTCTATCTAATAAGCCCGTTATAAAGTAAAAAAGTCCCCAGTTCAAAAGATCATTCTGAGTCATATTTTTTAATACAGCCCTTTAGACTTGTTTATTTTAATATTTCTAATATAAATGTACTAAACATTAATATTGTTTCTTAAATAGTATCAAATCTAATTTTCCTGATCTTATCTAAAGTTTTTCAAAAGAGTAAATGTAATATTTAGGCAACCCAATATATTTCAAACACTATTAAAAATTAGATCCCTGTCAAATTGTATTCTAAATGAAATTATGCTAATTTGACTGCATTTTTAACTGGGTGATTAAAATTATATGTATATATCAATATTCGAAGGAATAATATATGAAAATGGATTATTGCAACGAAAATGAAAAATGCATAATACCTCAATATTTAGATCGCACTAAAGTATGTCATGGAAAGATTTTTAAATATATACAATTGCAACAATAATAGCTGCTGAAATTTCTCAGTTTCTCAGTCTCGTTGTCGATGATAACGAACCATCGAAACACCATTTGTTCGTATTTAAAAAAATAAACATTTTCATAAAGATTAAAATGTGAGTGTATCATGTGACGACATTGACCCTATTTCGGGCTAAATTTTTAAAATGGTTCGAAAATGTCACAAAACATCTTTCTAACAAAAAGCGCTAACTGGCGAATCGTTAATGAACTAGATACATTTTTAATACCTATTATGATCGACCTTCTAAACTATGCAGCTTATCTTGTTAGTGTTTTTTTATTATCCCACCAAAAGCTTATCTTTACAGCTCATTTCCTTAACCTTTACCCAGTTTTTTTTTTTAGTTTTTGTTTAAATGAAAACGTACCACTATGAGTGCAACAAAAGAAACCTTGATTTTATTCCGTTTAACTTGTGACAAATTATTAACGATAAATTTGGAAATATGCATTAAATAGTTCATTAAATACAAAGGTATATAAATCATTCCGAAAAATATCGTTAATGAGAAATAACTAATCAAATGGGTGATTATTAGTTTACATGTCGTTGGATAATTCACTCCAAATATTCATGGAGGTATTTTATCATGCCGGTGTGCCGTCTTCTACATGGGGTGATTTTCATTTATAAATACAGGTGGTGCGTTGCACCATCTGTTAGGAAGGTGCTAAATTATATTCGCGTTAATTTCTGGTGCCATCTATTAGTGCAAGGTATGTATAATAAACATATTAAATACTATATGGTGCCATCTGTCAATGAGAGGAGCAATATAACGGGTGTTGTGCTGTGGTGACATGCGAAACAGGTTACATTTTATTTGGTCCATCTGTCAATGGAAACTAAAGTTATTGCCGATTTGGTTGATATAGACATTTATCCGCGTCTATCAAAACTCAATTAATTGAGTACTATTATTTACATAGTATTTTTATAAGTACAGATGAATTTTGTATTCGATACGTTGCGCTAAAGTTAATGTGACCCATGTCACAGCACCATTACATGATATGTATGCCTTAGCTTTGTTTATATTTCGGGCAGATGCTTTCAAAGAGTAAACCAACTCAAAATATATTGAACAATAATTAATAAAAGGCAAAAAGAGTTTTACTAATATTTAATCCTCTTAATAAACTAATACGTTTAAATCATACCCCATTCCATTATTATTTGTTGTAATTTAGGAAATTAAAAATATTCGATAATTTAACTCGAAAGCCCCCGGAATAAAAAATAAAAATCCTCAGCCCCCAAAATCTAGTTTAATTTATCTTAGATAAGAGAGGATAATTGAAGGAATCTCTTCTAAAGTTAACAATGTCACATATCCATAGTTTTAATCTTACAGTAAAAAATTTCATGCCACTCTGTAAGTAGATAAAACTAAATTAATATTTATTTCTTTTCTAGGGAACTGATTTCAAGAATTACCATTGGAAATGTTTACCTGAGCCTGAGACAGCTGAACATCCCTGTTCCATTAGGTAACTTTTTATTAATAGAAATCCACCTTTGTTTAATTTTTTATTATTCACTCACTTAGATATAACAAAAGGAATATCTAGGAATAAAAATTATTGTTTAATATATTTCCTTATTTTTTTAAAGGCGTCCATTCACATACTATGTAAAAGAAACGAAGAAAAAGAAAATTACAGTAATATTTATTTGTTATTATATACATATATATATTTATATATATATATATATATATATATATATATATATATATATATATATATATATATATATATATAAAGTAAGGAAATATGTTAAACAATAATTCCAAAACTGCAAAACTGATTTGTTTAATGTAAACATAAATTTTTGGTTGCCTACCTATGCATCAATCAACAAATATATAGATTTTATTCAATATTTATTGAACTCAATATTCTAAAACAATCCATAGATAGATATATATATATATATATATATATATATATATATATATATATATATATATATATATATATATATATATATATATATATATATATATATATATATATATATATATATCGGAGTATACTATAAAAGTAGAAGCTTTCCGTCAAATTTCCACACAAAACACTTACATACATTGACTCCTTCAACATCAACTCACTGATCCAACCAGGAAAACTTCACAGTCTAACTTCATCACTTGACAGGCAAAAGATACTTGTGCTTGCCCTACAAGAAACACGCATCCCGGAGTCGCCAGAGGCGCTGCGCTTTTGGGCACGGCCTTTGTTGTACACAAAGGGATAGTTAACTCTATTAAGGAAATCACCTCCATAAACAATAGACTAATGACAATGCCCATACAGTGCACAAATAAAAAATACACCATAATCAACGTACATGACCCCACAAATGGAGACAAAGACCCCAAGTCTACAAAGAAATTCTGGGCAACATTAGAGAAGGTGCTGGCAAAGGTCACAAAGGATGACATCAAAATTTTACTAGGCGACTTTAACGCACAAACCGGTAGAGAAAAAATCCATCAGAAAACCGTAGGAAAATTCCCCGGAGACAAATTTACCAACAAGAATGGCACAAGACTCATCGAACTATGCCAACAGAATAACCTGAAGATCATGTCAACATCCCTAAGATAATCTCCACGAAAACAGAAAATATGGAGATCGCCTATACAACAGAATGGGGAATTCCAGATAGACAACGTTGCAATGTCATATCCACAACAAAGAGAGATCCAAGATGTCCAAGTCCGCAGGGGCGCGAACATCGACTCAGACCACTACCTAACCCGAATCAAAATCAAGTTCACCCCAAGGAAAATTCATCAAAAGAAAGCACATCTACAAAAATTCGACACGAAAAAGATCAAGGGATCCAACATAACAGAGGAATGAGAAAAGGAACAGGCATATACATGGGAAAAAATTCCACAAAAAGCCCAGGAATTGATCCCATTGAAAAAGAACACAAAACACCCTTGGTGGGACTCGGAATGCGAAAGTGCATTGTAGCGACTCAAACGAGCATTTCAAGACTACAACCCTAAAAAATCCCCAGAAAGTCAACAGCTTTTTGACGAGACTAGAAAACAGACCGCAGAGATTATCAAGCAAACTAAGAGGAAGTACATGAAGGAACAACTAAATGTTCATTTAGACGGAGACGCAGGTTGTGTGTTCCACATGAGATTGTAGAACCCAACAGTTGGGTGTATGAGGACAATTCTTCTATTGGAACCTTTGGTGTGAAACACTAAACTTGAAAAGATTTTCCACTAAACGCCAAATCACTTTTTTTTAACTGCTCGACGCACCTTTTGTGGAGATGATTTTATCAGGAGATGATTTTATCTAGATTTGGATTAAATCATCTCCTGATGATGCTAACATGGTTAGCAAAACGTGCATCGAGAAGTTAAAAAAAAGTTATTTGGTGTTTAGTGGTAAATCTCTTCAAGTTTAATGTATGAGGACACTAAACTACTGCTGTCTCATTGGACGCAGTCCAAGAAAACCTAATACTACATATATACGCCAACCGACGGGAAGTCGGCAAAAACATGGGTTGTTGGCTGTGGATAGGGCCTCCTTATTCTTGATGGTACGGTATATGTCGGTGCCCTGAGGAGTCTGAACATCGAGAGACGAAACATATGCTATCCAATTGAAGGGATGAGTGGTTCCCGATCAGGCAACCAACAAAAATGCGGAGACCCAGGTTGTTGTGTGTTCCACATGTGATTGTAGAACCTAACAGTTGGGTGTATGATAACACTCAACTACTGTTGTTTCTATATATATATATATATATATATATATATATATATATATATATATATATATATATATATATATATATATATAGACATATATATATATATATATATATATATATATATATATATATATATATATATATATATATATATATATATATATATATATATATATATAGACATATATATATATATATATATATATATATATATATATATATATATATATATATATATATATATATATATATATATATATCGGATAACGTGGGTGGGGCCCGTCCGCAGTCAAGCAATCAACAAAATGCTCATTTAGTTACACACACATATACTCTCACGTAAGTTCATCTATTAATGTAATTTTATAAGCAACCATATTAATATTTTATTATAAGTTATTAAAAGGATATTATAAGCAACCAATTTAAGTAATACATTTTCCTTTAGTACCTATGGAATAGAAACTCCATAACCCATTTAATACAACCGCCAATAAACCCGCAAACTTAAAAGAAGCAGAAAAGAAGCAGCTAACCTACCTTCAAGTAAAAACAAACAATAATCAGTTTCCATTAAGTAACAATGGAAAAAATATATAATCCCGAACATTATTTTGCCACGGAAACCCTAGATTTAAAAGAGTATTTTGACAAATTCAACAAAGAATGTTACAGTGCAAAATCAGAAACAGACGACGAAAAATTAAAAATATTAAAGGAAGATTTCCAGTTGGATTTAAATCCGAGCGACATAAAAAAGCTGGAAGAGTTATGCTCGTATGCGTCAAGTTATGCTCGTATGTTTTTTTGAAAAATTCCGAAGGACTTGTTTTTAGGGTCGACAAATTGACTCTGAGTGAAGAGAATTCACAATTACCTTTAACGTGGATACCTCAGGACAACGTCATTCCGTACACGCATCCCTTAATGGAGTCAGATTTGGAAATGGTAAAATGCAAGGAAGAGTTTAATAAGTTTAAAGATAATTTCGATTTTAAAACTACTGTAATTACTTGTGAAGAAAGTAAGGTTAGAGTTTTGCCATTTATGTATTCTTAAAATATTAAAATAAATTACATTTAGCACGATCCCAGTTACATTAAAGATATCGAACCGGGTTCAGAATTTATCTGTAATGTTATAATTTATGTACCTTTCAATACGATAAGGGACATCAGACTAACATCGGAAAGCTTACGATTACAATACGAGATCGAAATGTTAGGCTCAAACACATTACTTGAACTGGCGAATGCTATTAATTGTGTGTCAGATCACTTCGTTATTGGCGAAGTCGAATCCACAAATTTAGATTTAACAAAACACTTAAATGCAAAGGTAAAAAGATAGTTTATTTTTTGCAGCAATTTGAAGTATAGATTTTTAGGAAAAATACCCTTCAAGGTGCTTTTGCATTGAAAATGTTTTTTATAACGACATGTCCCATCCTAACTCAATAGATTATTCTGAAGTTGTTAGGAAATGGGCTCTCGATCAGAACATAGGGAATTTCACCTCAAAATCAATGGAAGGTGTAAGTTATCTGTTTACTTCTTTGTCATGTTTATTAGTGTTGTATTTCCAGGTGAGACTGGATAGTTTAAAAGTAAGATTAGGTTTCGGGTATGTGTATATACACCAAGGAGAATGTGAGCACGTTGTTGTATTTTCCGACGCGAGACTCATCCAGAAACACGACTGCTCGGTGTTAAAAAAGTAAGTATATTGTATAAGACTGTGTTTCTTGTACTCGAGTTTAAAATGGTCATGTTTTCGAATGTAGATATCCACGTGTGGTGTTTATGAAACGCCACTGCAATCATCTTTGTTATATTTGCACCCTGAGTCATTCTTCCTGGTTCGTGAAGAACAGCGATCGATTGCCGGTACGAAAGGCGTTTTTTTGCACCAAATGTCTGCACTCATATCTTTTTTTAAACGGGGAGAAACTGGGCACGTTTGAACTGTATCCATACCACAATGACATGCTTAAGTACGAATCGAAAGAAATTGCTTCGGGATAAACATAACCTTAGATATAGAGAAATTAGAATAAAGCTTAACAGTATTAAGAACAGTCTTTTTGTTATGGTAACCTAAAAAAACTGTTCCTTTTTCCTTTTCTCCCATAGCTCTCAACTTATCCACAGTCCAATGGAATATGTACGATTTCTGTATTAAATTGTTACTCCATCCATAATTATTGAAATGATTTCTGTTATATAAGGTTTGTCATCAAAATATGAAAGCAACGAACAATTTTTAATTTACTTCATATTGTTATGTATTTTGCGTTATTTAGAGTAACACTTTATTAATTAGACTAGGGCGTGAGATCATATGATCTTGGCAGCCAGTTAACATGACTATTTCACGGGATAACGCATCCAGAAAACTTCTTGCTATCGATTGTCTGGCGATATGTGTGACAAGTTACACCGTATTGTTGAAAGAAAACATGGTTTATATCTACATTAACCAGTTCATATCAAAGATATTCTGTGAGCACATTCGTACAGCGGTCATCATTAACAGTAACTTTAGTAATTTCTACTCACTGTTGAATCAAATATGTTTCCATGGTGAATTGACACAATGTACTGAGCCTAGTAGTGAGTAGCATTTATATTTCAAACACCATTACCTCTATTGCGTTTCAAAGTTTTGAAAATCTTATTGGAAAACTATTTTATTAGCAGCTATGAAAGAACGTCTCGGAAATTATGTACAATATACGAAATATACGAATATATATTTTATGTTTTTTATGTCACGTTTATGGCGACATTTGCGCACAACGAGTCGAGTAGTAGAAAAAGACATAGAAGCAGTTTGCTGTCTCACTTACTCCGTGACACCTCCACTTACAGATATTAGTAATATAGTAGTATTATATATATATATATATATATATATATATATATATATATATATATATATATATATATATATATATATATATATATATATATATATATATATATATATATATATATATATGATAAAACAAGACCGCCATTATTAGAATTCATCAACGCATTGTCAAGTTAAAGCCCTTAAATTGACAGTACCTTTTGTCACTTCGTCTTTAGGCCGGCCAAAAAACAAAAATCGCGATGAGTTGGTGGAAGAAGTGCATGAAATTATCGCCTACGATACGAGTTCGACTGTGAGATGTATAGCGGAGGAATTAAATACTAGCAAAGACATGATGCACGAAATTTTAACAGAGTATTTAAACAAACGGAAAATCTGTGGTCGATTTGTTCCTCACCTTTTAATGAGGACCAAGAAATTGCTCGCGCTGAACATTGCAAGGACCTTACTAAAACAGTCAGGCGGAACTGCACACTCATGGAATGGATTGTAACTGTTGATGAGATTTGGTGCTTCAAGTACGATACTCAAACAAAGTGCTACATGGAAGTTCCCAGGTATTATGCTTCTTCAATGCGAATACGTTAAATAATATAAAAATACCTATCGGATATTTTTATTATATCCAAAATCAACGAAGTTATTTGGATATAATACTATTATTGGAAGACGTATTTTCTTTTTGCATCACCAGTTTTCGTCGTATTTTGCTACCAGAAAAACACAAAATTGATCAGCTATTTATTATTATCATAATGTTCTATTAGCAAACACTTATTGTATTATGTATATAATTAATAATATACTTTAAAAATATTTTTTCCTTATGTTAATCTGTCTTTCCCCTTGTATTGAGTCATAATAATTGGAGTGATAACTCGGTATTCTCAATGGCCTTGAGAAATACCATACTATAAGAAATTATTACAAAACTAAAATTGTTTAGTTATTTGCCATGACATCAACGTTGCACAACGTCGATGAGCTTTTTAATACAACAATTATCGATGATTTATCAACTCTAAAATGCTTAGTCGAAGATTTATTAAAAGTTAACGTCAATGTCGATGTGAAGGATTCATATAATAACACACACCTTCATTTGGCTGCCCAGAATGATCACGAGGAAATTATTGACTTGTTGCTCGCGAAAGGAGCTGACAGGAATGCCAGAAACAGTGGCAGTTCAATGCCTCTTCATTTAAGTGGAAGAAAAGGAGGGCATGGATCGATTACGAAGTTACTGCAGTGTGGTGCAGGAGTGAATCATCGTGACAACTACTGTTCTACACCACTACATTATGCAGCAGAAAGCGGAAATATGTGTGCTGTTGAAATTCTTCTGGATGCAGGTGCTGACGTCTCTGCAACCAACTACGATTCACACATCCCGTTACATTGCGTTGCGCAACAGGGATACAAGGAAAAACAGCAGCGCAACAATGCACCGCTCTACATTTGGACAGTGAAAACTGCTATCCAGATGTGGTCAATGTTTTATTAAACCACGGAGCAGAAATTAATATTACAAATGATTCGTTGCAAACGCCACTGCATTATGCTTCAATGAATGATTACATAGACTTATTGTTAGATTTGGTCATGCATGGAGTCAATATAAATGCCCTTGATTCAGATATAAATGCCCTTGATTCAATTCACTGTTCTTCATTTAGAAGCAGAACTGGGTCATTTGGACGTTGTAAATAAGCTTGTTCAACATGGGGCTGATGTCAATATCAAAGATGACTTGGGTTGGACTGCCTTAGATTATACAAAACGGAAAGGACATCATGATATAGTAAAATGTTTACTGAACGCAATATATAAGAAATAATTAAGTGTATAGTGTATATTTTAATCTTTCGGCACTCGTTTCACTACCCTAGATGATTTCACTAGATGAGGGAATTATTAAATCTAACCATTCCATAAGTTATTTTTTACTGTATGTTTCTACACATTTAATAAGATATATTGTTTACCTTACAGTTGAGTTTTCATTTTGTTTAACACGTTGACTGCCAGCCACGAATTATCTCGTGGTTGGCAGGTTACTGGTAGACGCCCTATAGGGATATCTCGTAACAAGGCGGCATAAAAAGGATTTTAAGATTATCAAAATATAAAAAAAATAAAATTCAACACGACAATAAGAGCAAGTTTTAATTATAAGCTTTAAAACCCTGTTCCAGACATAATATAGGCTTCTCTTCACATATTAGGCAAAAATATCGTGTTTCACGACGTTTGTTTTGGGCGGTGCAAACACCGCAGATTGTTTTCTGTGGGAGGTCTGCTCTCCAAGAAATGAAATTCGTTTTGTTTCGATCCTCTATAGGTTTTTGGTCAATTTATTGGCAATTAGATGTGTGATTAATAGTTCTCTAAATTTGAAAGATTTACATAACATTCGTTCAAAAATGGGCCTCGTCGCTGAAGATGTTTTTCCGTCCAAAATCAGGATCCCATTCTAACTGCTCCAGAGCCCAGTCAGCGAATGTTCGACGCTGCCTATGGTCGTTTACCTTCAGTTACTGGGTCAATTGAATTTTTTACGGATACACGCCCAAGCCCTGACGCAAAATTTCTATATTTGATCTACTTGGATTACAAATGACTAAATTTATTCTTATTCCAGGAAAACCATTGCCCATCGAGATTTGTAATCGAAAAACCTGTTGGTCAAGTCAAACGGAACCTGCGCTATTGGTGACCTTGGACTGGCAGTTAGACACGACGTCACCGCGGACACCGTAGATATACCACTTAACAATCTTGTGAGTACCAAGCGGTACTGGAGGTCAGGAATTATTTAGTACATCCTCTATTTTATAGTAATTGTTTTTGTTTCAGGTTCTGGATGAGACAGAGAACATTGATCAGTTTAACTCGTTCAAACGAGCAAATGGACCACACTGGGTCTTATTTTCTGGGAGAGAAAGTAATGTAGTAGCATTACGCATCGCAGTAATGTAGGTAGTATCTTTGATGAGTACCAACTTCCATTCTTCGACGCAGAACCTTCAGATCCTACCATAGAAGAAATGCGACGGTACGACTTTTATTAATTTATATAACGAAACAAAATATTACCCGTTATACTATAATATAGTGTGGTTATTTTAGATATGAATTATAAGGACTGATTAATTTTCAAAACACAATGCCAATATTTTAAAGCTCTGACACCGTTGTTGGACAATCACTCTTAATTTCATTAGTTCTTCACTCCTCAGAGGTCTAATCCGGTTTCAACTTTTTGCTCCGACAGATAAACATTGTTTCTTCAGTATTAAAGTGATTCCACTACGAAATATTGAGTCGACGGTTCTTAACAAAACGTAAACAAAAGTGCAATAAGTCACGAAATTAGGGCAATTTTAAGACACTATTTTAAAAGGACTTTAAAGCGACTGACGATAATAAATTACTGATCAAACTACTTGATCTACTTGGATTACAAATGACTAAATTTATTCTTATTCCAGGAAAACCAGCTATGGCCCATCGAGATTTGCAATCGAAAAACATTTTGGTTAAGTCAAATGGTACCTGCCCCATTGGTGACCTTGGACTGGCAGACAGACACGACGTCACCACCTACAATAGAAGAAATGCGACGGTACGACTTTTATTAATTTACATTACGCAACAAAATATTACCAGTTGTACCATAATATATTGTGGTTATTTTAAGTATGAAATATAAGGGCTGATTAAAAAAAAATTGTCAATGTTAGGTTGCTTTTTTTAAATATCTTTTTTCGTTGTCGACACAGTTGTTTTGTCGTTATAATACACGTTTTGTATAACATTTTCATACGAATTTCCCACATAACCAATCATATCAAATACTCACTTATTGAGAATGTGAACTGTCTTCTTCGTTTTCCCATGGTGCTACAACCCGCCAGTGAGCTTTGATCAACTCTAACCTTCGCTTACACAGCGATTCATGACTAGCAGTCCTTTGCTAGTTTTTGATGTGCATTAGTTCTTCAGCATCTCTTATTACATTTTCTGCAACTACCGTATCTTTGGTCTACCTCTCTTTCTGTAACATACTATTCGTCTCTCCTTACTATTCGACTTCTGGTGTTCTCGCCACGTGTACTGTCCATCTAAATCAGTGAACCCTCAGATATAGATTTGTGTATAATTGCTCAAGTTTGAAGATTTGATGCTCCAATTTCCATTATCATTCACAGCACCAAAAATTTTTCTGAGAACTTTTTCAAATATTGTAAATATTTCTTTGTAAGGATTCAAAGGTTGTATGAATATTTTCAAGATCTTGACTTTCGTGTCCCTTTGTATGTGTTTAGGTCTAACGATAGACTGCAAAGAGACTATGATTTCTGATTTCTCTTGTGATATTGTTTTCATCTAGTTTGCTTCCCAAAAAGTAGTCATTAATAATTTCGATGTTGGCATCACAGATTGCCCAGTTCTGTCATCTTCGATTAATTGTCAATCCCATTTGACTTTATTATTGTCCCTTTTGACTTATCGCCCTTTATTCCATTTATGTATGTTTCGATGATAACTCTTCAATACTGTTAAACAGTATTGGTGCCAATCCAACTTCTATCTCAAACCTTCTCCGATCCTCTATTCTATTATGGTGTTATTGAATTTTTTCTATTGCCCTATAGCTAAGCATCGTCATCCGGGTTAATCTAATAAGCTTAGCTGGTGTTTCCATTTCCTCCATGACCTCATGTGGCTCTCCATGGCCTCCTCCTGCTCTTTGCACCCGGTCGTACGCCTATGTGAAGTTTATGAACATCTTAAATAAAGAGCATCAAATTATGTTATTTTCTTCATTATTGGACTATAAATAACTGACTTATGGTTAGTCGCCAGTTCTAAACCCTGATTGATATTCTTCACTGATTTAGTCTAGGAGGTCCGATATATTTTGCGAGGATTTTCTAGCAGCAAAAACTAATCTGAAGATGTTATAGAGAGAGGTAATTGAAAGAAAGTTAGACTACATTTTGGAGCTGTAGATTTCAAGGACTCTTCTAGAGTTTGTTAGACCAGAATTGTAATTTCGTTGGTACAATTTAATAGTTCTACATGCTAGAGGATACACTAGTTTAAAAATAACATAACCTTTGCATATAGAGTGGTGGCGGTGGTGGATATTTTCTAATAACAATTAAGTTTCTTGGTTGGCCTAGGTTTTCTTCTTTATTATGTTTTATTATGTTTTTTTTTACTCTATATAAGCATATAAGGGAAAATTTTAAATTTTAATTCTCTAAAAGCAGATGTTCTTAAAGTCGCAAAATACAGAGATGTTAATTTTCAATAATAAAGTAGATTTTTAATGGTTTATCCTTGTGGCCACCTACTAATAAGTTTCATCAGATCAGATGATGGAATGTGATATTTGCTTTGAATATAAGTTAGTTTTATATTCAAAGGGTATTTAAAATACTTTGTCAATAAGTTTCTTAGTATTATATTGATATGCAACATATATAAGTATATTTGTTATATTATTTTACAGAGTGGTTTGTTTCGATCGACAAAGATCCAACATCCCCACCAGATGGCTGTGGTGAGGAGCCCTCCACGCCATGTCCAAGCTGATGAATACAAATGATACAAACTTGATGATACAAACTTTACGTTATTGTTATTCTTTTTTTGACCAGTAATCTTCAGGAGTATTAGTAAGTGTCGTGAATCGAAAAAAATATTTATTTATCCATTGACGTTTGAATGCAGTCGATGTTGAACTCTCCTCTGCCCCGACGTTTAATTTCGCGGGTTCTTTATCCAAATCCCATTCCACTTACAATATCCGTTTTTTAAATAGTTTTTGTTACTCCCATCTTCTACTACCTTAATGTCTACTTTTTTCAAAATATTGTCTAGCTCTTGGGCTAATTTTGCATCAAAGGATATTGTTTTAAATTGTGTTCTGTTTTGTCAAAAGTTGAATATTCTTTAAAAATTTCTTAAACTTTAATTTTTAATTAATATATTTACAATAGTCTTATTATAACCATTCACTTCAGCTATCTCCCTAATTAATTTCAATTCTTTGTTATAACTGTCTTTCTTTCAAAGAAAAATTAATCAATATATATATAGAGCACACAATTTAACTATTTAAAGTTAAACCATGAATCGAGATAGAGGACCTATTCTATTCAGTTAACTTTTTGTAATTTTTAATGTAACGTTTGGTTAACTTTACGGTTTATGATTTTTACACGCTTCATTAGGTACGATTGTCATATAAACAGAACATAGTTTAGTTTTAGAATTGCCGGTGGCGTTGGTGCGGACGGTAAGAGCAGCGGCCTGCCGCTGCTGTGCCGAAACCGCACTGGAGCGGTAGTTGGTTCGATTCCAGCGCTCGGATGGTTGTTTTTCTCTCTTTCTTCTGTCTGTTTACTTCCTAAATGTTTGTGGTTGAAATGTGTGTTTCTAGGCAAGAGTGTAAAATCCGACTACGAATTACCCCTCAGTCACGCGAGTTAAAGGCTGGGTAAGGCCGGATGCCTTCTGAGAAGTGTTCTACGTTGGTCACTCGCCAGTCGGTAGGTTTCCTCATAGACTTATGGGTAGGCACATAACCAAGGGTTTATAGCCCAAGGGGGTGCTGGCCTGGGTTTGTCGGAAGCTGATGACCGTGGTTCGGAATCCACGTTAAGCTGTAGGTCCAGTCGCTAAATAGCCTAGTTGCTGATGCGCCTCTAACCCTAACAGTTTACCTTTTAGTTTTAGAATTATATTGAATCAACTCCTGATAATGCTGACATGTTTAGCGAAACGCACGTCGAAAAGTTAAACACACATGATTTGCTGTTTAGTGGTAAATCTCTTTGGGTTTAATTTTTTTTTGTCAAATATATTGATCCAAATCTAAACGTTTCTATGCTCTATGTAGGTTACTTTTAGAGGTTGCTTTCGTACAGCAGAGACCTTCATATTTAAAGAATAATTGCTGCAGAATCAATATTTGTCTTCCATGAAGGTTATATTTGATGTACGACCGTACATTCTCAATGCGATTTGTATCAGGTAATTGCGACTTCAATTTTCCTTGTACCACACCACATATATACAAGTGTTACAACTGGTTAACATTGCTCCTGATATGATTTTATCTTTACAACTAATTTTTGTTACATACATACATAAAGTAAATTATTTTCATTGTCTGGCGCATATTAGGATTAGGTATTACAGTTATTAGTGTCTTATTTTTCTTAAAATGCAATTCGTGACAAAATGGTGAAATTATTTTTATTTACATTTAAAGTAGGTTGCCATGAAAATTATTCAATCGGTTTCTCGATTTTAAAAGCCATTTTGGCTATACCATGTTCCAACAAATCATCGACATATTTCCAACCACTTCGAAATGAAGGGTTTCGATTTTTCCATTTACTTAGCAGCCACTGCATAACATGCTGAACCCTTTCAGTGGTTATAAAAACAAATAAATGTGCGAGATGAATACGGACCTGTCAACTGTTAACTCTGGAATTAATATTAATTGTTAAATCATTGAAGGTAAGTTAAAAAGGAACTAGGATGATACAATCAACTAGAAATGTCTAGTTCTCGTGCTCCTAATTGTATTAAGTGTATTCAAACGTACTATTGAAAATATATTTTAATAGTTCCTATTTCAAAGACACTCTGAATAAAATGTTTTTATAAATATTTTTTTAAGAGAATATGGATTTCGGTAACACAGATATTGAAATTGCACTGTGTGTGTTCCACCTCATTGTTGGATGAGCACTTCAGAGGTTTAAAAAATTCGCAGACAGATGCTGTAATCTCTCCTAAGAAAACTGAAAATCAATACAATTTTCTTCAGGATAAACCTATAGATGTACACACAAAATGCAATAGATTTAAACATAGTATAGTTCAGGGTCGGACTTTCTAGCCGCCGGTTAACTTGAACCGGAAGATAAACTGTTCGTTACCACGCAAAAAGAAGTAGAACTATATAAAAAAGTATGGATTGAAAGCTTTCTTTAATAATTATAATAGTAATGGTTGTTATGAAAATCGTTGGTTCTAGGAGTTTGTTCGCTTTTTTATTCGGGCCTTAATTGATCCAGTGTCGATTAAGTTGTTCTTAACTTAACGGGCACTTAGGTTTTTAAAGATATTAAGGGTAATTTATTTTGTAAAAGTTATATTTTTGTTTAAATTTGTGTACAGTGGTCTTAATTAAGGCTTAGAAACATAATATTACTTATATCAAATGTAAACATATTTGCAAAGATATTAATACTTAAAATTACAGTATTTTATTTTCTGAAAATAAGGTTTTCATGACCCTAATTTTAACAAAGGAAATAAATTGATTCATCATGCACAAGACTTCAATTTTTTATCAAACTACTGTTCTCATAACTTAAGAAACCGATTTTGAATGTTCCACTGTGTAGTGTGATGAGAGGATGGGCAATTCATTTATAAAACTAGTGTTTAACCATTTTTAGTTCAGGCACCTCTGGGTAAAAGACGTTGGCATCAGTACCAAGCATTAAAAAGTCGTTTTCCTCGATATGCTATTCATGACAAAATGGTGAAGGCATACATTTAAATGTCCTATAGTTTAATTTTGAAATGAAAAATTTTAATTAAAAAGTCTCTGATACGTATTTTTTATGTGAGTTTTATAAAATTTAACAATTTATAAAGCATAAATAAATAATGGCCTGTATTCTTTTACTATGTATTAAAAAGAAAGAACGAGAGTTTTAACCTGAAGTAAAATTAATATCCTAATTTTTTTCAAAAACTTGCAAGTATTTATATATTATTGAACTTTATGGCTTTCTATATACTATGGCCCTTCTTGAAAATACAGTTTAACATTTACATTTTAAAATTACACATTTATCGATATCAAGTATCAAGGGTTTTTTTTGTATGTTTTGACATAAAAAAAAATAGCCATTATCAATGTTTTTCAAGAATCGGTAACGTTCGTAGCTTGAAATATCCGGTCTCGGACAGATTCGTTTAGGGCAAAGCTAACTTTGCGAGTGTCTTTGATTCTCAATTGCGAATTGAAGGTCGTCCCGGAAGATGATTTATTCGGCAGCTCGCAATTTTTCTCGATTATGCTCAAGTAAAATTATCGTTTTTTTGTGTTCGTTGTGTTGTGTGTGTATCATCGCTTGGGCCCCAAACGAGTAAGTAATTAAGCGTAATTTTTTATAATCTTTGCTAGTTGATTTTTCTTTCGGTTATTTTATTAACAAATATGGCGACGCCGAACATTTAGAATCGCTATATTGGGCAGGTGTGAAACGGACGCTAATACTCTTCTTTTTGTGTAGATGGCTTTTTGTCTCGTTTTTATTGTCAATGTCAAAGTAGAAAAAAGGTTATTTTTTTACCTTTCTTTGCCATGTTTTTACGGTGATTATATAAATAAGAACGGATTAGTGTTAATAAAATATAGCATTATTTAAATATACGCGCGTATAAGAAAGTAAAGAAAAAGTATAATTCTGTTAATATTTTTCCGTCAATCGAAACTGAACAAAAAAATTAAACCGATCAAACTTTTATTAATTCAATTTAGATTGTCAGATATTATTCAGTGCATTTATTGAAAAATAAAAATTTATTGTTCATACAAAATCCAGTCCGATGCACCTCTCTAAGCACGTGATCAACATTATATTGCCCTGTTGCGAGATTGTGATTAAACATTATAACGTTACTTTAGCCAATCACTTTCACAATTTTAACTTTAATAGTAATTAAAAAATCGACTCTAAATTAAACGCAAATTACTAAGTAACTAAAAAAATTATAATAAATGTTGAAAGTATTACTAAGTGTCGTCGATGTAGGTAGTACCTCTAGATAGATTTAGCACATTTCAAAATGGTTTGTTTACAAACCATCCACATTTTTTAATATTTGAATAGTTATTAAAATAAAAAGGTTAAATAATTACCGGTAACATTTATTGATATATAATATGTAAGTACAAAAAAGAAAAAACAATTAAGTTTATGCATGCACTTATATTTTCATTAATTGGGGTCTGAAATGTACTGGCTGGAGTCACCACTGTCAAAGAAAGAACTTCTTTTTCAATCAAATATATGCTTTCCATCATATCATTTCATTATTTCATTGTCTGTATATTCCATATCTCAGGATGATCCACAAGTGCCTCACACCACATGTTTATACAGTCTGGTTGTCTATTACCATCCCTACCCATGGATTTGTGATAATAATTTTTTACAACTTACCTTATAAGTTTAATTGGGTTGAAAATTCAGTGTTATGGGGAATATATAAACCTTTGTGTGCATATTGTTCCACTAAGTTGTCTATTAAATATTTCTATGCTGGTTTATTTCTGAAAAGTATCCACATAGGAAATATATCAATTTAAAAAATCTGCTTGTAGTACGTACTCTGCTACAATTCTTAGGAGCTCAGTTTTAGGAATTTCGATTAAAAATGCAATATTTTTAGTTAATCGATCTTGAATAGTAGCTTTAGTCCATGATATGTTTGGTATGTTTGGTTAATAACATGCTGATAAGGTGCATTACCCATAAAGATTAAAGATGGCCCACTTAAGTTGTTAATAATTGATTTTCAAATAATTTCAAGAAATGTTCCTGATTTATTTCACCATGGTAATCAGTAAGCTCAGTTTTTAAGGAAATATGGTTTCTGCAGCCTCAATAAATCCATCTTTATTGCCAGCATGCAGTATGATGTATCTAAAATTAAAAATTTCAATCAAAACATTTCATATTTTTTGCATTTTTATGTACCTTGCCTTTTACTGTCAACTTTGGTGGTTTTTACACTGTATCAGAGATGTTACCAATTTTTGACAATGCCTATTTAACTGCTTTGGCATTTTCCAATTGCGGTTCTGACAATTATAACACTGTGGTGGTTCTTAAAAGAACTTTTTCGATCGTAAGGTAAAAAATCAAAGTAAACTTTCATATATATATTGTATTATCTATATATGGGATAACCTCCAAATGTGTCAATAAATATCAGCAAACTGCATAACGTCGTATATGCTGCCGCCAACTGAATACAACCACTAAATTTGAAATTTATTGAATACATTTCATTTGATTCTTTTATTATTTAATTTGTGTAGTGGTATTTCTGCTGTTCTTCAACAACGTCATCGATGAAATGCATCTGATTTTATTTTGTACAAACTATATGGTTTTAGAGTAATTCTGTACTAAATTTTCCTTCTTAAAATATCTAGTGTCATAAACTTTTTTGTTGAATAACGTTTTGTTGAATTACTGATGTACAGAATAATCCATAATGCTTTCACAAAACCTAATGCGATACTAAGCACTGCAAATGTTGAAAATTTTCTTGATTAACTTTTGGTTAATAGGGTGTAATTATAGAGGCACGACTCTACGAAGCTCTAAAATTTCATTATTAAATTTGTTAATGATTTTAAAACGGTTTGAAATAAAAACTTGAAACTTGCAGGTGTAGTACAAGTCACTACGAGGCATACTTTGGTATCGCTGAAAAAATAAAGTAAAAAGTGGCGTGTCATTTTTATAAATAAAAAATAGTAAATTGGTATATTTTTTGAAAATATCAGTCTTGTCTATAAAAACTACCTTTTCTAAATTTTTAGGAGGCGCAATTTTCGATAACTCTGCAGTATACTAGTAAAACATGAGTGCACAAATTCATTAGTAGGTTTTAGATATTGTATACGACAAATAGTGCCAAATAAATAATTAGTTAATCTTTAAAGTCCCTGTGCTAAATTCATGCTGAATACTGAATAATTTTACTTTTAATAAATTAACTGCACATGCATTTGTATTTGGGTTAAGGTGAGGAAAATGGTGAAGAAGCAGATGGATATGCTTGTTGATTAGCACAAAGTTTATCAAATCTACATGTTATTGAGGAGAGTGCTATTAGAAGCTCTTCTTCTGCTACCAAATGAGCTCAATAGTTAGATTTCATTGCAGCTAATGCAGAAAATTACGTTTCGTATAAATATGATGTTACGAATGTCAGCAGTACCTATTGTTTTGCTCGAAAAAATATATTCTTTAATTGGATTCAACCAAAATTGAACTAGGGTTTCACTGTGAAAAGCTGCTCTTTGAAGCATATAGTGATTTCAGATAAATTCAGATGCTTTCTTTTTAACTAATGCTTGAAGACCATTCTATCAATCTATTCTATTTTTTTATTTTTTTCTGTTTTTATTTTTTTCCAAATAAATGTTTCTCTCATATTTATATCGAAGATAGAGTGAGATAGGTGGCGGTAAAAGCTGCTTTAAAAAATAGGCTATATAATTTAATGTTATGCTATGAATGTTCATTTACTAGATATGCCGATTAATAATTCGTAATTCTTTCTTTAAAAAAAAACCACTTTAATTTGGGAGAAAGGTAAAAAATGGTTTATTCAAAAAATGCACCATCTCTGCTGCACATTTTTCATTTTTTTCCATTTTTCTGGCAATTTGTGAATGCCCTCCCAGAAAAACAGTAGAACTTTGGAGATGGTTCAGATATTAAGTAATTTTTCGACATCTTCGTAATTCTTGAAGTGTTTCATGGAAAGTAGGTTAGACATCGATGGTAGTCGGAAGAAGTCAAGTCTGGTGTGTACGACAGGTTAGACATTGATGGTAGTCGGAAGAAGTCAAGTCTGGTGTGTACGACGGGTGGGACAAGAGTTCCCAAGTGCAGAAATGGTGTCTATGACCTCTTTCGCTGTGTGTGATGCGTTGTCGTGCTGCAGAATCATTTTTCCGTTTTGTAGCCCGTTTTGGTCACTTTTCGATGTTTTAAATTGTTCAATTGTTGACAGTAACGAACGGTATTAACTGTTTCACCTGGTTTCAGAACCTAAGGGTACGCGACACCCTTCTGATCCCACCAAATGCACAGCATTGTCTTCTTTCTAATGCGATGTGAACTTGCAGTCGATGTTGATAGTTGTCCTGGGTCAACCCATGATTTTCTGCGTTTTGGGTTCTCGAAATATATCCATTTTTCATCTCCAGTCACGATCCGATGCAAAAAAGTCTTTCTTTCGTGCCGAGAAAGCAAAACTTCGCACACTTCTATCAATGCTTACAATTCGGAATCTTCAATTTTTTTCGGTTAACCTGGACGTTTTTTGTCTTTCGTCGAAATCACCACTCGTCACCACACTGAATCGTCCAACCAACGCCCACGAGCGTCTTGCGTTGGGACATTGTCACCGTAAGTTTCCACAAGTATTCGACGACTTTCACTCGCGTCTTTCTTTTAACTGAACAAGAAAAGCAGTACGTGTCGCAAATGCTCGAAACTCAACATATTTATCATAAGAAAAAAAATATGAAGCTAAATCGAAATCCTTTAAACATCAATGGTGTTTTGAAAGGTACTGCCCTAGCAACAAAATGATATAAAAGATTAGACTGTGAACCGGCCTTGTTTCCAGGTCCATCTTTAAAAAAATTAAGAAATATTGACCGCCACGACTGATATATTTAGCCTGCGTCTATCGGTTTAGAAATTACTGCCCTACAGAGAGACCATATTATAAGTTCCAACTTCTCCATATGATTCCTTCAAAAAATATGCTGAAAACGATGTTTGCTTGAACACAGTTTTATTACCAAGTTATGTTTACCAACATCGCCATTTTTAATATCAAAAGAAGGGACGAGCTCGAAAGGCTCGAACCGGCCACCTCAATTCAGAAGAGACCAAAGAAATTAAGAAATTAATATTGTCCTTCACAGATATATTTCACCAACCTGATGAAAAATTAAGTTTCACTAATCAAGTTAAGCATGAGATTATGACTACAGACGATATCCCAGTTTATTGTAAATCATACAGATACCCTTATGTACACAAAAAGGAAATTCAAGCACAAATCACTAAAATGCTTGATGAAGGAATAATTAGACCATCTATGAGCCCCTGGTCATCACCAGTATGGATTGTTCCAAAAAAAATTGATGCGACAGAAAAACAAAAATGGCGTGTCGTCATAGATTACCGTAAGATCAATGAGAAGACTGTTGAAGATCGATACCCTCTCCCAAATATATCAGATATCCTTGACAAGTTAGGAAGATGTCAGTATTTCACCACATTTTACCTGGCATCAGGATTTCATCAGATTGAGATGCATGAAGAATCGATACCTAAGACAGCCTTCACCGTTGAGCATGGACATTACGAGTACACTAGGATGCCGTTTGGCTTGAAAAATGCTCCTGCTACATTCCAGCGCGTCATGGATAATGTTCTTAAGGATTTACAAGGAAAAGTCTGCCTCGTATACATGGACGACTTAATTGTTTTTTCTACCTCGTTACAAGAACACATAAATAATTTAAAACTAGTATTTCAAAAATTAAGAAAACATAACCTGAAGATACAATTAGATAAGTCGGAATATCTATGTAAAAGGGTTGAATCCTTAGGACATATCATCACACCCGAAGGAGTAAAACCGAATCCGAAGAAAATAGAAGCCATCAAAAGATTCCCCATACCTCGGATCGGTTATTACCGTAAATTCATAAATAATTTTGCCAAATTAGTAAAGCCAATGACAAATTGCCTTAAAAAGCATCAAAAAGTCGAACATAATCCTGAATTCGTAAACTGCTTTGAAACATGCAAGAAAGTCTTAACTAATGATCCTATTTTGCAATACCCGGATTTTAACAAAACCTTTTATTCAACTACAGACGCATCGGAGTATGCAATTGGTGCAGTTCTCTCACAAGGATCCATCGGAAAAGATCTTCCTGTTGCCTTTGCATCTAGAAGCTTAAACCCTGCAGAAACAAATTATTCAACAATAGAGAAAGAACTGTTAGCTATAGTATGGGCTGTTAAACACTTTAGACCTTATTTGTTTGGAACTAAATTTAAAATCATAACTGACCATAGACCCTTCAATGGCTCTTTTCAATTAAGGAACCAAACTCCAAACTGGTCAGATGGAGACTTAAATTAGAGGAGTATGATTACGAGATAATTTATAAAAATGGAAAACAAAATACAAACGCTGACGCATTATCTAGAGTATAGCTGAACTATTTTGAAGAAGAAGAATTAGAAGCAATATTAAACGAACTTCAGCCATCCAAACAACCGCAAGAACAAAAAATTAATATTATATCTGACATACAAATTAGACCACCTAATGAGCTACCCACTGATTTAGAAACACAGCATTCAAACATCGAAAATCCAGTACTAGGAACCCCATACACTGAAAAACCCTTGAATATATTCAAAAATCAAATAATATTTAAAGATCAAGACGGAAGTAAATTACGAGTACAAAAGGAATACATCTTCAACAAGAACAGAACCGTTATAGGATTACCTAAACATACAAACGAAGAAGATATAATTAAAATAATTAAAGAACACTTTGTCCCAAAACAAACATATTGTTTACACTTTAAGAATAAAACTTTCGAAGTCCATATATTGAATACATTTCAAAAATATTTTAAACATGGATCATTTAATCTACTAATATCAAATACACTTTTGGAAGACATCATCGATGAAAATGAACAAAGACTAAAGTTAAAATATTACCATGAAACAAAAACGTCGCACCGTGGAATCAACGAAAATCTGACAGCCATTAAGAAACATTATTATTGGCCTAATATAGACTCTGACGTTAGAAATTATATCAACCTATGTGACATATGCCAAAAATCGAAGTACGAACGTCACCCCAACAAACTAATATTTAAGCCATCACCAATTGGATATGAACCTTTTAATCACATTCATATAGATATATACAAGACCCATGGTCAATCGTTTCTTACATTAATAGATAGCTTTTCCAAAGTAGGACAAGCGTATCAAATAGTGACCACCAATTCTACATAAATAGCCGACAAATTGTTAATTTATATTAATCATTTTGGACTTCCTTATAAGATAACTACTGATAACGAACCAGCATTTAAAAGTGGAACGGTACAACATTTTTGTTCACTTCATGGAATTGAATTACACTTCATAACACCTTATAATCCAAATAGCAATAGTCCCATAGAACGTCTACACTCTACTTTAGCAGAAATAATATTAACGTTGAAAAATGAAAACCCCTCTGAAAAAATTATTAATTTAATGAATTACGCCTTATTGTCTTATAATAATTCTACACACAGTGCACTAAAATATACACCCTTCCAAATAGTTAGAGGTAAATTAGATTATAAAAATCCACTTGAAACCACTGAAGAACAACGAGTATCTAATTATATGGAAAATCATTATAATAATATCCAAAATATAAACAAATACATTTTTAACAAATTAATAACCAAGCAATGTGATTCTTTAGAAAAGCAAAACGCAAATAGAAAAGAACAAATTCCATATTCATCAGAAAAACCAACTTACAGAACCACAAAAATTTCGCGATTAGACAAGAAAACTAATAAATTTACACTAGTTGTTGAACCAATTATTGATCAAGACATCGTAGTAATATCTGGAGATAAAAGATACCATAAAAGACTTTTAAAACAAGTACATTAAAAAAAAATCAACCATTAATAAGTTAGTATGCATCTTTCAATATAATACCGTTCATTGTATTAAACCCATCCTTGTCCTTAACCTTATCTTCACCTTATGCCTAATTACTGTTCAACAATAAAATTACCACAGCGGAGAGTGCCGCAAATCAGTAATGTTTCCTGGACTTATGAATGGACTCGACCCAGTGCAGCAAAAGAAAATTCAGAAAATGATCCCATTTTCCGAAGCTTAAGGAGGGAGGAATTATATTGTAAAAACCGACCCCTTATCTCTGGAATGCATATAAAGAACTATATCGTATTTACTTTATAGATTATTAATAGTTTTTGTATTACTTTATATTAATATAAATATAGGAACCAAATTAATGTTAGATAGATAGATTTATATTTTCAAACTGTTTTTAAGCCGAAGGCTCTTCCGGTTCGCAGTTCTGAATATTTTATCATTAAGTTATAAATTGATTTGTATAACAAATAATTAATGTTACAATTTCGAGATATAACTAATTAAAGTTTCACACACAGTTTAAAATTCACGTGATCAACATTTTAACTGCCCTGTTGCCAGATTGTGATTAAACATCATAATCTTACCTTAGCCATTCATTTTTACGATTTAAACCCTAATAACAATTAAAAAATCAACTCTAAATTAAATGCAAGTTACTCAGTAGCTGAAAAAAATAGAATAAATGTTGAAGGTCTTGTAATTGTCCTCGATTTAGTACCTCTAGACAGATTCAGCACATGTAAAATGCTTTGTTCAAAAACCATCGACAACATTTTTTAATATTTGAATGGTTATTAAAATAAAGAGATTATATAATTACCAGTCACATTTATTGATATATCATTTGCAAGTACAAAATAGAAAAAAAAAACAATGAAATATCTTCATGCACTTATATTTTCATTAATCAGAATCTGAAAACTACTGTCTGGAATCACTATTGTCAACTGCACTATTTATAATTATCGGAAGAACTTTTTGTTAATCAAGTATATGTTCTCTGTCATACCATTTCATTATTTCATTTTCTGTATGCTTGATCGGATTTTTCCATATCTCAGGAGTAACAGTGTAAAGTCCCTCAGGCTACATGTTTATACAGTCTTGTTTTGTATTACCCATGTGTTAATTATAGAAATTTCTTACAGTTCCCCATATAAGTTCAACTGGGTTGAAAATGCAGTGTGGTATGGGAAATACGTAAAACTTTGTCCCCATATTGTTCTGCTAAGTTGTCTACTAAATATTTCCTTGCTTCCTGAAAATGAAAATTAAATTGTGAGTACCTATGTATAAACTGCATATGGGATTAAGAACAGCCTTTTCTGCAGTTCTTAGGTTACGAATCCTTACCCTGTTCATACATGATATAAATGGTGTCACAAATAAAATTTGTATTCAAAACTGCAGTATTGGTAACCCTTTTAGTAGAACTACGCTTTCTAGGCGATTTTAAAACTTCATTGTTTTTCACCTTTTGTGAAATAGTACTGATAGTGAACATACTCAGCCTTAGGGCTGCTGCAACATGCTAAAAAAATGTATTCCAGTACCTATAATATTCTATATGACTTAGACTAAACATATCCAATTATTAGCCATTAACGTAAGAGCCTGAAAGGGCAAAATGGACCATTATTGTCTCGTTATTGTTCGAAATAGTTTATCAGAGATGCTACTAACTCTTAACAATGGCTTTTAATTCATTTGACATTTTGCAGACGCGACTCTGACAATTATAACATTGGTAGTTCTTAAAAGTACTGTTTTCGATCGTAAAGTAAAAAATCAAAGGAAATCAGATATTGTGGTACAAAATATATGCGATAACCTCCAAACGTGTCAATAAATATCAACAAGAAAAATGTGAAACTCGATAACATTGCGTATGCTAACCGAACGCAGGCAAAAATTTGAAATTTATTGAATACATTCCATTTGATTCTTATATTACTGATTTTGTACAGGCCATATAAGCCTCTATAAAACAAAATCAGTTGCACGTCATCGATGACGGTGTTAAAGACCGGCAGAAATACTACTACATAAATTAAGTAATAAAAGAATCAAATGGAATATATTCAATAAATTTCAAATTTAGCGCTGTATTCGGTTGGCAGCATACGCGACGTTGTCGAGTTTCACATTTTTCTTGTTGATATTTATTGACACGTTTGGAGGCTAGCCCATATATAGCTAATACAATATATATTATCTGAACGTTTACTTTGATTTTTTACTTTATTATGGAAAACAATGCTAATAATTGGATGTGTTTAGTTTAAGTCATATAGTATATTATAGAAACTAGAGTATTTTTTTAGCATGTTAGCTTAGTCAGCAGCCTTAAGGTTGAATATGGTACTATTTTACAAAAGATGAAAAACTATGAAATTTTAAAATTGTCTAGAAAGCATAGTTCTACTAAAAGGGTTACCAATACCTCAGCTTTGGATACAAGTTTTAATCATGACACCATATATATATATATATATATATATATATATATATATATATATATATATATATATATATATATATATATATATATATATATATATATATATATATATATATATATATATATATATATATATATATATATATATTATGTATAAAAACTGTAAGTATTCGTAATCGAAGAATTGCAGGAAAGACTGCTCTTAATCTCATATGCAGTTTATATGTAAGGACTCACAGTTTAATTTTCATTTTTAGGAAGCAAGGAAATGTTTAGTAGACAACTTAGCAGTACAATATAGGTACAAAGGTTTACATATTTCCCATACCACTGCATTTTCAACTAAATTGAACTATGGGGAATTGTAAAATATTACTATAATAAACACATGGGTAGAGATGGTAATATACAACAATACTGTATAAACATGTGTCATGAGGTACTTTCCACTGTTACTCCTCAGATATGGAAGAATGTAATCAGGCATACAGAAAATGAAATCATGAAATAGTATGACAGAGAGCATATACTTGATTGAAAAGAAGTTCTAATAACTGCAGATGATAGCAGTGATTCCAGTCAGTACTTTTCAGATTCTGATTAATGAAAATATAAGTCCATGCAGATTTTTCATTGTTTTTTTCTGTTTTGTACTTGCATATTATATATCAATAAATGTCATTGGTAATTATATAATCTTTTTATTTTAATAACCATTCAAATATTTAAAAATGTCGATAGTTTTTGAATGAAGCATTTTGAAATGTGCTGAAACTATCTAGAGGTACTAAATCGACGACACTTGCAAGATTTCAACATTTATTATAATTTTTTAGTTACTTAGTAATTTGCATTTAATTTAGAGTTGATTTTTTAATTGTTATTTAAATTTAAATTGTAAAAATGATGTCCATGATGTTTAATTACAATCTGTCCACAGGGTAGTCAAAATGTTGATCACATGTTTAAGACGTGCAACTGCTTTTATTTTGTAGGAGCTATAGTAGAACATTAGTGTACAAATTCCTTAGTAAGTTTTGAATAATGGATATGACAAATCGTGCCAAATAAATGATAGGTGGATATTTTTAAAGTTACTGTGCTAAATTCCTGTTGGAAAAAAATAAATACTTTTATTTTTGATGAATTAACCGAGCATGCATTTGAATTTGGGTCAAGCTGAGGAAACTGATGAAGAGCCAGATGGGTATGCTTTTTCATTAGCACAAAGTTTATCAAACCTAGATGTTATTGAGGAGAGTGCCATTCACAGCTCTTTTTCTACCATTAAATGGGCTAATAATTGGATTGCAGCTAATGCAAAAAATCATGTATTGCTTAAATATATTGTTACGAATGACAGTAGTACTTACATTGCTTTGCTTGACAAAATGTTATATTCTTTAATTCGATTCAATCAAAATTGAACTAGAGTTTTACTATATTTTTTTTCCTTTATTTGGGTTTTTCGCCACTATCTAAAACACAAAAAATATCAAAAATTAAAGAAAGAATCACTGGGTAAAAACAAAAAACCAAACGGAGACAAATTTCTCAGTGATTCTTTTTTGTAATAAATTTGCCTAACAAACAAAATTTTAAAGATATAAAAATGTTATAAAAAAAATGTACAAACTTTTAACGTTAACGTTTCGGAGGGTACTCTCCCCCCGTTTTCCTGTCAAAGTTTTACTGTCAAATTTTTGTTTCAGTTAAGTATCGCATGATATTTATGCATTTTTCCTTTTCAATATGTATCAGAAATGTGAAAAGTGCGTTAGTAAACCATCCAAGTGTCGATTAAATAGATTTTTGTTCGCTTCAATCTTTTTGCAGAATCTTTATTGCAGAAATCATTTAAAAGTGGCAAACATATCGAACTTAATTTTTTGTAAATTTGTTTTATGACTACTTTCACTTTGTCTTTTTAAATCAGTAGGGTCCTTTCATATAAACAGAGTAAGATCCCAGGGCCCCCAGACCTACGTCATTTTAGCAAAGCTGAAATTTTGAAGATTTCTAGTCTACTATGTAGTTAAGACAGTATGCGTACTTACTAGCTCGAAAGCGGGGCCCTTTCACAGGTAGCGCGAACTAAAGGTGTATAAACGCCGTACTAATCTGCGTTAAAGTAGAAAGGCTCATATTTAAATATGTTTTTAAGAATATTATCAAAAATTGATATTTATTATTGCAAGACCATTTCCGTGGGCCATTACTTCCGCCAGACGTTATAAAGATTATTTAAAAATTAGGTAAACTACCTAATTTTAGCAAACCTACATTTGATATATATTACTCGTGGTGTTATTTCAAGACTCTTTGTAAGCAGCCAGACCAATCCGATAGGCCAATTATTTTCCCAGACTCCTTAAAGTTTCCCCTGTGAGTGCGAGCGTGAGGGTATTATTCGTGCGCATTAATGCGAGTGAGAACACTACATGGCTTTATAAGTCAGACAATTGAAATGATGGTTATATTATTTATAGAGCTTGATTAAAATTTTAAATAAATATAGTTATGATTATTCACTGATATTCAAATGCAATAAATTGAAAACAATAGGCGTGTAAATAATTTTATGGTTATTTTTTATTAAAATTTTTATTGAAAATGTTACGGTTGACAAATTATGATTAAAACAATATCATCTATTATGTTATCAACTATTCATCTTCATTGTCTTCGTTGCTCGAGTTTCTACTTCCCTCATCAAATTCACATTCATATTGAATATTCAATTCATCTTCACCATCATGTTCATCGTCATTTGGCTCCTCTGTAAAGATAAATAATTTAATGAGGTTGCGAATAGCTACCAACATATAAAAATAATTTAAAGTGAGTCGCTAACAAAACTGGGCAGTTGATCACCATCAAACCAATTAAAATCATACTGACTATCTTTCAGTATCCACCCATTGTTCTCAGGACTGAGGGTGCTGGGATGCTTCTCATGAGCATTGTTCCAGATACTTGCAATATAATTTGCTCGTCGAAACTGCTGAAATAGCTCACTTTTGCAAGGTGGTAAACTGCTTGCATCCAAATTTCTCAAATTTTTCCGGTTGAATTCTTCATTTACATTGACAACTGTATATTTATTAATAAAAAGTTGAAGTCGCGCAGCATCTACGTCAACTATTCCTGAAATATTGTATAGCTCGCAGATGAACTTCTGTATTGAATCAAATACCTCTTGTTCTTTATTTTTATCAACGAATAATTCAAGTTCACCGAATTTAATAAAAGCTTGCTGATATTCTGGACAACTTTGCAATATTTTGAACGGTTTTTGCTTTCCTTTATTAAAAAAAGCAGGATTGTAGTCACATCCTGTTATTGCATGAAAGCCTATTAAGCTCCTACATACAAACGGTCCCAAATGGCCATAGATCTTGGTTAAATCAACATATCTTTGATTGTTTCCGGTGCCTGTAAGTACCCAAACGTGTGAATTAACGTCTTTCAGTATCAGAACATCGGATCGCAATGTTTTTCTGAGTATCTATATTGCATACATGATGAATACTTTTCGTGTCAGCCTCTTCATGCTGTGGACACGATAAATTTTGATTAATACTAGATACAACTCTATTGTTAATGACAATAAAAGAACGGCATTCCATGAAATTAATTTTTATTAATTTATTGCCAATGAAAGGTGCCATCTCATCTGTAGCCCAATGTGAAATATAGAAGTTAACAAGTGCCTGTTTAAAGTGTGAATTTTTTATCTCTTTGGAAAAATCAGCAGGTCGAACTTGATCTGGTCCAGTTATAGTAAACTCGAGTTGTGAACATTCTTGTCGTATAGATCTTTCATAATCCTTTATGTAGGGGGTGAAATATTGATCGAAAATAACGTCAATTCTTGAGGCATTTATTTGTGTTACCATTTTCAACATTTTCTTTGAAATATTTCCAAATGATTTAGGAACATCTTTCATAGAGTGAAGAATAAAAATCCATCAATTATTAAAATATCAATGTACGGTGGTGGATAATGTTCAATATCTTTGTCTAAACATTTCATCAAAGCAGATTTTGGTGTTTTGCAAATCGCACCATCAAGATGGCACATAGACAAAGGCACAGAAGTAATTGGATATGAGAAAATTTTAGCAATATCAATTTTATGATTAATTGATATACCAAGCATACATCCAAATAAGTCTCTTTGGACGCGTACTTCTTGAATCTTACCACCAATTGTTGTTTTTTTCTTTTTTAAATAATCTTGAGAAAAGTTTTGCAATAGTCTTCTTTTGATACTGTTTTCAAACCTACTAATGTCTGCTTCACATTCTGCAATAAACGTTTTATGTAAAGCTTCTCCGTGTTCTTCAATATTAAGGAGAAATGTTTCCACCTCTGCTGATGCTGCTTTCCCAGATGAAATATTTATTAAAACATTTTTCGGTACTCCTACACTGTCTGTGGTAACCACTTTCAAATAACTCAACAGGCAAAAGAATATCTTTGAATTTTAGGTTGTGTTCCTTTCTAAGCATTAAAATATTTTGACACTTTTTTAATGTATCTTCAGTAAACAATATTAAATTTTCATCACACTTATGACAAAAAACACAATTTAATAAATTAGCCACTATATCTTCCCAAACACTTCAAATATTGTAATTTTTAAACTAATAACTCGCGTTGTCAACGTTACACCAGATGCACGAACTATATACGAAATAGAAAACACGCTCTTTCACAAAAAGCACCCTCGGCAAGAGTAAAAGAGACAGATAACGTAAGTATGACAACAACGCTGTTCTGTGTAATTCGTGTCCTCTTTTGACCAACCATGACAACGATGCGCTAGCGCTACACACACATACAGAATTGTGCAGTGTATGAGTATAGTCGCGTTCGTACACAATTTTATAAAGCCATGTAGTGTTCTCACTCGCATTAATGCGCACGAATAATGCCCTCACGCTTGCACTCATAGGGGAAACTTTAAGGAGTCTGGGAGAATAATTGGCCCATCGGATTGGTCTGGATGCTTACAAAGAGTCTTGAAATAGTATCACGAGTAATATATGTCAAATGTAGGCTTGCTAAAATTACGTAGTTTACCTAATTTTTAAATAATCTTTATAACGTCTGGCGGAAGTAATGGCCCACGGAAATGGTCTTGCAATAATAAATATCAATTTTTGATAATATTCTTAAAAACTTATTTAAATATGAGCCTTTCTACTTTAACGTAGATTAGTACGGCTTTTATACACCTTTAGTTCGCGCTACCTGTGAAAGGGCACCGCGTTCGAGCTAGTAAGTACGCATACTGTCTTAACTACATAGTCTTACATAAATCTTACACGTTGTTTACGAGACTATAAGAAATTTTAGTAGTATTTTTGGTGACAAATTATACCACCTTTAAATAGTTCAACATAAAAAAATGAAAGTTCCTAAGTTTAAATAAATTACTATGTGTTTTACATCAATAAAATGAAGGCTCTGTACTAATCTCACATTATGTTAAGAACTCTATTATTATTTGAGATTCTAATTTTTTTAACGTGATTTAAAGATGAAAGGTCAGTACAATAATTAATACCCGTTTGTTTTTAATGTTTCAGAAGCGGAATTAAAATCGGTACATTGGCCGCGGTCTAACCTGAATCAAGTTGGTTAACCCGCCATATATTCATGACAAGAGTAGCAGGCTTGGGTCTCCTTATGCTCTATAAGGGCATTTGCCGTCGTTAGTTTTACTTGTCGGACATGAAGAGATCGGTGGAAATGCTGCCGGTAAATGTACTGAAAAGGGGGGACTAGCGTAAAATAGGGACATGACAATAGTGTCTGGTAAAGGGTGTGGGTTGCGGTAAATCCGAGGCATGTGTCCGGCTATCGCCTAAGCTCTTAAAGTCAGTTCTTGGGTCTAGGGGATAGCTGGGTACGTGTGAACATCACGTTCTCAGTTGGGTAATCACATCAGTTGGGTACAGATCAGTTGTTGACATGGACTTGATTCTCAGATGGTGGAAACTTAAAACATCGTACAAGGTCAAATGACATGGGGAGACACGAAATTATCTCAAGGCGCGAAAGGTGGAAGGGGGCCTTAGATAGATGATCGGATAGTTACGTTAATTGTAATATGTATGATATTCATGCCAAATACATGATATAATATAGATGTTATAATGACAGTAAAATCTCCATCATAAACCTGTCTACCTGGTCATTCTTTATTTCGCTCGGATAGTTTTTTTATCGTTGTGGGGGGGCAACTAGAAATAATAATCTGTCTGATACATAGAATCGTTCATATACAGTTTTAACTTCGGGTATTCTGGGGCCAAGCATAGTTGATCTACAGTAAAAATTAATTATGGTAAGTCCAATTTTTTGTTTTATTTTAAAGTGCTTCAAATAATTTGTGTTTATTTCTTTTCAGATCAACTCGAGTACGCAGCGCGAGTTTTTTAAACCAGAGTTCACAGCAAGTCGTGAGTGATTTGTCCCAACTCTCGGATGATTCCGGGCATCGTCGAGCTCGAGAACGTGTTAGTTAAAGACTCCGAAGGATCGTTCGACATACCAGAGGAGTTTAGGTACACGAAATGCTGCCTGCAGTGCGACAACACTGTTTTTTGTCGGGGAAAATTGGAGTGGGACAGAAGAACAATATGCGAAGGGATATGGGCATACAGGTAAGATCGCAAATTCATTTACGAGTAGGTGACGCATGAGTAATCTCGTTTTTTGATACTGTATAAAATTGTATTTTATTTAATAGTAAATACAGTTTTAATCTAAAATATAATTTTCCTCATTATTAATAAATGTTAGCTTAATTCTTTGATTTTTTTCTTGGGTAATCCTGGCACTGAGGTCTTGCATGTCATGCTACAGAATAATACATTTTTGATTAATCAGTCTTGGATATTTTTCACTCATAGCCATGTTTCGTCTGTGAAGCTGAGCACCATAATATTCATCACTTGTGTTTACATTGCGATTCAGATCCTCACAGTGAATAATTTCTGTAAAATCCCCCTCTACTGACAGTAACACTTTCTTAAGCTGAAGACCTGGATTTGGAGTGATAAAAGGTGGTTGTCCTGGCGTTAACCATTATGTTTTCTTATGTGGATAGCAGTATAGAATCCACTATTCATCTCCAGTAACAATTTGTTGGAGAAAATGATATTTTCCTAAAATGGATAAAAGTACACTGCAGATGGTTACACATGCAGTTTTGTTTTTAGCTGAAAGTTGATATGGCATCCACGTTCCTCCTATTTGCATTTTGTTCAGTAGTTGATCATGAAATTTGAAGCTTTGTGGCTAATTCCAGCGGGCTTTGTTTGGGATCAGCTTTAATTTCAGCCAACAGATCCTTATCAAACTCAACAAGTCTTCCAGATTTTACACTGTCGAAAACATTGAAATCACTGTCCTTAAATCTTCTAAACTAAAGCTGATATTTTCTGCTACACCGGGCACAAGCATAAAAAACATTAATGCTTTGTTATGCCTTTGAAACTCATAAACCATTAAATGTCTAATATGGAACTTACCCTCCCTTTGGTCTTACATTCTTATAAAATTCAGATATTTTTTAAAGTTTAAGAACAAGTACATAATCAACAAGTATCAATATATTTAATTAGAATATAGGTTATGATATATTAAGTTAAATTATTGTCAGTAGATGACAGTGTTTTAACATTTGAAAAAAAACGACATTACTTATAGGTTCACCAAAGGGAGTTTTTAATATTTACTAGAAAATATTTTGTTTGACAAACATTGCAAATGAGTGTTTTGTTACAGCACAACCACCACATCTCCAGGATTTCGGTTCGCGCGCGATTCCAGGATAGCATTCAGATATATCCACAGCATCATTGTAGTTTATTTGTTGTTATTGCAATTTTCAATTATCCTTAATGACTAAAATTGATTCTTATTATTTTTTTTCTTATAATCATATTTTAAATAATAGATCTGTTAAATCATGATGTCCGATGTGGAATATCTCAGTTGTATACTTTCCAAAGGCTAATTGCTCAAAGTTACATTTATTTTGGATAGTCTATGGGCGTATAAAATTGGTGCTATTCAGGAATGAATATTTTGGGGGCATCAGCTGGATTAGAGTACTCCATCACTAGTTCACAGGTAGGACTTTTTTTAAATCCTTATGTAGCGACTGTGTGACTATTTGTTATGTTACTTGATTTTACAACCAATTGAAAAGAATTAGATACATTTTTTTAATAGTGCAACTTATTTAATTTAAAACAAAAAAAGTTGTAAATGATATACAGTAGGAAAATAAGTATTTCCCCACTCTGATTTTTAGTGGTTTATCACAAATCACGGCGAAGGTAACCAAAAATGTGTTTCATTTGTAAATATAACATGTTATGTACCTTACAATATGAAAACAAAGTTGTTTAAATCAATATCAATTACACAAATAATGTTATTTTGGACTGCAAAGAAATTATTTATACACTTGTCATAGAAACTGTTTCATTGGCACTGTGAGGATTAGTGTGGCTTATTGTGCTTACTAATCCTGTCTGTCAATCCCTTCAGGTTGCAGTCAGATTTCAGTTTAGCAAGAAGTTTTGATTTGTGTGTAAGAAGTGGCCCCGAAACGAAAAAAAAACTTGTCGGAGTGAGGGGAGAAATAGTAACATTGTACCGGGCCGGAAATGATTCTAGAGACATCGGAAAATAATTTAATTTATTATTTTACACGGTGCGGTGTATTCTAAAAAAAAAATAAAATAAGTGACGGGAACAATTGAAAATCAACCCAGATCAGGTCGTCCTTGAGGTCATCACTGTAAAGGAGTAACAGGAAATTATCAAACATGTTTAAAAAACCTATACAGAACGCCCAACAGCTTGCCAACGACTTTGAGAAGCTTGAAAGTAACTTGAATGCTCGGGGAAGGTCACATTCCAGACATTAAGGAATGTTCTCCATGACATAGTTGTTTGAGGTAGGCGACCTGCAAAAACCCTTTCTCAATGAAATGAATGAAACATTTTAACACTATGACGGCGAGAGAATATTGGGCTTAGAAGAGAGAAGATACTAACTACCGTTAAGCACGGTGGTGGGAATGTTATGGTTTGGTTTGTCTTTGGGGTGTATCCTTACCTGGGAAATTTTTACGTCATAAACGGTAACGTGACACCACGATCTTGTGTGGAAATGTTGCGAAGTAACCTTCGAGACAGTGCTGTAAAATTAGGGCTCGAAGGCACTTTCGATTTCCAACAGGATAATGACCCTAAACATACAGCTAACATAACCGAGAAGTGGCTTATCTATAAAGCATCTGAAAGGTTGCTCACATCATCCCAATCACCGGACTTTATTCGGATAGAACATTTATGCCACATTTTAAACAGAACAATCCGTCAAGTCACAATTAAGATCAAGGGCCATCTAAAAGAAGTAATTTTTGACGCATGGAGCAGTTTACCCACAGATATTACAAAACCAAAATAGTGGAATCAATGCATAGAGGTTTGGAAGCTGTCATTTGTTGGAACGGGATGGATGCAAAGTATTAAATAAATTGGGGATCAATGGAAATTCATTTTTATAAAAATTACCACTGGTACTTCGCGGGGTGTATTTTTTACGGTATTAAACGTTATTGTTAAAGATTTTAATTATTTAATTGATATTTTCCAATAAATTAACCCATGTTATGTTTACTTTTAATTTTTGTCATGATTCGTGATAAACCCCTAAAAATTTGAGTGTGTAAATACTTTTTTTCGCCTACTTTCAGTGAAAAATATCATTTGATATAACAAATAGCTCTATAAGTGGTTGAAATTATTAGCTAAATACTGAGTGTTTTTGGTGTTTGTTGCCTTATATTTTTTAGGCGCTATTGGACACAACGTTTTGTTTTGTTTACTTTGCGTTACTGCGAAAGGAAAAAAAAACTTAGTTTGATATCATAATTTACATTTATTCCAAACAAAAGCACACATGTTGAAATTTATACCATGTAGGAGATGATGCCTTAGCAAAACGTGTATGACGTATCCAAATTCTTCTTCGTTTGGTTAGAATGTCTTCATTTTGTATGTCTCGTCTTAATTTCTCTTATTGTTAGTCAGGTATCCAGCCATTTTTTAGGCAACCACCCTATTGGTCTTCAACTGTATAGCTCATTGTTCTTATAAACATTCACTGATTTATTGAGTTTCATCTTTCTACGTATTGATTCCAGGTTTTTCTTCCTGTTTTTATCCTATTGTCTATATCTTGTATGTTGCACTTTCCTCGTATTATTGATTGATATTATTTTACATAGCTTATTTGTTTCTTTGTTCTTTTTGTCTCTCTTCCAGTTTCAAAGGCCCGTGCTAATATTGATCTTAACGTTTTTTTTGTCTCATATTTTACTCTGGAACCATATATTTATTTCTGCATAAGTTAATTCTAATGCACCCGCTTACTGCGATTACTTACGTTGTTTGTCTTATCACTTCTTTTGTAAGATTTCGTTCGCTAGTGATCTCTATTCATAGGTAATTAAAGGATATTGCATGCTCAATGCCATTGTTTTCTAATTCAAGTTTGCATCTGTGTGGATTTTTGTTGATGACCGTACATTGGTTTTTTTCAGGTGATATTTCCATATTGTGCTTGATTACCCTTGTGTTGAAAATGTGAAGTTGTATTTGTAAATATTCTTCACTACCGGCATTCAATACTGTATCGTCTGCGTAACAGACTATGATTTCCTTATTCGGTCCCAGGCTTTAAGCTCTCTAACTTCTCGTATTATTTCATTCCTTATTATGCTGAATAATGATTGATTCAGAGAGTCTCCTTATCTTATGCCTGTTTTTAGTTCTAGTAATTTTGTAGCCCCTCTGGATGTTATAATTTTTGTTTTCTTATCTTTATGTATATCCTTTTTGAGTTCAATTATATCTTCATTTATGTTCTAATATCTTAATAGTTTCAGAATATCATTGCGTTTAACTCTATCAAGAGCCGACTTTATATCTATGAAGAATAAGAGGGTTTGTTGTATTCAATGGTGCTACAATTTTTCCTGAATCCCTGTTGGTTATCCCTCATTTCTACTTTTTCTATGTTATCTTTTATAATAGCTATAAGTAATTTCATTGTAGTGTCATTCTAGTTTATTTTGGTCTGATTCTTAAAAAATGAGCAATAATAAGGTTTCTTGCCCTATTCAGTTAGGGCTTTCCTAATCGTTAATATGCTGTTAAGTAATTTTAATAAACATTTTTGTAAAGCATTTCTTCCATATTTCAGGATATCGTTATATATTTCATCTTGCCGTGGTGCTTCTCAATTTTTTACTTTCTCTAAACGTTTTTGTTCTACTGTTTCTTTTTCATTTAAACTCTTGGTTATATATGTTGCTTTTAAAAATTCATTTACGTCTTTTCTGTCTTTTTTTCATCTTCTATATCTTTGAAAAGTAGCATAGTGGGTCCCTGGAGAAGGATATTAAAAATATTCAAAAGATCTTAGTTATATATGTTGCTTTTAAAAATTCATTTATGTCTTTTCTGTCTTTTTTCATCTTCTATATCTTTGAAAAGTAGCATAGTGGGTCCCTGGAGAAGGATATTAAAAATATTTAAAAGCTATGAAAATTCGTGCTCGACGCGAAAATTATCGATTCCTTCACCAAAGCGTCAGCAAGTGTCTCGCGATATCGGTTTTTGGCGTTAAGCCATCATCAGTTGGGCTCTAGTTGAACGTTTGTATAACAGCTGAAGCAAAGACCATATACATTGGCCATGTCGGATGGTGGCTGTAATCACATGTAGCTCACGCCATTTTGTGATGAGCACTTGCTGATGTTTTAGTGGCGGCTGAAGGAGGGGGTAATTTTTACGTGGACACAGATGAATTTTCTTTGGTTTTGAATAATTGCATATATTTTTTGTGAGTTGTTTATATACAGGTTGTTTTCCATATTTTTGGTAAACTTTTCTGTGTCTTCTTTTAATTTCTGTTTTTGATTAAATCTCTTTCTTGTTCTTACAGGTCCGTCCGTAGTGTCTCTTGTCTTGTATGTTAGAAATGGTTGTTTTTTCGCTTTTGCGAATACCTTCGGCCATCGTTATGAAGGGTTTAATATTCACGCTTTTTTAATTTTCGTTTATCTATTGCTTCAATTGCTTGTTGATCACATTTTTTAAATTATTTTCCATGTTTACTCCATAAGTATTAAGACCATTAAGTCCATTAAGACCATTAAGTCCATTTCTATCTTTTCCATATTGTTCTTGTTAAGCTTTTCTATCTGTCGTTAAATACTAGCCCATGGTCTGATCCTATCTATATTGACTGATAGAGTTACTATGTCACGTATGTTTCGTGAGTGTATTAATTTGCTTGTTGTGATATAATCTATCATAGATTTACCTCCTCATGTATTACTCCATGTGATTTTATGTTGTTTTGAATAATCGAACAATGATTTAATGATTCTGAGACATTCATTAAACGGATTTCTTTTAGTATGTTACCATTGTTGTTGCGGAGATTATTAAAATGCATCTAAAGCATTTCTTCGTAAATAAACCTCAGATATGCTAGCAGAAGCAAAAATTCGTAGATGAATATAATTTTTGTATTCGTAATAAATTACATTTCACATATCATTACACTCTTAAACATCGAACGAACTTTTGTTCAACCCAATATATTGTTCATTTTAAAAATGTTAAGTTTATATAAAATATTTTCTTTTGTTACAGGTAAGTGCATATAAGCGCAGTCCGACAAAGCGAGTGAGTGGACGTAGTTAAACTATATTTTTATGAATAATACACCAGGCATGTATTGATATGTTTCCTTATTTTTTGTGATAATTAAGCAACAGTAATATCTTAAGATGTGTTAAAAAGGAACGATCTAGATGTACAGGATGTTTTTAATAAAACGTTTGCTTAAAATATGTATCCAAAATGCAATCATTTCCAGGGAAAACTGCTTAAAAATTTTTGAAAAATTCAGTTTTTGTTACATTGGTCTCTTAAGATATTATTTCAAAACAAAACATAATATTTCTTTAGCCATTTATTATAAACATTTCAGGATAAATTTGATTTGTATACTTTCAAAAAAAAAACAGGAGAACTTATACATTATTGGCGTTTAATGTCAAAGTTGAAATTACTAGCACTAATTTTTCACACCATATCAAGTTTTAAATGATTCACGATACGTTAAGAAATACTTGATTAATTATATTATTAAATTAAATGTTCAAAATGTCCACTGTCTTTTGAGTCGTGCAAGCCTGACACCATTCTAACCTATTTTTAATAATAATTGAATTGAATTGTTGGAATCACATAACAGTCAGTTTATTTGTTGTTTATTCGTTAAATAATAACCAATTATTATTTGCCGAATATGCTTTACAAGTATTTGCTTAAAATGATAATTCCTATCATAGCTTTTCAATTGGCGATTTAATATGTTTACAATTTTGTTTCGCGGAAACCCTTAGGTTTTTGATCCTTGTTGTAAGGAACTTTTTTCTTTCAAATGATTTTAAAAATCATTGGTTAATTTTACGAAAGTTATTTCCCTTACACCTTGTATATTAAAAGGTATATAACTTTGGTTCCTCCGTTTTTTTTTTTTCAAAATTGAAAGCTTTATTGTAAAAATCTGTTTATGCATTTATGATTGAAATTGTCGCCCATCGTTGGGCACTACTTTATCCCATCTTTCAGGCAGCATTCGAATCCCGCGTTGAAAAAACTGGTCATCTTTTGAAGCGATCCAATTTTTGACTTCTTCATAAGACCGGAAGTGCTGGTCAACCAGGCCACGTGCCATCAATCAAAACAGATGATAGTCAGAGGGGGCAACGTCTGGAGAATACGGCGGGTGGAGTAGGACTTCGCACTTTAATGTTTCCAAGTATGTTTTGACCACTTTCGCAACATGGGTCCGAGCATTGTCATGCTACAAAATTACTTTATCTTGTATTTCGCTGTATTGCGGCCGTTTGTCTCACTGCTCGGTTCAAACGCATTAATTGCATTGGATAACTATCCCCTGTAATTGTTTCAGACGGTTTGGTCAACTCATAATACACTACACCAAGTTGGTCCCGCCAAATACAGAGCATGACCTTGGAGCCGTGAATATTCGGTTTGGCCGTCGGCGTGAAAGCGTGGCCCGGATATCCTCAAGATCGACTCGTCCCGAGTCACAATGCGATGCAGCAATCCCTTCCGTTTTTATCTTTCAAGCAGCTGTTCACAAGCAAACAAACGGCATTCATCATCTCTCGATTTCAACTCCTATGGCATCCAATATCCTTGCTTCTCGGTCATTCCTAGGCCTTTGAGGCGTTTTGAAATTGCTTGTTGAGTCACTTCCAATGATCTTGCAACTCTTCTTGACTTTGACACAAGACTTTGAGTCTTCGTTAAGCAATACCTCTAATTCGTCATCTTCAAAAATTTTCGCTCTTCCATCGCTATGCCGGTCTTCGACGTGAAAATCACCACTCTTAAAGCGTTGAAACCATTCACAACACGTTCTTTCACTCACAGCGGCCTCACCATAAGTATCTGAGAGCATTCGGTGAGCCGTAGATTTCTTCATATTAAAGAAATAAATTAACACCTCCCGCAAATTACGAGAATTTGGCTCATAAACTGACATTTTTAATCGCGAAAAACTATGATGTAAACACAAATCGACTACTGGTGCTATGGGGTTATGTTTACAAGATGCCCAAAGGTATTGCATGCCGCCTATGATGTATTTATTTCGACGACTACTTCCCGCTAACGCCATCTATAGGAAAACGGCGGAAGTAAAGTTGTAACATGTTATTTCGTGATAGTTATCTACAAGGTATGTAAATATGACACCGGAATTTTTGTAGAGAAAATTCACGTTTATTTCATGAAAATGATTAAAAAGATTTGATTCAAAATATCGTCCATCGCTAGCTATACATTTTTCCTACCTGCTTGACAATTTATGGATGCCACACCAAAAAAACTGTTGCTCTTTTGAGGCAAACCAGTCATAGAGCCATTTTCGTAAGAAGTAAATCGCTGCTCCGCAAGTGCGTGTCTGATCGATGCAAATAAGTAGTAATCGGACGGAGCCAAGTCTGGTGAGTAAGCCGCATGCGAAAGTATTTCCCAATTAAACCCCTCAATCGTTTCCTTGACCAGTTTTGCTATGTGTGGTGGTGCGTTATCCTGCAGCAAAATTATTTTGTGTTGCCTTTTTTGATATTCTGGTCGTTTTTCACGCAAAGCTTGATTCATATCGATCATTTGTTGTCGGTAGCTCATAATAGATTACACCCTTCTGATCCCCCCTAACACAGAGCATTGTTTTCCGTCCATAGTTATTCGACCTTGCAGTCGATGTCGATGGTTTGCCTGGAGTTACCCAGAATCTTTTACGCTTAAGATTCTCAAAATATATTCACTTTTCATTGCCAGTCACAATTTCTTTTCTCATAATAAATGGCTTTCTTTTATACCTGGCGAGTAACATTTCGCAAGTGGTTTTTCGGTTTTCCTGCTGTCTTTCATTCAGTTCATGTGGAACCCATTTTCCCATCTTCTGGATCTTTCTCAAGACTTTCAAACGTAGAGACGGCTTCTCGTGTCACATTTAATGGATCCGCGAGTTGTTGCGTTTGCGCGTCATCCCCATCCAATAATGCTTGCAATTCGCTGTCTTTTTCTTTTCGCTAACTTTTTCGGTGGTCTTCCACGTTCTTCGTTTCTCAGGTCAAAATCGCCATTTTTTAATTTTTTAAACCACGCAAAGCACTGTGATTTGCCAAAAGCATGCTCACCATAAGCTTCGACAAGCATTCGATGGGATTATGCAGGAGTTTTTCAAATGGTAATAGATTTTAAATTTTTTGAACTACTCAAAGTACTGTGATTTATCAAGAGCATGCTCACCGTAAGCTTCGACAAGAATTCCATGCAATTCTGCAGCAGTTTTCTTCAAATGGTAACAGAAAATCAATGCTGACCGCAAATCATAGTTTCCAGACACATAATTCGACATGTTCAACGCTATTACAAACTATGCTGTTGTATGAAACTTGTATTGTTGTGAGTTGAAAATCTTTGTCAGATGTCAAGAAACAAATGGCGCCAGTGATGCGGTTTGACGATAACTACATTGACAGCTAGGGCCATCTCTGGGCAAATTCCGGTTTCATATTTCCAGACTTCTTAAAATAGGTATAAGAAAAAGTACAATAACATAATAACATAGTGGACTGTGTTGTATATTTTATTTTGAGACTGAAAATGGAATTTAGGAGACGGAATGAGTGAAACCAAACATAACAAGAATTAGTATCGTATGATACTGAACCTGATTAATCTGTTGAGCTGCATCTCGACAGATTTTCACCATTTAATAAGTCATTTCTGTTTTTTTAGCAATAATATGATGTTAAAATAAAATATAACAAGAACCGTTTGAGGTAGAATATTTTCTATATTCCGTATATATTTTTCATTTTGAAGTACGATCAATTAAATTTTGTTCTGAATATTTCATTTAAAGTTATTTTCTGTTGCTTTATGAAATAACGTTGGCCTAAATTCATGAAGCATTTGATATTCAATTTCAATTGCAATATTCAGTTTCAATGTGTTTGTGCTTTGTGTCGACGTATGATTTCCAGTAACCTCATGAAAATTAATCCCAAGATGTTAATCAATTTTTGAAGTCCGTTGCATTATACTTTTCTTCCAATAAGTCAATAAGGATACATTCAAATCTATTCCTTTCCATTTTGGTTACACAAAATCTGATATCATAGGTCTTGGATATGATTAAGTCCTCAATTTAATCCTCAGTCATTTTGACTATCTTTGACATTTATTTACAAAAAAGTAATACTCTCCCTCATTATCTATATGTTTTCGCCATCTTTAAGGCAACTGTCGAATCCCAGATAGAAAAAACTTGGAGGCTTTTTTCGACTTTATCAACTCATGTGAATCGACTATCAATCAGTTAAGTAATGTCTGAATGATTGTGGCGTGTTCATATATTGTTTCTCCTTTATTTGGGTTTTTCGCCACTGTCTAAAACTCAAAAAATATCCAAAAAAACCTTTTCTTATTTAAAGAAAGCATCACTGGGTAAAAACAAAAAACCAAACGGAGACAAATTTCTCAGTGATTCTTTTTTGTAATAAATTTGCCTAACGAACAAAATTTTAAAGATATAAAAATGTTATAAAAAAATTTACAAACTTTTAACGTTAACGTTTCGGAGGGTAATCTACCCCCGTTTTCAAAACTGAACTAAAAAATAAATTTTGTATTTAAAAATTCATACAAAAAAATATATTTACTTTCACTCGTTACTTTATATATTACAAATTAATATAATTTATTTTTTAGTTCAGTTTTGAAAACGGGGGGAGATTACCCTCCGAAACGTTAACGTTAAAAGTTTGTAAAAAAATTTTTATAACATTTTTATATCTTTAAACTTTTGTTCGTTAGGCAAATTTATTACAAAAAAGAATCACTGAGAAATTTGTCTCCGTTTGATTTTTTGTTTTTACTCAGTGATGCTTTCTTTAAATAAGAACAGGTATTTTTGATATTTTTTGAGTTTTAGACAGTGGCGAAAAACCCAAATAAAGGAGAAAAAATATATCAATCAGGTAATTGTTCAGAAATCGGAAGATATCAAAATCAATATCAATCAGTATCAATTTGTAAATCCGGAAATAACAACCGTTTAACAGACATTTTCCGAAAACAATTGATTAAAAACTCCAGACGTTGTACTTTAATTTATAAGTTTGATAATAAATCGTTATCAATTTTTCTATCGTGAAACACTAAAGAACTCGAAAAGATTTACCACTAAACACCAAATCACATTTTTAAACTTTTCGACGGGCATTTCGCTAACCATGTTAGCACCATCAGGAGATGATTTAATCTAATTCTAAAACTAAACTATGTTCTATTGATATGACAACCATTACCTAATGAAGCGTGTAAAAATAATGAATCATCAAGTTAACTAACCGTTACATTAATGATTAAAAAATTGACTGGACGGAATAGGTCCTTTATCCCGGTTTATGGTTTTTTCACATTTTTCTATTTGTATGCTTTCATACCCATCCAAAGCCCAATTATTATATACACTTAACAAGTCTTAAATTACTAATATCTATATCACGGTCATGCTCAAGTACATGTTGGGCAACATAATATTTTTCATTTTTCTACATTGATATTAACATATTAATGTCCACTTTTTTCAACATCGTATCTATTACTCGCATTAATTGGGCATCAAACGGTATTACCACGAATTTATTTTTATTCCGTTCCTGTCAAAAAGTCTTCAATAATTTATGTCGAAGATTCTTCAATAATTGTCTAAACTTATGTTTTCTAATCAATCTATCTACAATATTCCTACTATAACCATTCATTTTGGACACCTCCCTAATTGGTGTTAAGTCTTGTTTATAACTGATTAATCTATTTACCATAAAATTTAAACTAGCCATGTTATTATGCAAGCTATCATTCGAACCGTTAGAAATGTATCTCGAAGTGGTGTTTTTTTTTTAAATCAGAATCTAACTTATTTTTAATGTTCCTACTCACTAAAACATCCAAAATGGCAATCTATTGTTCTTAAGTTCATACATGAATGCTATAGTTTCAAATTTAGCAGTTAAATTCTTGCAGAAACATCTTCATATCTTAGCCACAACTTCGGAAAGTAATTGAATTCATCTTTAGCCTCAGTTCCAAATTAGCTGATGTATAAATTTGGTGACAGAGAACTTCCCATTGCCATTACTTCTTGTTGTTCGAAAAACCTATTATTAAGCTAAAAACAACTTTGTTTCATAGATAATCATGTTAGAAAGATGTACTCTGAAACAATCTTATTATTGAAACCGTTTAACTCGAGTAACTGCCTCAGGTATTTCAAGCTAGGCGTAATCGGTACACTCTGAAACGATGATATGTCAAAGGACACCAAGACCTCGCCTTCCTGCAGACGTGTGTTTTTGACTTTTCTCAGGAATTCTGTTGAGTTTATCAAATAATAGGAAGGTAGCTGGTTTGGCAGATTTTCAAATTCCTTTGTTAATCATTTTGCCAAGTTGTATGTTGGAGAATCAGTGGCTGATACAACTGGTCATCATTTCGAGATACATTCCTAACGATTCGAATCAAAGCATCCGTAATAAGACGGTTGGTTTAAATTTTATAGTGAAGAGTGTAATTAATTTTCCTTTAAACAAAGATAATTACAACAAGAGATAAAATTAATTAAGGATGTGTGCGAACTGAATGGTTATAATAAGAATATTGTAGATACATTAATTAGAAAACATAAGTTAAGACAATTTTTACAAAACAAAAATAAATTTATTGTAATATCACTTCATGCCCAATTTATTTTGAAAGATGTAGACATTAAGGTTGGTTTACTTCAGAGAAATTCTGGGCGATCCAAAGGATAAGGTAAAGGACCACCATGAAAAATCAGGAATTTATGAAGCTAGTTGTCAAGATTGTGATCGAAGGTATATTGAGCAAACTAAAAGATCCCTATTAACCAGATATAAAGAGCACATTGCTCACATTAGATATGAGAAAAAAGAAAAATCTTGTGTTACCCAACATGCCCTCAAATATAGCCATAATATAGACATCAGTAATTTAAGACTTGTTAAAAGAGTACATAATAATAGGGGTTTGGATAAGTATGAAATCATTGTAAAATGAAATTTTACGTTGAAAGTAAACAGAAGAATGTAAGAAAACCATGAACCGGAATAAAGGACATATTCCATTCAGTCAACTTTTTCAATTATTAATGTAACTCTTAGTTAACTTCATAATTCATGATTTTTACACGCTTCATTAGGTATGGTTGTAACATAAATAGGACATAATCTAGAATTCGATTGAACCGTCTCTTGATGATGCTAACATAATTAGCGAAAGGCGTGTCGTTGAGATTTAAAAAACCGATTTGGAGTTTAATGAAATGTCTTTTTATTTATTGTTTCAGACCGAAGGTTCCAATAGAAGGGTTGAACAGGATAGGAAAATATTATTGTTTGTTTTTCTAAGTGTTTTTGTTTTCAAATGGAAGCTTAACCTTTCTATATGCATTAGCAGTTTTTGTGTTCAAAATATGCTGTACAGTAAATATACTATAATTAACAAATAAGTGACCTTTTAAATAAAACAAAGTATTTATTCATTCAAGTGTATATTGTCTCCTTCAAAGTAATCTCCTCTCAATGCCATACACTTATCGAACATTTTTTTCAGTCTTCCAACGGTTTTTATATTCGATTTCTGATATTTTTTTAAAGCGGCCCACGAAAAGTGAATTCTTTAGAATAATCCAAAGAGGCAAAAATCGTAGGTTGATCCTGGTGAGCAGTTAACCAGTACCGCCATACCAAATATCCACGCCAGAAATTATTGCTGTATATGTGGTGGGATTAACTGGGTCTAGTGTAGGAGTTGCTCCAATCTGGTTAAATGGTCGTTGCTAATTGTTATCAACATCAACTCATTCATGTTAGTGACGCTCTGGAGGTAAAAGTAACTTATTCTGGCAAGCGAAGTCATTTTGCCTCAAAACAACACACAGCCACATACAGCAAAATGACTGCTGACTGGAGACGATCATCGAGATAAGCTGGGAGATTTTATCACATCCGGCGTATTCTCCATATTTAACCCTTCCGGATATTGCCAATTCCTGCAACACCACCTGGCTGATAGTCGTTTCACATTTATTAAGGAAGTTGTGAAAAGTCTCAATGACTATCACATCAAAACCAAGTTTTTTCGGCCTAGGATTGGACATTTGCCCATTGGTGACGACAGTGTATTGATACAGAGGGAGATTATATTGAAGATTAAATTAGTATTATTTTTTTCACAAATAATAGTCAAAAGGTCGAAAATTAAGTTGTGGACATAAAAAAAAACAAAAAACTGTTACAATTTTTTATTACGTCCATGTTTTTATAGCTAAAATTGCTAAATTCTCTATTCTCCCCCACTACTAAACTGAATTTATATATATATATATATATATATATATATATATATATATATATATATATATATATATATATATATATATATATATATATATATATATATGAAACTAGCATGGCACAAAATAGTTAATGATTTAAATTATTAAGTATCCCTGGTTGCCTGAAATAAATGCCAGGCACATTTATAATTCCAGTGTATAGACAGACAACTTTATAATTTCGGTGAATATCGGTGTCCTTGATATATGGGCGAAATAAATATTTACATAAAAGTATCTTAATTAAATGTTAGAATGGGGTTTCAAAATTCTGTGTATAATAAAACCAAGTTTTAATGTAGATCTAATTTTCTTTTTTTGTAATATTTTAACACTGTTTATAACACAGACGATTTAAGTTAGTACAGTCCTTTTTTGACATTTTCGTACTTCAATATAACAGAGATGATATGGCTTTTTCACTAATATTCCTAATCTCATTTTCTTTGTTTTTCTATTATGTAAAATATTGCAAGTGTTAAGATACATTACATATATCATACATCATATATCTCAATAGAAGTAACTAAATGTCGAAAAAGGAGGATATTTAACTTGATTGTCATCTTAGTTTATAAACACTGTTATATTTGTCAATGTTAAAAATTACAAATACCTGAATATTTATAACATTCTATATCATACAAAAGGAATAACAATTCATGTTTAACAGATATCCTTTCTGTGTCACTTTTTTAAAATATTTCAACACATTTTCTGTGACATTCTTTGATCAATATATCCCTTTATGTTCTAAAGGAATTCCCTATAATACTTAACAATATATGTATAAAATTGTATAAACTGTATAAAATTAAGAAATATTGACTATCTCTCATACCCTAAATAATTCATAGTTCCTCCAAAGGACACCGGTAATCAAGGAATGGTTAATCTCTCTTTACATCTAAAATTTCAATTTATGTCATACCTATGTCTAAGTTATTATATTATGTCTATATGTTATTCCATAAATTCAAATTATGATTTTAAACATATTTGTATATATACATATTGTAAAAATTACTTGCCGTTTATTTTCTTATGGTAGCTATATCCTTTAAAATAGTCTTCTCATTGTGAAGAACAGTAATTTTTTGCAATTTGTAGAAACTCCTATCCATAAGTTTGGTTATAGTATGATCTATATGTGGCGCCATATATCCGCGAAGGACTAAGTTAATAAGAGCAGTCACAAGTGGTGCCATCTATCAATAAGTAGTAAAGATATTTAAGGCAAAGGTGCGTGGCTCCATCTATTTGCAAGTTGCTTAAGTTTTAACAGAGTTATATGGTTGCGCCATCTACTCGCAAAAACTAAAACTACCAGTAGATTTCTGTATGTGGCGTCATCTATTTGTGAAGATCCGAAGTCTTAAAAACTTTATAGGGTGGCCCCCATCTATTGACAAAAAGCTGGACTAGTAGAAAAGGTGGTATGTGGTGCCATCTGTCCACAGGAAACTAAATTAATGGAGAAGGGCCTATGTGGCGGCATCAATATGCGATAAGCCAAAGTAATGGTGTACGTAATAGTGGCACCCTCTCTCTATATGACGTTTTATGACTTTTCCGTAATACGATTATATTTCTAAATATCTCAATACCTAGAAACATAATTCGTAATTTTGCTATCTACACGTCCTAACCTAATTAGATAACGTCAGACGACGTAATAATTTATCACTCATATTCTATTTTATTATGTAGGTTTAGTCATTAAGGTATACTGTTAATTCATTATTACTCATATTATATTTTATTGTTACATATAATGCATATGCTAATTAAGATGCATCCTATGACCCTATATGTAATAAAAAAAATTATCTGTTTGGATGTCAATAAATCTCTATTATTAAATCTAATCCAGATCCAATTTAAAATACAACATAAAATTTGAATAAATAATTGTGTTTTATTTAACACGATTAATACTTAATTTTGAAATTGACGAATAAGCATTTTTTAAACATGCGTCGTTAATTATTATTAACTTACTTATCTGAATCGTTATGTTATTGCGAAAAATTGTCCGAGGAACTCTCCGTTCTCTGTCTCTGTTAGACAGTGACCCTCTCACTTTCTTTTACTCATCTCAGAGGCGAAGCTATGTTGGTTAAACCGTAACATACTGTCAAGTATAAATAAACAGGAACACAGGATAAAATATTATTTATTTAATATCGTTATGTACTTGATTTTACTAAGACTTTTAACACTACTAATTAGATATACACTAATTTATATAAATTATACCACTTTGATTTTGTAATTATTGCAATAATTTTTATTATATATGAGAATGTGGAACCCAGCAGTTATGCGGGAATGTGGAACCCAGGGTATATGATTACACTCAGCACTGTGATCTCATTGGACGCAATCCAAATAATTCTAACACTGCATATATACGCCATCCGACAGGAAGTCGGCGAAAGTATGGGTTGTTGACTGTGGATAGAGACTCCCTATTCTTGACAAGAGAGCATATGTCGGTACCCTGAAGAGTCTGGAACATCAAGAGACGAAATATATGCCCTCCAATTACAGGGATGGGTGGGGTTCGTTCCCGGTCAAGCAATCAGTAAAATATTCATTTAGGCGGAGACGCAGATTGCTGTGTGTTCCACAGGAGGTTGTGGAACTCAGCAGTTCGGTGTATGATTACACTCAGCGCTGTGGTCTCATTGGACGCAGTCCAAAGAATTCTAACACTGCATATATATATATATATATATATATATATATATATATATATATATATATATATATATATATATATATATATATATATATATATATATATATATTTAGGTCTTCTTCGCCTTCCACTTCAGGATTGCCTTGGTCCATCTGTCATCCCATCGCCTCACTATATGGCCTGCTCATCTCCATTTCAATTGCTTTACCCTTCCAACGATATCACAGACTTTCGTTTGTTCCCTGATCCATGCGCAGGACTTTCCGTCTCGTCTTGTAATGCCAAGCATACATCTTTCCATTCCCCCTGTGCTCCCCGAAGTTTTTGAATTGATTGCGATGTGAGTGTCCAGGTTTCACTTCCGTATGACATAACGGGTAAAACACACTGATCGTAGACTTTTCTTTTCAGGCAAAGTGGGAGTCTGCTCTTAAACACTATGTTTAGCCTGCACATTTATCACGCCGTTCCACCTCCCGGGCGGTATTCCCCACCATTGAAATCCTCTGCCCAAGGTATATAAAGCTGTCCACAATCTCCAAATCCCTTCCTAAAACTGAAATTCTTCTGTCCTGAGTGAAGTTATTGAACATAACCTGGTTCGCCGGCTCTTTGCAGTTCTGGTACGTGTCTTTCAAGCTCCTCTGGGTCTTGTGAAAAGAGAACGATATCATTGCAAATCTAAGATGGTTTAAGTTTGCACTATTGATCCTTACACCATCCTGTTCCCAATCCAGTTTACAGAATACTTCTTCAAGGCCAACCGAGAAAATAGGCGATATTGCGTCACCCTGCCGTACTACATTAATTCCCATTTCAAGATCAACGTGAATTGTGACTGTAGCTCCATCACATATCGATCCTAATAGGTTTACATATGCTTTATCTACCCTTTGGCTAAGTAGTGCATCGAGTATTGCATGCTCTGAGATGGAGTCAAATGCTTTTTCGTAGTCGATAAAAAGGCAAGGACAGTGGCATGGTGTATTCGTTGTGCCTTTCTATGGCATGGTGTATTCGTTGTGCCTTTCTATGGCCTGCTGTACACCATGGCAGTAGCTTGCAACACCAGAATCCTTACAGGAAAGTGAAGATTACCTCTAACTCCATTAAGTCTTCTATTCCCTTCCTATATGCTGGAATACACATGTTGTTCACATATATATGTCGACAAGTATATGTTTTTATTTATTTTATCTACATTAAAATTAATATATTTTTTTGTTAATGTTAAAAAGAATTTTGTACTTCTTGACGCCCAATGTACTTAATTTATATCGAGACTGAATGTTTATATAACCGTATTAACATGGTTAGGGAAATTCGCGTCTCGAAGTTAAAAACAGGTGATTTAGATTATTCTTATTCTTTAAGAAGACTAAATGATATAGTTTATATTTCGAAGGCTGTTTAATTTTGAGCTTCGAGATGCGTATTGCTGGTTTTGTCTATTTAGCTATGTGGGCCAGCTTGTGCTGATCGATCCTCTCCACATTTAGTGCCTAGTTGTAAATCTTTTTGAGTTTGGTGTTTGGAACTAAAGTTTTCAATAGAATTGAAACTTTGTTATATTTCAAAATTACTCCAAGTAAAATGAAGACAAGGCTATTTCAGGGATGAAATCAAACAAAGTGTTTATTTTAATTATATTTTCAGATAATCATGAATAAACAAACAATGCAAACTGGAAATTAACAACTGTAAAACATTTTTGGTTTAGAACGGAACAAAATTTTCTTAAAATAGTAGTACTTAAATGTGAATAAAAAGCGTTATGGGACAATGATCAGATCCATACACTTCGTTGCGTACAACGCTATCGCAAACACAATCTTTGATTCTTTCCGAATAGATGAAATAATCAATTCTCCTGAAAAAAAAAATTGAATGTTCGTATGGGTAATGAAAAGGATGATCACCGATAACTCACCATCCTACGTTTTTTGCTCTGGCGTTACTCATGTATGACCAGAAAGTGTAAATGTTCTCTTCATCAGGGTAAAATTCTCTTAAAGAATCGATGTACCCATCGCTCAAGAAGTCAGTCATGCCATCTCTCTCTTCCTATGAATATACACACATCAAAACAACCTAAAGGATAACTATAAAATCTTTAAAATAATATGGAATAATCTAATCTTTTGCTAATGTATATTTTATTTTTTATTGGAAGGCTGAAAATTATACTGATACTTTTTTTGTTTATTTTTGCAAGTTATATACCGGCAACTCCTAACATATTTTTTTTCCTTTATTTGGGTTTTTCGCCAAGATTTAAGACCCAAAAAAATATCAAAAGTATAAAAATATATTGGCAAAAACCTCAAATAAAGGAAAAAAAAATATATATGAACACGCCACAATCATTCAGACATTAACTCATAACATAATAATCCGTAGTTGCGGATTAGATTTACTGCGGATTTTTATTTCAAAAGAATCATAAGAAAAATAAAGTCATGGTAATACTGTTTGATGCCCCATTAACACGAGGGCTAGACAAAATTTTGAAAAAATGGGGAGACAAATGAAAAATCTTGTGTTGCCCAGCATGCAATCGAATATGACCACAATATAAACATTAGTAATTTAAAACTGGCTAAAAGTGTAAATAACAATAGGGCTTTGGATGCATATGAAAGTATTTAAATAGAAAAAAGCAAGATCATCAACTGGGATAAAGGACCTATTCCGTTCAACTATTTCAATTATTAATTAAGGGTTAGTAAAGTTCAGAGTTCATTTTTTTTCTTTTTTCTTGTATCTTTTTTTACACGCTTCATTAGCTAGGTTGTACGCTTCCTAGGTAGTAAGTTGGCAATTAGGGTTCTCACATAAATAGAACATAGTTTAGTTTTAGAATTAGATTAAATCATCTCCTGATGATGCTGGCATGGTTAGCGAAACGTGCATCGAGAACTTTAAAAAAGTGATTCAGTGTTTAGTCGTAAATCTCTTGAGTTCAGATATCTAGAGTTAAAACAGAAATACGAACCTGGGTGAAACCTGCGTTCTTCTTATTAGATTTAGGATTCTTCAGATCAATTTCGTTGTGTGCAACGTTCATGTCTCCACACACTATCACCGGCTTTTTATCATCCAGTTTCTTGATGTATCCTTTGAAGGACTCGTTGAATTTGAGTCGTTTTGGCAGAGTTACCAAACCACGACCTGGAACCATCAAAAAAATAGTTACCAACACTGGTTCAACTTTGTGATATTCAAATCAAATTTTAGCCCAAGGGTGCGCCATATCGCGTCGACTTCAATTCTAGATAACTGAAGTAAAGCGATGTCGATTGTGGATGGGCCTCAATATAGGCAATCCAAAAAACCTCCCGATAGAAACACATTGTAGAATTAAAGACTTTATTTTGTATATCCTCCTGTTAAATTATAATTAAGCAAAAAATACATTTCATAAAGGAATGTCAGATTAAAATAAAAATAAAAAAATAAAAAAAATTACCAGCGTTTGGAACGTAGACATTGACCAAATAAAACTGGTCATATTCCAAAGTCAAGCAACGACCTTCCTCGTCGTGTTCATCATCACCAATACCTTCAACAACTGAGATTGGTTCTTTTTTGGTGTAAACTCCCACACCAGCATATCCTAAAATTTCATATAAAATACAAGTAAATACGGTTCCAGCCCAAGGGCGAGCCACATCGCGTCGAATTTCGATTCTAGATAATTGAAATTAAGCGACGTCGATCGTGGTCAATATATGGATGGGCCTTAATTACGCCAATCCAAAAAAACTTCCGGCACTTATAGGAAAGGATATCGAAAAAAAATAAAAATGAATAAAAAAATATTCCAAGTTGACAAATAAATTTTTAAACCTACCTTCTTTTTCACTTGAACACCAATAGTGTTGGTACCCCTCTACATCCTTTACTTCATCTGGTAACTTTTCATCACTACATTTGGTTTCTTGTAAACATAAAATATCTGGTGAATCATGTTCGATAATATTCAAACCACCTTTTTTCAACCATGCTCTTATCCCATCAACATTCCACGATGTTATCTTCAAATTGTACTTTTCCCCTTTACTGTTCTTTCTTGAATTATCAAAATCAAGAGATTCCCATTTTGTAGTGGTCTGATTTTGAGTTGGTTTCTCCTCTTTGGCAGCGGCAGTTTTCTTTTTGGCTGGAGCTTCCTTGGTTTTCTTTCCTCCCTTTTTAATTTCTTCCTCTTCCACTTTCTTCTTTTTTAAAGGAGACGCGGGCGGTTTCTCAGCTGGAGCTTTCCTTTTAGTTTTTTTTGGAACTTCCTTTGTCTGTTCCTTTTCTTCTTCAGGTTTAACGCCATTTTGTTTTACGTCTTTTTTCTTGCCCTTTTTCTCATCTTTTTGTGGTGGTGGTGGTGGTTCTTGAGTTTTAGTACCGCGAGTGCTTCTTTTTACTTCCTTTTTTTCACCATCATCTTTTGCTGATTTAGCCTCCTTGACAGCTTTGGGAGCCTTTACTTTAACAACTGACTCCCCAGATTCTTTGTTGTCGTCAGACTAACCAGTGTAAAAGAGGGAAAAGGATTAACAACTTGGTTATGTATAACAGACTGTTACATACTTCTAAGGGGTTATCCAAATTCAGTGTCACATCACATAAAAAATGATATCTGCGATCTAAAGTATTTTCTATCTCATGATTTGGGTTTAAATCTCGATGTAGTATACGCCAAGTAGTGCCGTAGGACAATCCCAATTCCCGCGAACGCCGAAGAATCGATATATCGGGATTATCTTCCAGGCTAGTGCGTACAGCATCAATGTTTTCCGTCGAACGTGCCGCACTTTTATACCTGACACGGACGGTATCACATACAGAGCCTGTATCCTTAAATTTGTTTACAATTCGGCGAACCGTCCTTTCGGACGGTCGATTTTCCGGTCCGAATACGTCACACAGTGCCCGAAAACAGGCCCGCACTGAACAAGAATTTTTATAAAACGTTTCGACTATTTTCATTCGCTGCTGCTCGTTGTATCGTTCCATAGTGTATTGTTTATGTTTTGCAATGACCTCTGTCAAAAAATTGCGATGACGTGTCAGGCCGTTACGTAGTGATATTTGTTGAAAGATGTGACACTCAATTTGGATAGCCATGTACATACTAAATTATGTCATGCAACAAAAAAAAGATTATCTCGAGTAGCAACTGTTTTTCCCGCTTCAATATTATTAGCAACTGACGATTTAAATTAATGTTATTTACACAAACAACTACAACTAAAAATTAATTGTTACACAGGGACATTTGTTGAAACATGACACTTAATATTGTACATCAAAATAACATGTTGGCCAAAATAAATTAATTTGTTTTTCCCAAACTACTATTAATTTTCTTTGCTTTGATGTGATTGATAACATCATACAAAAAAATGATAGTTATCAATCATTATAATTTAAAAGCAAGGCGAAATATATATAAAATTTAATGATTATTAAAATAATCGCCATTACCGGTTAAATTTGTAAGGTTATAATAAACAAAAGTGAAAACAGCCTGAAAATATAAGTTTCTTACCGCCTTTTTTGTAACTTTCCTTTTTGGTGGCATGTTTTCTACAACTATTTGTATTATTTTCAATGTAAAAAAACTGGACAAGGTTTTATTCCGAAGCACCCGAAATACCGCCAAAATGACTAAATCAGTATGGCCTCTGCTGAAAATCTATCCATAAATGGGGTGTTTGTGCAATTTCATTGGTTCATTGGGTTACCATGGAACGAACAAGTGTCACTTTTAACAGATTTCTGTAGTATCAGCAATTTGAATTAAAATATAATTTATGACAACCTTATACATATACAGGGTGTTCCCCATCGTATAGTCCAAATTTTAGGAGCCTAAAATATACTTAATTTTAAGACTAAAAAACATGAAAGTGGTAGGTCGATCTTTATTCGTTTTGAAGTTATCGGCCTATGACATTATAAACAGTAAATAATCAGATTTAAATTCGTAAAGCAAATATGCAATAAAATGTATATTTGCAAGTAAGCAATAAAATGACCTCTTTTGACGTGAATATAAGATTGTCTTCATATGCAGATAGGTGAAGTGACAGTTGTTATTTCACGCTTGTTTTCTGGCTATTATTGGCCTATTCTTCTTCCTATACAAATTTAAATGACAATGGTCAAGGTATCGAGGTGGCCATACAAGACCACCACGACCAATCCATCATGTTCATGACATTCCAAAGGGCAATTCCGAAACGTTCTAATGCACCATCCATTTGAAACCACATATTTCGTCTTATAATTAGGAAACATCCTTTAAAACTCTTAGCAATTGCTCAATAAGGTACTCCTATAGGAAGAACATAAGAACCCTTAGTCAGCCCAAACGTCTCAAATTTATGATACTCCATATTGTAAATGAAGCTTCATCTGTTCAAAAGACTGTTCTACATAAATGACAATTTAGCCATGACTGTCGTAGAAACCAACTAGAATAAACCAGACCACAATGGGAAGTTCAGTCTGCCTGAAGCAAACCTTGCACCTTTCGATAATTATAAGGATGGGGGCTCTCACGTTTTAAAATTCGCCAAACAATCGTTTGTAGTCCTTCAACTGCATTGCCTTCACACGATTGGTTAGCGAAACTTGCGTCAAGAAGTTTAAAAAAGTGATTTGGTATTTAGTAGTATTTCTTTTCGAGTTTAGTATAAGTGTGACATCAAAGGTTCCAATAGCAGAATTGATCTGATGGTTCATTGTTTATAAATTCAAAGACCTGCAACTTTGGAACTGTACTGTTAAAGAATATACTTTAGTGTTAGTAGGGTAACCTAGGCTTTAATCTCACTGAGGTGTCTGCGGTATTGTTGGACTTTAATAATTCTGGTGAAACTGATACCAATGTATTTAGTAGCCTACCCATAAGTGATCCAGCAGGATAAGTTGTATTTTGGGTAGTGTCTTTCCAGGTAGTGGTCTGAGATGAATTCTATTTCTTCTGATGATCTGTGATTCTCAACACATCTTTTACGATCGTAGGTTTCTGGCTTCTGATTTAGTCAATTTCTTTGCGATTTATTGCATTTTTGTGTATTATATTTACTGTATGATCTTCATGAGCTTCTGCAGACATAGCCTGAGGTTAAGCCCCCGCTACTTCTTTTGTTCTACATATTGTTATAGTTCTGTTCAGTTGTAAATCGTTTTCTTAATCTTTGTCTTGCTTAGATGCCCCACACAATATATGCAATCAAGTCATTTGTGATGTCACTAAATTTACAATCTTTTTAGTATTGTTAAATTAGTCTATTGTCTGATGTTCTTTCTGCACTTTGTAACGAAGTTGTATCAAATGTTTATAGTATTTTTTATATGGTTGGAAATGTTATATAAGTACATTTAATATTGTTGTTACTGTTATGTTGTCTGGTTGCACTTGTTGATCGATTTCTTCATCTCGACCATGTATAACAGTGTCCAATCCTTTCAGTGTGCGCGACTAACCTTCAGTGACCTTTCATCTACCCATCAAAGAATGCTATTACGGCTGGTATTACACCACGGTGTACGTTATTGAAGTAACGTCTGAAGATTCGTCGTTTTAATCACGAACTTGCCACTTTTGGAACCTTCGATGCACAGCACTAAACTCGAAGAGAATTACTATTAAACACCAAATCATTGTTTTAAACTTCACGACGCGCACTTCGCTAACCACGTTAGCATCATCAGGAGATGATTGAAGAGACTAAATCATCTGATAATGTTAATCCAGTTAGTAAAACACACATTGACAGAGATTACATCTCATGAATTAATAAAATTTAACTATTTCCTGATGATGGTAACATGTTTGACGAAACGCGCGTTGAGAAGTTTAAAACAGTGATTAGTGGCACATCTTTTAGGAGTTTAAACATATCAGAAAAAAATTCACCACACAATGGATGCTAAATAGGCCCCTCTTAGCCTACTACTCATTCTAAAAACATTAATTTCCCATGAAACATCTTGTGTTATAAAATAAAATATACAATTAACATTTCTGTCCTTCCTATGTAAATATTTATTTATTTTTGTTAATTCTAGTTTGATAATGCAATAGAATAAATTGTTAATGAAAGAGATACTTTAATTTGTGATTAAAACAAAACAATGGTTAGTTCTTAACAAAGTGTATTTTTAAAAAAGGGCCTAATACAATGAATAATTTATCGTTTTCCTCCAACTCTAGGGGCAGCCTTCTGTATAACCTTGGCCACTTTTTGTTTGGGTGCACTTTTGGGTTTTGCTGGAGCTGTGGCCTTCTTTGCTGCTTTGGTTGACTTTTTGGCTTCCTTTGCAGCACTAAAATCCAAAGTATTCTCTCTAATAATCTCTCCATAACATCACATTTCAAATTTCTTTATTATTACAACACTATTTAGGGAAAAAAATATGCCTAAAACTTACCGAATGGCCTGTTCTCTTTGTGCCTCGCGTACTTCTGGCCTTTGATTCCTTTTAGCCAGGATATCATTAAGAGAAGCACCTACTATAGCGCGTTGGAACTTTTGCGTCCTGCGGGTACGTTTTTTCGTGGCTTCTTCTTCTTGACCCTTTTTGTGCTTACGCCTGTAAAGAACGGTCCACGTTACTTTACGTGGATTTCTTCTCATAAGATGGGCCCTTTCACATTTTGAGTTCAAAAAGGTGAATGTCTAAAATAGAATATACACATTGAGGTTAACCTGGTAGTTCGATGAAAACGATAATGATTACATACAACAGGTTCAAAATTGAACAAAATGTGATATATGATGCTAAGTTGGGTAATGTACTTACTTTTCCGTCCACTTTGACCATAGTTTTACCATGGCCAGGGTGAATTTTGTACCCACTGTAGGCACAGAGTCCAATCCTGAAAAACACAAAAATACGTATTAAAAATTCTGCCTAGGTTCATAATTTGTCATAAATATTCGATATATGTTTAAACAATCCGCCGATGTTCCATATATTTCGAGATATTTTTCCTTAAAACTTACTTCATCTTGTCAAATTCTACAAACAAGACAGAAAAGGCATGCGCAAAACGACGTTCGTCATATATCGAACATTGACATCTGTCATTGATTATCTAATTTGAAATTTCCCTCCGTTTTTATTCCATCCTATCATGACTGATGATTATTTATTAAAATCAAACCTATCGGACGATTCCAAGGAAATTTTGGAAGAGTTAGAAGAAAAAAGTAAATCACTTTGTACGGAGCTTCAAGACAGGTTAATTTCATTATCGGCCTGTGTCAAAGCACTAAAAACAGAAGTATGCAAAGAAAAAATACTTTGGCGCGATGAATTGAAAGAAACTATTAATTTAGAAAACAAATTGTCTGAAAGTAACAGGAAACAGTCTCGAAATCAGAGAGCAGGCGACTGTTTAAATGAACATATAGAAAAAGAAGTGGCTTTAAACCTTTACAGGCAAAAAATATTAGAAGCAGAAAACATGTGCAATATGGAAATGCTCAAAATCAAAAGCAGCATAGAAACTCTTGTACCTTTGCAAATAATAATGAACGAATGGAACGTGAAAACCAAAGAATAATTAAAATAAAATCATGAAATCGAATAGTGTTGTACCATTCTGTACAAAAATAAAGCATGAATGTTTTTGATCGGATTCGTTTTTGAAACACTTATATCGGTTTTTGGCTAAACTTTTTAGACTTTCTATCTGACGTTTTGTTTTCGAACGTTACATTAACCTATTAACTGACGTGGATATAAAACAATTCTTTAAATATATCAAAAATAAAATAAAGTATTATTATTATAAAATGGATATATCAAACATCAATATTTTTGATCCGATTCATTTTTGAAAGACTTATGCAGTATATGTCTCTTTTTGACTAGCTACACTTTTTAGATCGGCTCTGTTTGACATTTCTTTTGCTAATGTGACATTAACCTGTTAACTGACGTGGATATAAAACAATTCTTTAAATACATCAAAAATATAATACCAAATTATTATAAAATGGATATAGCCACGCTTTTCGATGATATTAAGCGAATGAATAAACGACAAGTAAGATATTTCATTAAACTTTCTTTTTCCGGCAAAGCAGATGCTAGTTTTTATTAAAAAAAACTCTTACAGTTTCATTATCTGTGATCTACAGTTGTACTTTTTCAGGTTTACTATCAAATTTTAACGTTTGCTATGATAGTATCCTCGGCTTTGATGATATGGAAGGGTTTGATGGTTGTATCAGGTAGCGAAAGTCCAATTGTTGTTGTGTTGTCAGGTAATTTTGTGTGTTGCATTTTTATGGCTGCATATTAATGGGAATAGTTCTGTAGGAAGTATGGAACCAGCATTTCATAGAGGAGATTTACTTCTGCTAACAAATTATCCAGAAGAGCCTGTAAGGGTAGGTGAAATTGTTGTTTTCAAAGTAGAAGGTAGAGACATTCCTATTGTCCATAGGGTATTAAAACTTCATGAAAAGTAAGACTAATTATTCCTCTATAAATTTTGATGTTGATAGGAAGCATCCATTTTTAGAAATAATGAAACAGTGAAGTTTTTAACTAAAGGTGATAACAATAGTGTGGATGATAGAGGACTATATGCTCCTGGGCAATTATGGTTGAATAAAAAGGATATAGTGGGAAGAGCAAGAGGATTTTTGCCTTATGTTGGCATTGTTACTATTTTGATGAATGAGTATCCTAAGTTTAAGGTAAATATTTTAATATATTTAATGAGTTTTTTTAATTTCTATTTATTCTTTTAGTATGCAGTGTTGGGCTGTCTTGGATTTTACGTATTAATACACAGAGAATAAATACTTAAAATTATTACCTATCCTCTCTATAGTTTTTTTAATTATAAAAAAAAATTAATTTATTTTGTTTTTTTTTTGTTTAAAACTACCCACTAAAACAACTTTTGAAATAGAAATATATTTTTAATTTTTACAATAGTTTTTCTTCAAATTCTCACTGTGGTAGATATAAGCATTCATGCTGAAATCTCAATACTTCATTACCATAACTTGTCCAGTTAGGTAAAAGATATCGGGCAAAAATTTCCAAGCACTGAGGATTTTCAGGTAAAAGTTGTCGAATAACTTCAACAAGTGGTGGTTTACTGGAATGAATAGCATTTGGGACACTGACAATCAATTTTCCAGAACCTGGCAGTGGATATTTGTTGGGATTTTTATAACCAAAGATAATCTGTTCAAATGGTTGTTTACCTAAAAAAAGAACTGTTTAGCATTCGCATAAAGGAATATATTTCTTTATGTACCTGGTGGAGTAGAAAATTCACATATAGGTTCCCCAGATGTGGTAACTTTCAACCAGTACCATTTTGCAACAAATTTAACACCCCATTTAAGGAATATATTCTCAGTAAGGTCTTTCAAATGTTGAGATGAATTGGTACACCACACTATAACTATACCATCAGTAGTAAGCATTTTTTCAATGGGAATTGTTTCCAAGTCTGCATTGTACAACATATTATATGAATTAGAAGACTTTTTTCTTTTACGCCTGATGTATTTGTTCCACCAAGGTGGATCCAATAAAATTAAATCAAATTTTCTCTCAGACAAATATAAATATATCTCAGAAATATCTTTACTATAAAATATTGAATTTTCTGGAAATAAAAACCGAGAATCTTGTATAACTTGTAAAATAGTTGAACCGACATTTGATCCAAAAGCATCCTTCACGATATTTTGACCTGATTCTGAATATATTCTTTCTGCAGTTTCTAATGCAATGGTATTTAACATTTTGCCACTTTCTTCACTTAAAAATCCTTCACTCTTTAAGGAATTTATGATTTTTGAATATTTTTTCTTCACTTCTTGAACCACCACATCACCGTCGTCATAATCACCCTCAACACTCACTTTCTCATCCTTGGAACATATTTTTTTCTTTTTCTTTAAAATATTTTTCTTAGAATATGGCGAGAAAATTTTAAATAAATTAGCATTGATAGAAAAACACCCTTCTTTAGTTTTCCAAATTGAATTAAAATATTCCTCCGTTGAAACAAAATACCCAATTTCATTTTCATACTTTAGACTCATATAAATGATCTATGCAGAAAAGCGATGGTTAAATGAGGTTATGGTTTCGACAAATTCATTAGTGATGGTGTCGATAACGATATATGGAGGAATACAATCGATATTAATTTTGTATTCGATAGTGTTTTATGTTTGAGGTTATGTTATGTAACTGATGTAATTTTTTACATCTTATACATCTACTAATAGGGTAATGAAATCATGGTTCTTACTGTTGCAGAATTAACAAAAGTATTACAACGTACCAAAGCATTCGAAAGGGTTCTTGACAAGGTCTTATGCAAGGAGATTTATTTTATATATTTTAATATATTTACATTTGATTAGATCAAAGTCCTCTCATTAGAGAATGGAAAATGTACAGCGGAATTAAAAGTGGAAGAAGAACATTCAAATATTTTAGGTAGTCTGCATGGAGGCCTTTCGGCTACATTAGTTGATAGCATTTCTACTTATGCATTATTATCTCATAAACATGGACAAGTACCTAATGTGTCAGTCAATATCAATATGGAGTAAGTATAAATATCTCAACTTTACTGATAAAAATGAGATTTTGATTGGTTTCAGATATATAAAAGGGGCAAAAGTGGGTGATGAAATCCAAATTTTTGCTGATACAGTGAGAGTTGGAAAAACACTTGCATTTTTGGAAGTGGCTATTAAAGATAAAGCAACAGGTTTACTACTCGTGAAAGGATCACACACAAAATATTTGTTGCATCCCAGATAATGGTATTAGTGGAAAGTTAATGTTCAAATTCTTATTATCAGTAGAAAACTTATTACACAAAGATTTTTATTAATATTTACATTTATTTTCAATATGTACTTAAAATGTAAGGTAAATAACTACAATGTACAAACTTTAATCCTTTAATTCAATATTTTCAAGATATGTTATGTCTTCTGGATCAAACAATTTTCTTTTCTTCCTTCTGATAGTGGTTTCAGGGCACTCAACTATAGTTTTTATAAGGCTTTTAGGTAACTTATTTAGTACCTTCACTTTGTTCTTTGTTTTTGGTGTTACTGATTTTGATTTATTTTTAGCAACTTCTTTATCTTCATATATTGTGTTTTCTTCATTTAAATTTAAGCCTATTTGTTGTAAATCATTATTATTTTGTTCACCAAAATGCAATTTTTTCTAAAAAAAGAATAATGTAGTTACTAATAACTCAAAATCTATAGAAGCTAAACTAACTTGTTTTGCATTTTTTGTAACATCAATTTCCTCTTGCAAATTGGTATTGATTTTCTGAATTTGTCGAATTCTCATGTTCAAATCAACAATTTCCTTCCACATATCAGTTTCCAGTTCATCTACTTCTAAAGCAGTAGATGCTTGAACCAACTCTAAATCATTATGTAATGCTTGCTCTGATGAATAAATGTTTGTTTTAAACTGTTGCAGTTTTATTTAAAAATACCTTTTAAAGTATACTGTTCTCTTTCTTCCCTAATTTCTTTTTGGAGATTTTTCAATTTAAATTCTTCTAATTCTATCTGCAAGTTGATATTTTTTTCATATTGTACAGTTAGAATCTTATTTTCTTCACTGGTTTTTATTTGTAAATTATTAAATTCTTTTTCAAGTTGTTTTTTATTTAACAAAATTGCTTGGAGTTTATCTTAAAAAAAAAAGAGGTTTATTGTTAAAGTAATCGCTTGTTGCTACATACCTTGGCAATAAATATATTTGGTGCTATTTTTAACATTATCGGCATTGTAGATATGTTTAAATTCTTGAATTAACTTTAAATTGTTATTTCTACACTTGTTTAGTTTATCTTCATTAACTTTAATATGATCCCAAAGTATTTTTGCACTATTGTCATTCACTGAATAATGCTAGAAAGTATATACATAAATATTATATTTATAAACTCACAAACATTTTTACTTGAAATTGTTTAAAATATTTTGTTATATCTTCAACAGAATTTTCCATTTTTATTTCTGAAATTTTTAAAATATTTAAATGTGTTACTTGACGTTTGCTCTAAAGCTATATCTACAACATTATTAAAAGCTATTTTAATATATTTAATTTATATGTAGATATTAAATGAGTAAATTATTATATTATTCTTAAGTAGATTAAAAGCACTGTAGTTTAATTTTCTTTAATAAAAAGAACTAGTATAAATTTAGCTTCTAGAACTACTAATGTAGTTCTACCGTACCACACCATAACAAAGAATAATATTTACTTTCCGTTTTGAATAAACATTTTTGTTTTATATGTTTATTTTTGTGAAAAAACTGCTATTATATTTTAGAACTAATTTTGTAAGCAGAATCCATATAACGTAGTAGACGAATTAGATATTAATTGAGTGTAAAGAACAGATTAATTAAAAGGATTCGTCCTATAAATGTCTTCCTTATAAGGCTTTCTTTTTAATCTTTTTTGCAGATTTTATATATACTTTTACGATGAAACCTCGTCTTAGTCCTCAAGAATTAATGAACCATGTTAAAAATACAAAACTATTTGACAGGGTTCTAAATAAGGTGAGTTTGGTTTTTCTAGTAATGTTTATTTTGTATGTTCATTTCTTATAGGTGAAAATCTTATCAGTGGAAAAAGGTAATGGATTAGCAGAATTTACTGTTGAAAAAGAACATACAAACTCAATGGGACGTCTAGATACAGGATTTACTGCTATGCTAACTGATTTTGTATCAAGTTTTTCATTTTCTTCCCATGAACTAGGAAACAATTATCATGTTTCAATTGATATGAGACTGACGTAGGTATATTTCAGCACTGCTAGAAGTATATTAATTACAAAAAAAATGTATAGGTTTTTTAAGCCTGAAGCTAAAATAGGGGATAAGATTGAAATTACAGCTAAAACTCTTAGGGGAGGACATTCAATTGCATTTTTAGAAGTTATTATGAAAAATAAGAGTACAGGAGACCTACTGATGAAAGGCAATCACAATATGTTTATACTACATCCCCATACAAAAGTTTCTGATGATTCAGAGAAAAAGGAACTAGATAGTGATAAAAAATAAACATTTTGGTAAAGTTACACTTTTATATTTTCAGTTATTAAGATTATTTTTCATGTTTAATGTATTTTAAAACTGCTAAAGTGCCAGAAGTACAAAAAATGTGCCCTGTTATATGAAGAAATAGTTTAAGTTTGTTAACTTGAAAAATATCCATAAGGAAAAATAAAATGTATTAGAACATATATGACGTGTATTTTTATAAAATCTACATTTTTAAGAATTTTTATTTAAATATATATTTGCTGATGCTACTACATGTAATGGTTTTTTTTTTTGTAACTAAAACTAATATATTTTGGCATATAGTGTGGTATAAAGAATTTTCAAGAAAAGCTTGTTTGATTTATTGCGTAAAAGTATGTGTTCTTTTCTGTAGTAAGATTTTCCAGATCATTCTAACCATCCAGACCTTCTAACCTCTTCATATGTATTTAACATTGGTACAAACGGCATAGTACATGTGCTTTATGTTTGCATATGATCAAAAATGTATTATTTCTAAAAAAACAGTGTATACAGAAAAAATTAGAGGACATTTGAAGAATTTTTGCTAAAGTTTCACCTGGTTTGCTTGTTTTAATTTAGCTTTGTTCATATCTCTCCTAGCTTTTTCAATTAAATTGGTATAACTTTTGGTGTTAAAAAGAACTATATACCATTGTAAAACAGACATTCTATAGTAGTTACTATGTAAAAATAGGTTAGAAGTCATATATAGTTTGAGTTATTTAATCTTTTCCTTCCTTCCTCACAAAGGCATTTTAATCAATCTTTGATTCCATACAATAAGATTTTGTACTAATAAAAATGATCTAATAATGAATAATGGCCTCTCACATTTATATTATAGCAAACTCACATAAAGTTATGTTTAAAAAATAAAGCTTTTCTTTTAGAATATGTTGTATATCTTCTTGAACACAGTATGGTATGAACATTCTGTTAAGTTTTCCCAGGGTTAAACATATACATCCTACATTTAGTAAACATAAAATATAAAAATAAATAATTTTGTCTAATTCCTATATCGTACACAATTTTAAGTGAACACAACGAGTTTAACGAAAAAACTACATAGAAGTAGCGTGTTTGAAATGGTCGTTCTGGTAATGCCGTTTTCCGGAATGTATTTGGTGTTCTCCATCATCCAGTAAAAACCTTCCATTTTGTTTTGGCGTTTGAGTTCGGCCCCGACCTCTTGTCTAATTTCTTCATTGTAGCGATTCAACCATCGTCTCTATAAAATTAAATCACAGTCATTTCACAACTTTTACATCACTTTGTTTCAATATGTTAAACCAATCTTTTAAAATTGTTATTATTCTGCTTTCTAAATATAAAATAAAGGAATGTGTCAGAGGTTTTGATTGTGAAGTCTAACATTCACGCAAAAAAACTCTGAGAATCTGGTCGGACGATGGCAACGTCGCAATATCGCCACGACGATTGCTATTTCAAAATTGACACAAAAACTGTTTCAGTTTTTAGTATACGCATTTAAGTACGATTAATAACTAAAAATATATCGTGTACGTGGATATCAAGGTATGATTCTTATTTACGGGAAACCTCTCCAAAATCCCGAAGGAATTAAGCGTATTTGCAACGATATCCCGAAAGGCCGCTTCCAGCTCGGAAAACATTTGTCCAGGTTTCTCAAAGACTTTTCTATACGGGTACTGTGGTTCCAAAATTTTAAGAATGCAGGCAGTGGGAAATAGGTCGTGAAGCTGAAAAACAATTTTTACATGTTGAAGAGGATTCTGTTAGAAGTACTTGAGCGTTAAATTGGAGTGTCCTATTGTAGGTAGTACATAATAATAAAAGAGTAATTACTCTATTATCATGTATAAAAGGTACAAGCACTCTTACCCAATGATTACATCTTACACATGGGCAAAAATATTGTGAATGATCTATTGGCTAAAACCAAAGGAATTCAATTTTTTGTCCAATATTTTATAAATTAACGAAGCTTGGAATGGAATGGTGGACATTTCGAACAGTTAATTTCATAAAATAATTAATCATTTGTTTCTTAATGTGACTAGAATCATTTAAAATGTGTTATAGTGTGAAAAATTACTGCTAGTGGTTTTAACTTTGGCATTAAAAGACAATAACGGGTAAGTTAAAAATTATTTTTGTAACCGCATTTACACGGAAACATATGGAATAATTTACCATTAAAATATTATATTTTATTTTTAAATAATTCCTTAAGCGGCCAATGCAACAAAAAACTGAATTCCGATAGATCGAAGTAAACAAGACGAAAACAGATGTTGCCACTGTTAAGAAAATTTAACCTGTTTTCAGACTTATTTTTCGCGGAAATCGTTGCATTTTGAAAACATATATAAGGACACTTTTTTTTCAAAAAACTGTAAAGAATAGTTGGTTAAATTTACGTATATACTTTCCTGTACAATATATATGAACTATTTTATGTTGTCAATGTTTGACAAAAAATCAATGCTTGTGGGTGAAGCTAAGAAAAAGTAGGTTAATGTATGGTATATTGTAAGGATTATTCCTGCTTCTTAAAAAAATAGGTTAGGAGTACACGAAGAATTAGTAATAAAAGTTTTATTTGTTATAAATAAAAGGGTTATTTTCTATGATCCTAAAATAAGTGGAGCTTATCTTGGATATTAAATTCGTCTTTACGAATAAAATAAAGTTTTATTAAAAAAGGTACCCAGTTTACTTGTAACTTACTTGATGCGTTGATAATAAACCCAGTTTTATCAGTTTGAGCTTATACGGTACCAAAGAGATTACTTTAAATCCTAAATATTTGTGACCTGATGTATGTTGAAGCCAAGGTTTTTCTACGACTTCCAGGACATTTTGAAGCCTTACACCGAAATAACCCTCCTTGTAATACCCTGGCTCTATAAAATAGAACTTATTAGAGTTATTAGTAATTATAAGGTCTTCAACTGAATTCTCGGCCTTTAAGTTTCATCGACTGCAAACCCATTGGAATCAGAGCTTTTTTTATAGTTATTTTAAAGAGCCGTCTTTCTGCATCAAAACGAGGTATAATATACGGACCTACTGTGAATGTAAAATGAAAAATCCGTTGTAGACCGGATGTCGTTCGAAAAATTATTAGTTGAAATTCAGTAGCAGAGTTTCACGGAAGCTCAGGTGAGTCTTTGAGCGATAATACTACTTCGTACAGTACTCGTAAGAAGTGGTTCCAGCAATTCCGAACTAGAAATGTTGGCTTAAATGATGCAGAACGCCTGAGGCAGTAAAAAAAGTGGATGATGAGCAATCGGAAGCAGTGCTGGTCAAGCCACTTGTAACGTTGGCAACAATCACTTGGGCTGGAAAATTTTCTCGCATCCGGCGTATTCTTCAGACTTGGCCCCTTGGAATTTTCGTTTCCTCCGATCCCTGCAACATTACCTGATTGATACCCATTTCACATCTCTTGAGGAAGTCGAAAAAAACCTCAAAAGTGTTTTACATCAAAATCACTAGTTGTTTTCGATCTGGTATTCGTCAGTTGCCTGAAAGCTGGCCAAAGTGTATAGAAAGTGAGGGAGATTGTTTCGAAGATTAAGTTTGTTTTGTTAAGATTAAGTTTCTTTTAAAAGGTAGTCAAAGAAGGCCGTGACTTAAGTTGAGGACATAATTTCAAATACTTTTTTAATGGGTACTATGAACTTGCCATTAGTTAGGAAGTACCCTGGTTTAAACGTTTGTTTAGATGCAAACTCCAAGTCGTACTGTACAGCGATTGGTGCTAAAAACAAAAATCCGTCTCACTCTACCATTCCTCTAAAGTGTTATGAAAACAGTCTTACATTCCCTAACTCCTAAAAATGCTCCAATCCCATGTCCTGTTTCGTGTAGATAATCCAAACCCATCTCCCACAGAGGTCCCCTTGCTAGGGCATCAGTGTGCGCCATCCTCATGTTGTCGGGAAAAGTCAGTGAAGCAAATGTCATATGACCAATCAGGACGCGAGTGTAAGCCTCCACCATCAAGTCATCTGGTGTTCCGAAATGAAGCGTGCGAGTAACATCAGTGGTGCCCTCTGGAACAGAACTTAGGTTTTAGTCGTCTGTTTCTGGAAGTGGTGCATATCCTGATTTATTGAAAAATGCTCTTATAAAATCAATATTCAAAAAGGGCAAATAGGATGAAGAAAAAAACTACAGATCTATAGCGTTATTAAACAACGTTAATAAAATATTAGAGAAGGCGTTTTATAAAAGATTGATAGGATTTTTAGAAATGTAATATTAAATTAGTGATAACCAAAATGGCAATTCAGAAAAGGAAAATAAGGCAATTTCGGGCAATCACGTATGTATCCAATTAATATGTATACCAAAATGAGTAACTATGGCATAGGAGGCAATGCTTTAAAACCAATTAAATCGTATTTGAAAAATCGTACACAGCAGGTATTAATAAGGGATACTAATGGCAGGGCCTTTCTCTGAGAGAGGGTACATGTTACCAAGGATGTTCCTCATGGTTCGGTCTTGGGTCCATTGTTGTTTATACTATATATTAATGATATCACTAATCTGTAGAATGAACAAACACTTATGCATGCAGATGACCTGAACCTTATATTTAAAGAAGGAGACATTGGGGATGTACGGGCAAGTGTATGTAGGGGGAGGCTCTTGATCAGTATTTTTCTGCTCACGATCTCCTCTTGAATGCCATCCTTGTCCTCTTGAATCAAGAACACAGTGCATTGTTTTTGAAAATCGCAAAACTAATGACCTCAATTTTGTTCACATCAATACTGTACGACAAAATTACACAACGTTTGTACGACAAAATTTGCCTCAGTACTTGGATTAGTGATCGATCGGAGATTGGATTGGAGGGCACATATTGAAAAAATTGCATTGGATACAGTGGCTGCTCGTGAGAGAGGGCGATGGGGCACCGCCCCACCAGGATTTATCACAGTAAACATTTTTTTTTTCATTCATTCAAACACCATATTTTATTTCCGTTCAGTTTCTTTCCTTTAACTCATTTTCCTGGTTCACTTCCTGTATAGGGTTTCAATAGAACGAAAAGTAAAAAGGAAGAACAAAAAAAAAAGGGAAAGCAAAAACTCTTCAGCAGCACTATTTTCTTCTACGCCTTCGCACTTTAAAAACCCATGATCCGCTGCTGGTTGGATATATCAAGATATTCGTATACCTTGAGAGTTATTTCTAAACATGTAGGGATAGATGCAGCAATTTCGCCGTATCACGCATTCGTTCGGCCTAGGTCTATTCGAGCAATTTTTAAATTAAATTATAAAGGTAGCTGTAGGCATGTTTTTGTTAAAAAAAGAATTTTGACTTTGGTAAGCAAATATATTCATGATTCTGTTATGTTTATTTACGAGGATTGATCAATAAGTATCCGTGTTTGAAATAAAGACTTTTTTTCACAAATTTATTTTTATTTATCACCCTAGTTTTTTTAGGTCTATACATTTTTCCAAGCATTTCCAAGCATTTTTTAAGCCGTTTAAAAAATACGATTTTTTTTAGCTCTCCAAAATCCGCTTCTGTCTCGGCGATAATCTCTTCATTTCAGCTGCATATTTTTCCTGCGAGCCATGTTTTAAAGTTAGGGAACAGAAAAAAAAGTCGCTGGGTGCCAGGTCGGGCGAGTAAGGTGGGTGCAGAAGTAATTCGTAGCGCAGTTCGTGCAGTTTGGGCGCGATAATTAAAGATGAATGTGCCGGTGCATTAAAGCGTTCCAAACACTGCTTTGACATGGTTAGTAGTACCCGCTTGTCCACCGTGAGCAATCGCCGCACTCACCGAGCCGACACTTTCCTCACACCTATCTTATCATTTAAAATCTTGATTGCCGTTCCGTTCGAGGCACCTATAGCTTCAGCTACTTCGAGTACTTTCGTTCGACTATCAGCGAGAATCATGTCATGGACTTTTTCGACGATTTCCTCGGTAACCACGTCTGACGGGCGTCCTGGCTATTCTTCATCGAAATAGTTGTACGACCACGCTTAAACTCCTTTAGCATGAGGTCGTTTAACAGTTTGCAGTACACGATGGTAATGTCAATTTCACTCGTCAACGCCATCTGTTATCAAACACGGATCCTTATTCATCAACCCTCGTATAACAACAAGGAACTTTTTGAATCATTCCAAAATAAACATGAACATGGACACGATATAAATCCCATCTTTTACCATCAAGATATAATTTTAGTTATATTCAAAAGGATCTTAACTTTATAATTATAAAAATATGCAACAGTTTCCCTCTAAATTTTCGGTTAAAGCCCAAAATTGTAGCAAATAAAAGCCTAAAGGAATACTTGTTTTTAAATTTCATTTCTTTTTTTACTGATACGGGCAGATTTGATATAGCTAAATAAAACATTGGTATATTTTATATTAGAATAGTATTCATTATTAGTGGTACAATGTTATTGATTAATTGATTGGATTTTTTTGTTATCTTTTGTAAGAATTATTTATTATTATGTTTATTATATTTATTATTTTGTTCACAATGTTTCGTACCAACATAGCAGTTACAAATATACGCTTCATTGGGACAAATAAATCTTTATCATTTACCATAGTACTGAGCACCAGATTCAATGACCAGAGTTCCATTATCAAAAATACTGCTATTGGTATTATTGGTGGGAATGTAGTGTGGCTGGGCACTGTTAGGACCAAACCCTACGATGGTTCTAAAACTATTACCCAAACTTTGATTTTGCTCATATCTGAAATCATCCAAGATATCTGCCATTTCCGCCTCAGAGAATACTCTACCGGTTCTCATCTAAAAATATTACTATTTGTTGACAACAAACAGTTTATATAACTTACTTTAATATTCACCTGTTTTTCTATATACGAAAAGAAATCACATAACGCTGCTGCATCTTTTATGTGGGCTCTCCTCATTCCTTTAATTTCTACCTGATTTTTCACTGCTTTTAGATAAATGATGGGCGATTGTCTGGGTAATCTGCGATTGGGGAAAATGTGCTCGTAGATGGCATGACTGGCTCCCTCGCTGTACACGCAATGACTGGGAACCAAGATCTTTGTGTATAGCTGACATTTTGTTCGAAGGTCTGGCCATATATCTGAGTAATTCCGGATTCTAAAATCATATATTCTTAAGGACCACATTTTATTTACAAACTATTTTTTCTAAGTTCACAAAATATAACTGACGATAAACAATCAAAAGGACTTTTTTATATCCGCTTTAGAACTCACTGTTACTGTTTAATATACAGTCAGTCAAAAAGTCTCCATACACTAGTCAGTCAGTCTTCTTTTTTAAGTTTAATTAAAAATATCTTTCGAAGTAAATATCGGCAATCTCCTAAGGAATAGTAAAAATACAACTAAAGTTGTTTGAAACACTTTATTTGAACAATGAAAAATAAAACGATATTACCAACAAAAAATTATATCAAAAAAGTCTCCATACACTAACATTTGTTATGCTAAATAGAAACTTTCTTAAACGCTAATATTTTGTACAATTGCCATTTGTCTTAATGATGCCATTAAGCCTTTTTGGAAGACTTAATACAAGTTTTCTTGTAACTTCTGGTGTCATGTTCTCTCACTATTGCCTTAGTTCATTTTTGAGATCTTCCCTATTTCTAACTTGGTGTTTTCTCACACGACGCTTTAATTCTTCCCACAGGTATTCTATTAGGTTAATGACCGATGATTGCGGTGGTGTATGAAGTCGTTCACGTACAAGTCTAGCAGTGTGCTTGTGATCGTTATCTTGTTGGAATAAATAACGATCCTCAAGGTCAAGTTTTTGAACACTTTGGTTTAAATTATTCTTTAAAATGTTTAAATAGCCATCCATGTTGGTTCATAATACTGTCAATGAAAACTAAATTGCCTGTTCCATTGGCTGACATGCACCCCCACAAAACATTACCTTTTCTCTGTTTCACTGTACGACAAACAATTTCAATTTTCAAACCTTTTTTTTTCATACTTTATCCCGGCTATCCGTCCCAAAAAGGTTAATTTTTGTTTCGTCACTAAAGATAATGCTTTCCCAAAACTCATTGGTTTTATAAGGATATTCTCGGGCTTCGATTTCTTTCTGAAATTAATGGTTTTCTTCTCGCAACGCGTCTGTTATAACCCGCTCGATGTAAACAGTTTCTGATTGTTTGAGGGCAGTGGCATAACTATAAGTTGGCAGGGCTGGCAAAATGCCACGGTCCCCCGACCTGACGGAGGCCCCCGGTCCGAGAGTCCGCGAGCTCAGAAGTAACCTAACATTTGTAACAAAATTTAGTTAAAATTATAAATTTTATATTAGTTCTTAAAATCAATTAAAATTAGACACAACTAAAGACCATATACAAATTCCAATAAATTAGTAGGATTTAAACGTATTCATAAGAAAAGGATGTCGATGGCAACCATTGGTTGTTTCATGTTTTGTCAAGGTACTTTGGTGGCGAGGGCGAGCTAGTGATGGTCGGAAAATTCCCGCATATTGTTAACCAAGAAAGTACTTTTTTCGTGGCGCTGACGGGCTAGCGACGCACGATGTTAAGGGGATCCCGGATTTCTATGTTTTTTAAGTAGGGAGGGCTCTACTACGCATTTTTCGTTTGATTGATATGACAATTGGTTATTTGTATCTTTGATTTTTTGTAGTTTTTGTTTTATTGAATCTGCAAATAGAGGCAAAGTAAAGTTAATTGTGAAAGTTAGGTATCAACATGTCTAGTTCTAGAAAATATAAAGTGGGAGCGAAAAACGAAAGAGAAGAGAAAGTCTGAAGAAAAAAAAAGTTACCCAAAATTAGTCAGTACTTTAAGAATGATGACTTTATTGATGAAAAAGCGAGTGAACAGTGCTCTGAAAGTGAAGAATTGGACGTAACTAAAAGTAACAGTATAGCAGATGCAGCACCCGACATCAGTGTATAGCTAGATCCACAACAACTACAACAAGGTACAAGTATTGAAAACGGACATTGTAAACCTAAGGGTCCTTTCTTAAAAGACAGTGACAATAGATCTTTCCTAGAAAAACATTACTATATTGTTTCCAAGTCTGACGTGAAACTTGAACATACATGGCTAGCCTATTCCTTAATGCTTTAGAAGGCGTTTTGTGAACCTTGTTGGTTATTTGCAAATCGGGCATCTAAAAAAATATACAATATTTGAATGGAACGCTATCACGACTGGAAACATATTGTAGACGCCATAGAAAGACATAAAACATCGAAAATTCATCTGGATTCTTGTCTTACGTATCAACAATGGCGGCTATATGGAACACTAGATGAAGAGCAAGAGTCCATTATCAAGAAAGAAAAATCTTTTTGGCGCCAAGTATTCTCTAGATTCCTGGATGTTACTCTGACACTTTCAACGTGTAAGTTAGCTTTTCGTGGCCACATAGAAAAGGCAGATAGCAATGATCCAAGTTCCCGAGGAAACTTTTCGAGTATTGTTGAGTTATTAGCAAAATACGATCCGATATTACAAGAATTGTTAAGTAAAGTAAAGGGCCAGATAAAATACTTAAGTCCAAAAATACAAAATGAGCTCATTTCTGTTCTGGTTCTAAAAATAGAAAATGCACTCATAAATGAAGTAAATGCCGCACCATTTTACTCTTTCATATTCGATACGACTCAATATATTTCGAAAACAGATCAAATGTGTGAACTTTACCGTTATTATATGATCAAGAAAGACGAAAATTGAATCCCAAATCCGATCCGATTTTACAAGAATTGTTAAGTAAAGTAAAGGGCCATATAAAATACTTAAGTCCAAAAATACAAAATGAGCTCATTTCTGTTCTGGTTCTAAAAATAGAAAATGCACTCATAAATGAAATAAATGCCGCACCATTTTACTCTTTCATATTCGATACGACTCAATATATTTCGAAAACAGATCAAATGTGTGAACTTTACCGTTATTATATGATCAAGAAAGACGAAAATTGAATCCCAACTCCGATCCGATTTTACAAGAATTGTTAAGTATAGTAAAGGGCCAGATAAAATACTTAAATCCAAAAATACAAAATGAGCTCATTTCTGTTCTGGTTCTAAAAATAGAAAATGCACTCAAAATGAAATAAATGCCGCACCATTTTACTCTTTCATATTCGATACGACTCAATATATTTCGAAAACAGATCAAATGTGTGAACTTTACCGTTATTATATGATCAAGAAAGACGAAAATTGAATCCCAAATCCGATCCGATTTTACAAGAATTGTTAAGTAAAGTAAAGGGCCATATAAAATACTTAAGTTCAAAAATACAAAATGAGCTCATTTCTGTTCTGGTTCTAAAAATAGAAAATACACTCATAAATGAAATAAATGCCACACCATTTTACTCTTTCATATTCGATACGACTCAATATATTTCGAAAACAGATCAAATGTGTGAACTTTACCGTTATTATATGATCAAGAAAGACGAAAATTGAATCCCAAAAGCGCCCGTCATTTTTAGGATTTCATGAAGTTAAGGACCAAGCTGCCTTAGCAATGTTCAACCAAATTATTAAATCTATAAATGACAAAAATATACGTCTAAATAAGTGTCGAGGACCAGGATATGATGGTGCTAATACAATGCAAGGCACTTATGGTGGAGTTCAAAAACTCATAAAAGATATCAAGCCAAACGCGGTATATGTTCACTGTACTGGTTCATAACTTAAATCTGCTGCTTAATGATGCGGTAAGAGAGGTTATTGATATGCAACAATTTTTTGAAACAGTTCAACAAATTTATAATTTTTTTGGGCATAGAATCAAAAGATGGAATATCTTATCAAGTTTTATATCTGATAAAGAAAGGGAGTCTTCGACTTCGATAACATTAATAACATTGAACCCTACTAGATAGGCAGGACATTATGATGCTATTTTTGCTTTAAAGGTTCGGTTTGTTAAAGTCCAAAAAGCGCTAACGAAAACAATTCTGTTAAATTGCAAATCATATGAAAGAAATTAAGCTATTTCACTCAAAAAGAAGATCGAGAACTACATTTTTATTATGTTATTGGTTTTCCATTGCAAAATTCTACAAACTATCGATGCAGCCTCTAAAGCACTTCAGTCTAAAGCCACCAATCTTTCAAATGCTTTAAAACGTTTGAAAATTTGTCTGGAAGAATTGGAAAGGTATAGACATAAATTTGAAAATTTAAAAAAGGAAGCAAATAGTGTAGCAAAAAAATGGTCCATCAACCCTGAATTTTCTAAAACTCGTCAGAGGAAGGTGAAACGTCATTTTGACGAACTTTGCGAAGATGAACGTCTCCAAGATCCGGAAAGTTTGTTTAAAGGCAAGATATTTTATCGAGTATTGAAAATCATTATTAATCAACTGAAATTGCGTTTGCATGAAATTGTTTCCAATTTCAGTGTTTTGCAACCTGTCACTTTGCAAAATTTAAATGACACTGAACTATTACAAAAAGCTCTAGCATTTGTTGATTTTTATATCGTGCAGCTTTCCTGAAGTATGTACTGCATTAATGTTGTTTGTTACAATTCCTGTGACTATAATCATTTTCGAAACAAAAATTATTAAAAACCTATTTAAGAAACTCTATGGGACAAGACAGGCTGCGTAACTTGGCTATTCTGTCTATTGAAAATTCTATGGCCCGAGCTTTAAACTTTGATGATGTTATTGATACCTTTGCAGAACAGAAAGCTCGGAGAAAATAATTTTATTAATAAATATCTTATTAATATTAAATTGTTATTTCATTAAAATTATGTTATACCAATATCTATTAAATAAAATTTAATAGATATTTAACTAAAATGCACACAATATTAGTAATACTGTTGGGTAACTACTTAAGTGATTTATTAAAATTGAATTACAACGTGACGATTTTTACTGGGCGGGCCCCATCCAATGAATTTACTACCGGCCTCAGATCATATAGTTACGCCACTGTTTGAGGGTTAACATTTTTTGAGAACTCTTGCTTGATTTCTTCTGAAAGTTTTGGAGCCCTTATTTTAGAATTGATTCTTATCTTTTTCAGAACACTAGACTCTTCCCGTGCAGTTAACTTTCTGGGACAACCAGACCATGGTCGTACTTTATAGGAACCGGTTTTATTATGAATTTATTACGTACTGTACAGTGGCATGTGATTTTCCAATTATGTTGCCAATATTTCTACAGGACTTTTTCTTTTTCCATAAATCTACGATAATTTTTCTAGCAGAAATTGGGACTTCGCAATTTTTGTCAATCATTTTGCTTCAACTACGAAAACACAGATTTAAAAGTGACACTTTTAAACAAGTATGATTAATTTGTTTTAAGCGAAATTTGACACAGGCCAATTTGATAAACTATTAATAATTAATGATGCTGAATAGCATTTTAATAAAGTGTATGGAGATTTTTTTTGATATAGTTTTTTGATGTTAATATCGTTTTATTTCTCATTCTTCAAATAAAGTGTTTGGAACGAATTTAGTTTAATTTTTATTATTTTTTAGGAGATTGCCGATAGATACTTTGAAAGATATATCTGATTGAACTAAAATAAAAAAAGGAAAACAAAAAGAAACTTTAAAAAGTTAATAATTGGTAGGAGTATAAATTAGATTAAAGTCTAAAGCTAAAAGAAACATAAAAGTGGTAGGTCGATTTTAATCCGTTCTAGGCTATGAAATTATAAACAGTAAATAATCAGATTTAAATAAAACCTTAACCAAACAAACTAAATAGTAAACTAAATAAAACCTTAGTTAATTTCACGAATGTTTATTTTGAAAATCTAGGTGATCATGCTACGTCAACGTCACCAGAAAAAGCGTTCTTCTTTTTCTTCCTGTGGTGCTACAACTCACCAGTGAACCGCGACCTCTTTCAGCCTTCACCTCCAACCAGATCGTTCTCCAGTAGCCTCTTGCCAATTTTAGATGTACAGTAGTACATGATTTTCCCCTCCATGATTTGCTTGGTACTCGATTTCCTGATATTCTCGGCACGTGACCAGTCCATCTGAGTCACCGAACCTTCAAATAGTCTACAATATCCAGATCTTTGTACAATTGCTTAACTTCGAAGTTATACCTGATCCTTCAAATTTCATTGTCATTGACACCACCAAATTTTTTCTTAGTACTCTTCTCTCAAATACTGAGAGTTTTCTTCGTCTCGCAGCCATAAGTGACTACTATCCAAATGAGTATTTTATAGATCGTAATATTCGTGTACATTTGAATAAGTTTAAATCTTAGGACAGAACGCAGGGAATAAGTAACTTTGTTATCCTTCATAATACGAATTCTGATATCTCCTGTAATATTGTTATTTTCGTCAAGTTTGCTTCCTAGACACTGACATTCCTTCACAACTTCAATATTGTCATCGCCGATTATCCAGTTCTGTTATCTTTTGGGTTTGTATCTTTGGTTCTTTTTTCCACCATCTTTGCTTTGTCTATATTTATTTCTAGACCGTCTATGTCTCTCCTAATATTTTTTTTCGATCACGTTAATACGTTTAGGTCATCTGCTGATCCTACTATATGTTTTTCTTTATTTATCATTGTTCCATTTAGGTTTTTGTCTGTTTCGCTGATGAATTTGTTCAATACTATGCAAAACAGAACTGGTGGCAAACCTTCTCCGGTCTCATATTTTACCGTGGTGCGTTGATGTATGTTTACTACTACCTTGGACTTCAGCATCGTCATCCAGGATAATCCAATAAGTTTCGCTGATATTCCCATTTCCCCCATGATCTTGTACGAGGGTTGCTATTTATGTATCTGGAATAATAAATAAAAACAAATATTCAAAATATTTAATATTTTTTCAAAATATTCTCTGCGATGATCGATACACTTTTACATATGTTTGGACCAGTTTTCATAGAACTTTTACCATTCTGATTCAGGTATCTCCAAAACATAAATTTTGAACGTATCAACCGCTTCTTCTGGTGTCGAAAATCGTTGAACACGTAGTGTATTCTTCATGGACGGGAACAAAAAGAACTCATTGGGTGCCAAATCACGACTGTACGGATGAACCATCAATTCGACGTTTTGACCGGTCAAATATTGAGTTATTCGGTTCGATGTGTGAGAGCTTGCATCATGGTGAAGAATGATCCTGCGTCGTTGTTTCTTCTTATTTCTTGAACGACTTCTAGCAAACCACTGGTTGTGTACTATTCCGAATTGACCATTGTGCCATTCTCCAGTGGCGCTGTAGCCATAAGCCCATTTATCCGAAAAAAAAACCATTTGCTTCGAAGTGCTTCTTGCGATAACTTTTGTTGGGTTTGGCTCATTTTGAAAGACCCATACTGTCGACTGCTGTTTACTTTCGGGCTCATACGCATATATCCAAGAATCATCACCTGTGTAGATGTTGCACACGGCTTTCTCGACACAAGCCTTGTTTTGAGCGATTGCCACATTATGCGGAATCCAACGTGCACAAATCTTTTTCACAACTAAATGTTCATGTAAAATCTTGTGTATGCTTATCATACTAATATACAGGGATGCCTCAGTCTCACGGTATGTCACACAACGATCTTTCTTTTTCAGTTCGTGCATAGTATCGATGTTTCCTGGCACAACAACCGATTTTGGAAGACCTTCGTTAAATTGTCGGTGAGCGAATGATGGCCACGATTGAATTCACTAAACCAGTGATATACAGTGGTTTTAGATGTTGCTTCATCACCAAAATGCACTGTTGTTGAAATAATCCACATCGAAAGTCGTAGTAAATCATCGCATGAAAATTCTCATGAATCAATTACATTTTTTGACTGAGATGAAATTGTCAAGTCACTAAACAACAGAGATAGCGTCCGTATAACAAAACGTTCTGAGTACGTACACAGTCAACAATGTCAGACTTTACGATGTATATGTCAGACGGTGCTTAGCTACACTACTGTTGCTAATTCCGGATACATAAATAGCAACCCGCGTATACTACTACCTCGAACTCTTTGTCACATCTGGAATAAAGGAATATCAAATTCTGTTGTTTTCTCCATTATTTGACAAAATTCTTTAAGAATGAGTGTAAATATCAATTTTATTTAATCATCAGATTCTGAGATTTAATTATTTCCTGATTGTGCTAACATGGTTGGCAAAACGCGCGTTGAACAATTAAAAAACAAGTGTTTTGGTGTTTAGTGATAAATCTTTTTAATTTAGTATATAACGAATATTAAAAAACACAACAGGATTATTTAATTATTTAGCAGTATTGGTATGGAGACTGTTAAGTGTTATACTTCAAGCTTCTCACATTATCTATACTAGACTGAGCCAAAAAAAATCGACTGTTTTTTTTTAAAGGGATACCAAAAATATTTTTTGTGATGAAAAAAAATATTGTGATAGTTAGAGCCCTTAATACTTATATTAAGAAGTGTGTCATCGTGACTTTCGGTTTTTAAAAAGCAATCGCATCATTCGTCCAAAATTTCTAAACCATCAATTTAAAAAATTTGAGCAATACATATTGTTGAAGGGAATTGAATTCTCTACAAAAAAGGCCTCATTATAAATTTATGTCAAACAAGCTACAATTACAATTTTACTTTGATTTTGTTAAAGAGTTGTTTATCTACAAAAATTTTACTGTATTTAACTAAGTTTAAGAGTAAAAAATATGCAGCTTTTTATTTATAAAGCATTTATCTTTGATATTATATACTCTTATATGTATATAAAAATCGAATTATGAATTAGAAATGAATAGTATTAATGGAGTAGACAGAAAAATTATTGAGTATTTGAGTATTGAGTATAATTCCTATTTTACAAAAGAAAATATCATAAATCTCTAATTACTAACAAATAGTAGCGAACTACCAATTTCAAAAAACACTTACTCAATTATTTACCTTTATTACAATTAGAGAATTTTTTTTCGATATTCACTAACGACTAATAATAAGTACTGGAATTGTTCTTCGTCTATGGTGAGACACTTATTCTAATCTTCAATCAATGCTACACCACGTTCCGCTACATCACTGACGACAGCCAATTTTTCGAAAAATTGCTTTCATTCTTGAAAACTGTCAATGTTGGACCAATTGCGTTTATCTTCATCGATAAAATCGTATGGCAAATCAAATTCGATTCGTCGACGTCGCTAATAAACGTTTGCAAACATAAAGAAGAGGGGAGAGTACTTTCAAACCCTGACAGTACTAAGTTTTGAAAAGTCAAAACAATAAGAGGGGCTGGGGAGGGAAACTTGCGAAACTTGAAAATGCGAGTTGACGTATAAAAGTATATAATATCAAAGATAAATGCTTTATAAATAAAAAGCCGCATATTTTTTGCTCTTAGAGTTAATTAAATACAGTAAAATGAATTTTCGTAGATAAACAACTCTTTAAGCAAAATCAAATTAATATAAATGATGAATTTTGAAAAAATTTAGTGATTGTAGTTAAAAAAAAATATTTTCAATATTAAGCCCGAAATTTTTTAATTAAGTAAAAAAAATGAGGGCTAACGCAAAAAAGCGATACATTACTTTTAAAATCAACTTTAACCTTCAATAAGTTTGGGAGAAGTGAATTTAACGAATGAAAAATGTTAAGGTACCTTTTCAGGTTTTGAGGTTTGCTTTAAGAATATGTATTGTATTTTTTCAAATATCGATTCGTTCATTAGTTACAAAATTTCAAATTTGAAAAGTAAAATTGTAAAAACAGATCAATGTTCAAGGCACGATTACATGGAAACGGTTTGTTTGACGTAAATTTATAATGAGGCCTTTAATGATGGTTTAGGAGTTTTGGACGATCTAGTCCCAGATCATTAAGTTTGTTGAACGATAGATTCATTTCGATCAGGATTTCAATGAAACTCCATCCTATTAAGCCAAATTAAGCCTTCTAATAATTTCCCTATCGACCTTCAGACCAAAGTAGCAGTGTAACCTCTGAATAGGACACTGCCGCTTCTCCAATGGCCAAATAATGAGCGAAGATTCGCCACCTATGTGCAATATTTGTGGAATCGCTCTCTCTTAGCAATATGTCCTGATCAGCGCGCCTTCTCCACCCTACTTAGAGTAAGGTATGACCTCAACCAAGATCTTCTGAACACTCTCTACAAAACCACATCTCTCTTTTCTATTTCCTGCTTTATGCAATTCTTCTCAATGAAATTTTGCACCTCCCTTACTTCCCACCCAACATTGGAATCATCCTGGAATATCCTGGGCCCTAGATGAAGTTAGTTAGATGAATAATAGTTTGACATAAATCCTGAAGATAGGGGAAGGTCAGGTCGTCATCGGTCTCTCAATGGCCACGTTTTAAGAGCAGTTGTGACAGAAGATCTTAAAACAAGCACTAGGAAACTTTCAGGGGAATAAAGAGGCTCTTGCGAGGCATAGAAGATGATGCCAATTAGTGGTAGGGTATACATTTTGTAATATGAAGAGTTAAGAGTAAAATTAATGCTTATATTTGAACTAACCGAATACATACTGTACTGTGTCAGAATGACGAAATGTTGATTCCGCATGCAGATATCTTAGGACGTCGTTTTTGACTAGTTGATTCGAATTGACGTACATGAATATGTTGGATTTATCAATGATGAGATAGCTTCGCACAAAGGGAGAAAAAGGTACGTCACGCCCTCTGATGTTTAGTAACCAAGCTATTTCGTCCAGTGATGTCACCACCATGGCTTCGGCTCCAGCTTTCACTATTTGCTTTCTTACTTCGTCCAGTTTGGTGCTGTAGTTTTTACCTGAAATACTGAAATATTGTAGTTTTTACCTGCCTGAGAAAAATACTAATATTAATTTTCATTTAATGTAGTTACAAAAAATTGTCAAAACTATGACAATTAAAATTCTAAAATATTACCAATATCGAAAAATATATATTAATCATCATAGGAGGGTCATTCAAAAAGTTCTCAGCATTTTACAGAGATGGCTCAAGTATGACTAAAGGTCTATCATATTTGTCAAGTATAATTGATTAGATAGTGTGCTGTAAAGTTCCAGACGCGTGCGGGATATCAGATCAGATTTCCTCTTGAATCGTTTCCTCTTGTATCGAAGTGCTCTTGCTTCCACATGCGTCATATTCCCAAACATTCGACGGTTCAAAATTTTTACCTATATATTTACCTATATATGTTATTATAGTATTATATTATAGTTATAGTAACTTTATTCTTTTTTTCCAGCAATCCCCGGCAGCGTTCATGGCCAGTGATACTGTTGACGCGCGCGTTTTCGGTAAGTTATGGCTGTCATAAGATCGCAAGTGGTTTACCCAGACCATTCGTCGGTATTTATGTAACTTTTTGTGTTCAACTTTTTTCAGATTATATTTTTTCCTCTTTAATATTCATTCTAACATCACAATAAATCAGTCAGGCGCTTCAGGCACGAAACGGGCAATGTCAAATGACAATAATAGCGATCACTAGAAGAAGCTTAAGGTGGTATTCTAGTTTAAGGCCTAAATTTTCGATGTTTTTCGTACTAGATAAAAAAATATATATTTTTACTGCATTTTTTCACAACATATTTATTGATATTTTAGGATATAAAAATAATCGATGAAAAAAAAATTGAAATGGTTATGAGTTGCCAAAGGTAGGGGTAAAAAATGGGGGGTAAGCTGGTTGACATGATTGCCACCCTCCCGTTGATCTGAAACAAAATTTCAAAGCAGATTTTTAATTAGTAAGAATGTCGTTATCATTGGTAGGGAAGAGGGGGTCAATTAAACCACGGGGCAATTGAATCAATTGACTTAAAACTTCGATAAAATTATGTTCTAATATGTTAATCCCTGATTTGCCCAAAAATTGGAATCGTGATGATGTAATTTTGAAAAATTAAAATTTTTATATTTATGGGCATGTAAACGTTTTTTAGCTCTCGACAAAATATTTAATAACGTAATGTAACGCTATATGTAATATGCTAACGGTAATGTCTCGCTATATGTATGTTTTACAATTCCTAATTTGATTTATAGCGAAATATTTTTTAACAATTTTTTATTTACTAATTGTAGGGGCGGTTGAACTATCGAAAGCATCCGACTTGCGCGGGCATCTTGATCTCACACGAAAAATACTTATAAAGCTAAACAATGTAGCATTTGTTATTTTGATATTTTGTAGTGAATAGTTTATTCATTAAAGATTGTCATCATTATTCAGTAATTGTGGTAAGTAAAGAAAGATCGAATTATTATTATCATTCAAAAACAACAGTTAACATGTAGTTAATTATTTTGTTCACATGAAACGTGGTTGAGGTTATAACCTAACAAATTGATGATAGTCAATGTATAATAGATGTTTTTACAAAAAATTTTTGACGTCAATCTAAAATCGTCTGCTAATTTCAGTATTCTATAAATATACTTATTAAATGAAATTTTTTTTTAGAGTTAAAATGCCCCGTAAACGTGTGAGGAAAACTAGCCGTGATGAAGTATCCACTGAAATCTACGAAACGGCATGTAAACCGGGCTGAACAAGAACGTTTATTAGTCGACTATTCAAAATGATAATAACCGTAAATGAATATTACCTGACAAAACTAATCATACACAAGTAAATATCCGTACTCCACCACCGTTACCGAGAGCTATACCATCTAAGAAAATTAGAAAGGATCGTGTACGTGGCAATACTGCAATATATACTGATACTCCTGAAAAATTAGAGATAGGAGCGAAAAGCAATGATAAAAAAACCAAAGAAATTAAATATAAATTTAACTGAGGTAGTCGATACTTGATAGAAATTCATTTTAAATAAATAAACAAAGATTAATATCTAAAAATTTCCACTATATTGGCAATTTATATATATATATATATATATATATATATATATATATATATATATATATATATATATATATATATATATATATATATATATATATATATATATATATATATATATATATATATATATATATATATATATATATATATATATATATATATATATATATATATATATATATATATATATATATATATATATATATATATATATATATATATATATATATAGAAAAGTAACCACAACCTAAAGTGTCCATCGACCTAATAATACCATAAAACATGATAGTGGGGAAATCCATTTTTTGTCAACGTCTAGGACAATATAAGTTTAACAATGGTGAACCATTCAAGTCTACCTGGTCATTTAACAAAATATCCAGATTTTTTCTTTTGTTGATTTCTAGGCTCTCTAAAAGATTTAATTTTTTGGATTTATTCTCATTATGCAGAGTGAAAGATTCTCATTAGTGAGAATTATTGAGAATATTCCATCAATAGTGAGAATTATTTTGTTGTTTAATATAACTTCTTTTATGTTCGTTGAGCCTAGTAGGGAAAGATCTTCCTGTTTGTCCAACATAGACTTTTGGACACGACCCGCACTCAATTAAATAAACTCCTGATTTATACTATTAATTTGTTTGATTTTTATTGTTTTTAATGAGGCGTCCTAGACTATTGTTTATTTTTTTCTCTATTTGGTTTTTTCGCCACGATCTAAAACTCAAAAAATATCAAAAATATCTGTTCTTATGTAAATAAAGAATCACTGGGTAAAAACAAAAAACCAAACGGAGACAAATTTCTCAGTGATTCTTTTTTGTAATAAATTTGCCTAGCGAACAAAATTTTAAAAATATAAAAATATTCTAAAAAATATACAAACTTTTAACGTTATCGTTTCGGGAAGTATTCTCCTCCCGTTTTCAAAACGAATCTAAAAATAAAGTATATTAATTTCTATAAATTATGATAAGATAGAAAGTAAATATATTTCTTGTGTATGTCAATGATACTTACATTGACAATTAGTTTTTAATGACAGTGACATACTACCAAAAAATATATATATAGGTGAGGTTTACCGTGTGATTGTAATTGTATATTGAAATTCTTAAATGTTTTTAATTGTATTCTTTAGAATTGGGAACCATATTGAATTTAAATATACCGAAGGCATATCAATACATTTATCTTTATTTAAATTAATTATAGCGGTTTCTTTTAATCTTCTGTATTTTGTTACCGATTATTTTAATACCATTTTGGTATTAAAAGAATCTAGATGAAATCTAGAAGAATCTAGAGTCTAGATGTCTCACCTATATAGAATTTGCTACATTCGCAGGGAATTTTAGACCGTTAGATGTTAGAATAAAAGAGCATAAAAACCTTCTTAGAAAGGGCGATTTAAATAAATCTAGAATTTGTCAAAACGCATGGGAATCGGGTCATAAAATCAATTGGAATAATTCCAAAATTGTATTAAAAGAATGGGTAACAAACTACAGAAGATTAAAAGAAACCGCTATAATTAATTTAAATAAAAATAACTGTATTGCTATGCCTTCGGTAGATTTAAATTCAATATGGTTCCCGATTCTAAAGAATACAATTAAAAACAAAACATTTAAGAATTTCAATAAACAATTACAATCACATGGTAAACCTCACTTATATATATTTTTTGGTAGTATGTCACAGTCATTAAAAACTAATTGTCAATGTATGTATCATTGACATACACAAAAATATATTTACTTTCTATCTTTTCATAATTTATAGAAATTAATATACTTTATTTTTAGATTCGTTTTGAAAACGGGAGGAGAATACTTCCCGAAACGTTAACGTTAAAAGTTTGTATATTTTTTTAGAACATTTTTATATTTTTAAAATTTTGTTCGCTAGGCAAATTTATTACAAAAAAGAATCACTGAGAAATTTGTCTCCGTTTGGTTTTTTGTTTTTATCCAGTGTTTCTTTATTTACATAAGAACAGATATTTTTGATAATTTTTGAGTTTTAGATCGTGGCGAAAAAGCCAAATAAAGAAAAAAATATATGAACACGCCACAATCATTAAGACATTACCTAGACTATTGTTTGTTTTGAAAGCAATATTTATATTGTTTGTTTTTTGATAAATATCTCGACATTCATTTGGTAATTTTTCCCGTATATATAATTGTTTTGAACATTGAATTTTCGATTTTGACGGGATATATTAAATTTATGCCTTTATTATAACTTTTTTTTATTAATTATTTTATCTATAATGTTTGACATCTATAATGTTGACATTCAATTCTTTATTATAATTATCTATTGACATGGGGATATTTAATAATCTATGTATAAAACAGTTAAATGCTGCCATCTTTTGTGAATAAGGATGATAAGATTTATTGTGTATAACTATATCTGTATGTGATAGTTTATGAAAAATTGCAAAATTATGTATAATGTCTTTTCTAGTAATAGTTAAGTCTAAAAAGTTAATACTATTATGTTGCTCTTCTTCAACTGTGAATTTAATGTTTTTAAGTAAAGAATTTATTAAATATAATTGAAAAATCAAAAAAGTATACTAGTGAAAAAAAAATTATGATAATAGTTTAAGAAAAATTATTTAATAATATATGTTCGTTACATGTGTGTAATAATAGTATTAAGATATAATAAATAATACACTATTTATTAAAAGTGTATGTTTTTGTTTCTAATGCTTTTTGGTTCAATTGACCCCAATTAATGGTTCAACTGCCCTTGCGCTGGGGTCGGTTGAACCACTTGACGCTGTTGTACAATTATATATATATATATATATATATATATATATATATATATATATATATATATATATATATATATATATATATATATATATATATATATATATATATTAAATTATAATCATTTTTTGACTAGTTAAATTACCTATCGGAAATGATAAAGCGAATAATAAACTATTGTATTAAAAGGTATACAACTTTCCTCCCGCCGTTTTCCTATAGATGGCGTTAGCGGTAAGTAGTCGTCGAAATAAATACATCATAGATGGCATGCAATACCTTTGGACATCTTGTAAACATAACCCCATAGCACCAGTAGTCGATTTGTGTTTACATCATAGTTTTTCGCGATTAAAAATGACAGTTTATAAGCCAAATTCTCGTAATTTGTGGGAGGTGTTAATTTATTTCTTTAATATGAAGAAATTTGCGTCTCATCGAATCCTCTCAGACACTTATGGTAAGGCCGCTATGAGTGAAACAACTTGTCGTGAGTGGTTTCAACGCTTCAAAAGCGGTGATTTTCACGTCGAAGACCGGCATATGGATGAAAGGGCGAAAGTTTTTGAAGATGAAGATAGAGACATTGCTTCATGAAGACTCGTGTCAAAGTTAAGAAGAGTTTGCAGGATCATTGGGAGTGACTCAACAAGCAAATTGGGGAATGGCCCAGACGCAAGGATATTGGGTGGCACACGAGTTGAAACCGAGAGATGTTGAACGCCGTTTGTTTGCTTGTGAACAGTTGTTTGAAAGGCAAAAACGGAAGGGATTTCTGCATCGCATTGTGACTGTGGACGAAAAATGGGTTTATTACGATAACCCCAGGCGTCGAAAATCATGGAGACATCCAGGTCACGCTTCCACGCCGACGCCCAAACCGAATATTCACGGCTCCAACGTCATGATCTGTATTTGGTGGGACCAGCTCGGTGTAGTGTATTATGAGCTGTTAAAACAATTTGATACGATCACAGGGGATTGTTAGCGAACGCAATTAATGCGTTTGAGCCGAGCATTGAAAGACAAACGCTCGCAATACAACGAAAGGCACGATAAAGTGATTTGTGGAGCATGGAAATGCTCGACCCTATGTTGCGAAAGTGGTCAAAATATACTTGGAAACGTTGAAATGGGAAATCCGACCCCGCCCGCCGAATTCTCCAGACGTTGCTCCCTCTGACTATCATCTGTTTTGATTGATGGCACGTGGCCTGGTTGACCAGCACTTCCGCTCTTATGAAGAAGTCAAAAATTGGATCGATTAGTGGATCACTTCAAAAGATGACCAGTTTTTCTAACGCGGAATTTGAATGCTGCCTGAAAGAAGGGAGAAAGTAGTGACCAACGATGGACAGTACTTTGAATCATAAATGTATAACCATTTTTTACAATAAAGCCTTGAATTAAAAAAAACGGCAGCAGCAAAGTTATATAACCTTTTATCTAAAGAAAAGTGATTTATTTTTTTGACTCAATTAATTCAATTTGATTCAATTAAACAAAAACCATTAAAGTATTTTTGGCTAAAAAAAAATCCGCAAAATGGCGGCTCCTTAAATAAAACCCATTTTTTTCGAAGTTTTACATTTTTTGAAAATAGTAACAAACAATATTTTGATACAAGAATGGTAGGGAAGATAGAGAGTCAGTCATACGCTGAAGGTCCCTCGGTCCCGGAAGGTCCTGAAGGTCAATCGGTTGGATAGAACTTGAGATATTATGTCAACAAGCGCGAAAAAGTACTTTTGGGAAAAACGTGTTTAAAGTTTTGAATAAAAATTTAAGGCAGCCGCCGCGGTAAAAGTCAAATAATGCTACGTTATACTTACATTTTATTAATCGGCGATGCACCCTCATATAGTGTGCGTTCTTCAACTTCAAATCGATTATTTTCTGAAGCTCGATCCGATCTACGAGCAGTTCTAGCTTCCTCAGAAGCAGCGGAAGTTCGTTGGGCTCAGTGGTTGATCCGATTACTGTCTCGTTGATTAGCGAACGTACAAGCATTGCTACCGATTGTATTTCCATTGGCACTTACAACTCAACCAACATTGCTTGGCCCCCGAGGTCTGAATGCGCAGTAGCCTTACGGCCAGAGCTTACTCGAAGCAGAACATTCGTGGTGTTAACATCGCTTAAGTATTGTACATTCGAGGAATTCTCCATTCTCTGTCTCTGTTAGATAGTGACCCTCTCACTCGTTCTTTTGCGCATCTCAGAGGCCAAGCTATGTTGGTTCTGCTATAATATTTTTAATATTGGTAAATAATAAACGGACGAGAACACGATCGGTTCAATTCTAAACAAGGAAACCTTCTACTTTTGGCTGAGTTTTCGTTGCCCGATTGCGATGAATTTTGCACAATCGATTCTTCTTGCCTTGTTTAGTACTCACAATTGTTATTCGAGGCGAGGATGAAGTCACCCCACTTGTACGTAGTAACTTCAGAGGCCTGGTTGTCTGGGTTCTCGTAGGGCGATTGCAATGATTTTTGACTTAATCGATGCCTCTTACCCGTTCTCTATTTTTAGCTTTATTTGCTTCGATTTTTGATGCATCCCTATTAGTATTGTTTGATTTTGGGGCTATTTTCAAAACTTCAACGGCTCATAGTGACCAAAGTTCACGAGACGGTTTATAAATTTATTAAATCGATAGATTAACTATTTAATGCACTTTACAACGACATCTCATTTTTAACTGTAGCACGACAATTAACAAAGTTAGCCGCGTTTGCAATTTTGTTCACAACGAATTTTTTTCTAAAAAGTCACTTGTATGCAATGACTAATAATTTATGACGTCACTACCGGATACGAATTCAATTGTTTTTTGTGTGATTGCGCTCTCCTCTAGTGATAGACACGTGTGGCGCGGTGCTCGGCCTGCGGGCGACTGAAAGGGACGAGGTCACGCGTGCTTACATATTTGGTGTCGGTTTCGTCGACAGGGTTCCCTGTCAAAAATGCAAACAGCAATATAATTTGCAATTTCAATGTCCGCATTCCTGCGTTTATATGCTTCAGTGCAAAAGTCCAGAGCAATGAATTGAAAGATTCATTATTATTTTGTGTTTCAGATCTCAAACATTGAATTCTCTAATCTTCAAACTTCTTTTAATATATTTATCTAATCTTTGGGTCAACTGTATTCATACATTTATACCTGAGGCAGGTATAGACCTTCAAAGAAGCCAGGCATTGTCCGCAGCCTATTGCCAGACCCGTTCCGGTGCGTTATAGTTGTCGCGTCACTAAAATAGCTTTAACTCCGTAAATATTTTGAATCGCTTGGAGGACATATGCTTAAAGGTTTATACTGTAAGAAAATGCAAAAGAAAAAGTTTTTTCTTCAAAATTCTAGACTAGAATAGCTCTTTAATATCTGATAAAGAAATCAAATAATCTGATATCGTTTTGTTTTCTCATGCGCTATATGTTGCTATTCTTACCTGTATAGTTGAAATTCAGTACAAAAGCATCTTTGCTTCTCATCTGCCCTCTCTCCTTCGGCGGCCATATGTTATCAATCAAGCTAACATTGAGAGCCACCAGCTCGATTTTAGAATCTGCCAGTTCTTGTTTGAACTTGTTCCACATATACTCAGATATAAGTTTTGGATTTACTCCCACTCTCGCGCCCCAAGGAAACTGACTCTTCAACCACTGAGATCTGTATAATACAAAAAGTTGATTTTATGATGTGAGTGGATGGAGGGTAATTACCTGGTAGGAATGTTTCTGTGGCCTTCACGCATAAGCAACCAGTTGCAATCGATTTGTTCGTCCGCTTGAAGGTGGTAACGTCCATCAGTCCAAAGAGCTGCTTTGTTCATGGTGATGATGGCATCACCGTAACTTCCGCTGAAACCGGAGATGTATTCTCGTCTTCGTTCGTATTCGTCTACCTCGACACTCTGAAAATAATCACGATATAAAAAACAATAAATTATTTTTTATGCTAATTTAATTTTTTTATATGCACTATTTCCTTGTTTTATTCTAATTTTTATTATTTTTATTTTCATATATTATTAATAGGGGTTCCGGTTAATAATATAAAAATTTGAGCGTTTATTTCCATAACAAAATAAATTACCTTAATAATCACAGTATTGGCCATAGATGGTTAGGTCTTTCTGTCAAAAAAATGGTTTCCGTGTCAAAAGAACTTCCGGTTTTTAGCAGTTGGTAATACACAGATTCCCTACTATCTCACCAAATACACCACAAGACCTTCGTTCAATGTATATTGCGCACTGAAGACTGGTCTGGGTCTACCCATAATTTTTTATGCTTTGGGTTGTCAAAAAGATCCACTTTTCATCACCTGTCACAACTCGATGCAAAAAACCACTTTCTTTTCGGTTTTCACATGTAGTTTTTCGCCTTTCAATGTCTTTTCTTTAATTCATATAGAACCCATTTTTCTTCCTCGTGGATCTTTCCCAATGCGTGTAATCATTCAAAAATGGTGGATTGGGCAACATTCAATGCTTGTGCCAATTGTTTCAACGTGTGAGTTGAGTGTTCATCCAATAATGCTTGTAAATCTGCATCTTCAAACTTTTTCGGTTGTTCTGAATTAATGGCTTATATTTACCCTTCCAAACGCCATAGACGTCATTAATCTATACCAACAAATATATTAGTAATGCCATAGCAACTTAGCGAGACAGCCATAGCGACTTAGCAACGCTCATAGCAGAATTAACATTATTAAAAGATACACCTATTAGTTATTAAAAATTTCGTTTAAACAGAAATTAATTTTTTGATACACGCTAATTTTGGTGAGTTCAAGGTTTGTCTACAAGGGTCGCTTGACAAGTTTTCGATTTAAAGCAGAAATGGCGCCAGTATGATTAAATGACTGTGATATTTATTAAGTATGACACCATTCGTTAAATGGTGTACTGGGAAGTTTTGAACAAAGAACAATTTTTGCCATTTTTCGAAAGAATGGATAAAATTAAAGTTCGAGCTGTTATCAAGTACTTTGTTTTTTGGAATTTAAACATAATTAGACCAATGATAAATTAAGAAAAACAGATAGTAGGATATGCAGATGACCTAAACCTATTAACACGTTCGAAAAGTTCATTAAGAGAGATATATGATGAAATGAAGGTGAAAGTCAAAAAGGTCAGTCTAGAAATAAATAAAGATGAAACAACGGTGATGGAAAAGAGAACTAATCCAAGAAGAGAACAGAACTGGATAATGGGCGATGATAACATTGAAGTTTGAGGATTCAAGTTTTAGATCATTAAAACTCATTCGGCCAATTGACACTTATGGTTGCGAGACGTGGACCTTCACAAAGAAAACCGAAGAGATGATTGCAGTATTTAAAAAAAGACAACTCAAAAAAAAAAAATAACGTTTTTAAATTTATTTTTTTTTTAAAAAGACAACTCAAAAAAAAAATTGGCACGGTGAATCGTAATGGAAATTGGAGGATTAGGTATAACAAATAACTCAAACTATAATTAGGTATAACTAACAACTCAAACAATTATACAAAGATATTGTAGACTATATGAGGCTTCAGTTCGATGGACAGGACATGTGGCGAAAATGCCAGAAATTCGAATACCAAAGTGTAAAAGGAAGAAGGTAGGCCAAAGACATGATGACAGGACAATGTAAGAAGAGATGCTGAAGAAACCACTGCACATCAAAACTGGTAAGGAGCTGCTGGAGGTCCATCCTAATGGAGGTAAAAATAGAAAGTGGTCAAAGCTCACTGAAGGGAATGTCCAAAAGTTCTTGAAATTCTTTGAATAATTGAAAACTGTGTTTGTGAAACTCACTTAGGATCTCACTTACATTCGTAAATCCCCTCTACAATGGTCATTGTAGAATTACATATGAATATCTTCTCAGCCACAGCAACCTATGTAAATACAATTTCTGTAATCTACCCCTCTCAGTATCACACAGAAGCATTGGACAAATACTATGAATAAATGAAACAAGTTTATAGTTGAAAAAATGACTTTATTCTTCCGTATATTCTCCCTTAACCCTAATATATTTTTTTCCAGCGGTTCTCCAATTCATTTATTCCATATCTGAAGTGATTTTCTGGAAATCCTTCAAAATACTCATTTTCGCGATTATGGTGGATGCTCCAACAATTCGTAGGGTTACTCCTTCAATTTGGCCATTGTAAAAATACCGCTGTGAGCCAGTGTCAGAGAGCCAGTTGTCTTAATAAAAAATGTTTTTTCTCTATTTCTTTTCTCACGAATGTGTCCATTCAATTGATCCAAAAGGTTTGAGTAATACTGTCCTGTTATTGTTTTACCAGTTTGAAGGTAATCCCCTTCAAACTGGTAAAACTGGTAAATTTGACCCCTTTAACTGCTTCGGAGCTGCCAAAGGGGTCAAAATCCTACGGTTTGTTGTCGCAGTTCAAGATCATAGTGGTAAACCCAAGTCTCACTCATAGTTACAAAACATCGTTTAAAATATATTTTATTCTTTGGAAAAAGATTCAAATATTGGTTAGAAATTTTTACTCGAAGTCGTTTTTGATCAGAATTTAACAAATGCATATAATCTTGCACATAGCTTCTCAAGCCCAATTTCTTTTTCAAAGTATGAAACACCCGTTAAGTTGAGATGTCCATGGCCTTAGTAATTTCACTCAAATTCATTTATCTGATGGATCTTTCGCAATGCGTGTAATCGTTCAAAAATGGTTGATTGGGCAACATTCAATGCTTGTGCCAATTGTTTTAACGTATGAGTTGAGTGTTCATCCAATAATGCTTGTAAATCTGCATCTTCAAATTTTTTCGGCTGTTCTGGATTAATGGTTTATATTTACCCTTCAAAACGCCATAGACGTCATTAATCTATACCAACAAATATATTAGTAATGCCATAGCAACTTAGCGAGACAGCCATAGCGACTTAGAGACGCTCTTAGCAGAATTGACATTATTAAAAGACACACTTATTAGTTATTAAAAATTTCGTTTAAACAGAAATTAATTTTTTTATACACGGTAATTTTGGTGAGTTTTTTTTTCGAAAGAATTTTCAATTCCTCTTTCAAAATATGAAGTTAAGATGTCCATGGCTTTAGTAATTTCACTCAAAGTCATTTATCTGACATCTATAACCATATCACATATAGAATTAAATATTTGTTCAGCAGTTGCACTTACTTACTAATTAATCACTTACTTAATTAGCACTTACTTACTTATTAATCATTTTTAGTATTTTCCATTTTAAAAAATATCACTGATACATTTTAAGCTGCTGTTGGCCTTACATGGCCTTAGTAATTTCACTCAAAGTCAATTATCTGATATCTATAACCATATCACATATATAATTAAATATTTGTTCAGCAGTTGCACTTACTTACTAATTAACCACTCACTTAATTAGCACTTTCTTATTAATCATTTTTAGTATTTTCCATTTTAAAAAATAACACTGATACATTTTAAGCTGCTGTTGGCCTTACATGGCCTTAGTAATTTCACTCAAAGTCAATTATCTGATATCTATAACCATATCACATATATAATTAAATATTTGTTCAGCAGTTGCACTTACTTACTAATTAACCACTCACTTAATTAGCACTTTCTTATTAATCATTTTTAGTATTTTCCATTTTAAAAAATAACACTGATACATTTTAAGCTGCTGTTGGCCTTACATGGCCTTAGTAATTTCACTCAAAGTCAATTATCTGATATCTATAACCATATCACATATATAATTAAATATTTGTTCAGCAGTTGCACTTACTTACTAACTAACCACTCACTTAATTAGCACTTTCTTATTAATCATTTTTAGTATTTTCCATTTTAAAAAATAACACTGATACCTTTTAAGCTGCTGCTTTTGTACGAATAAATTGACAGGTCGACTTGAAATTTCATATATGTTCATATGAAGGATGAAACTTCAAAATGTAGTAGATTATATAGTTCTTTTACTGCTTTATAGGTGTCGTTCCACGAACTTTTCAATTAGCCTAATACAATCTCGGATATGATATATCCCATACTCTCTCGGACAAATCCATTTTCATCTGTTTTTGATTTCTTTAGAGAAAATGTCTTACTCTACCACATTTATCTATCATCGCGTCATGACCACAAATTGTCCTAGTCTTTTAGTCCTAGACTTGTATTTTTCACTGTTCGTAATTGTTTTGTCTACTAAGTATTTATACACACAGTATGTCCGAGAAATATCGGAACTTTTTAAATTAACAACAATTAGTCATTTTGCCAAAATTATTTTTTTATATTCAAAATACATCCCCCCGCATCAATACACCGCTGGACACATTCAACTAATACTATATATTAATAAATCGAGTATATATATATATATATATATATATATATATATATATATATATATATATATATATATATATATATATATATACATATATATATATATATATATATATATATATATATATATATATATATATATATACATACATATACATACATATATATATATATATATATATATATATATATACATATATATATATATATATATATATATATATATATATATATATATATATATATATATATATATATATATACATACATATATATATATATATATATATATATATATATATATATATATATATATATATATATATATATATATATATATATATATATACATACATATATATATATATATATATATATATATATATATATATATATATATATATATATACATACATATATATATATATATATATATATATATATATATATATATATATATATATATATATATATATATATATATATATATATATATAAATAAATCGAATGCAACTCATTAAATGAAAAAAACTCACGGCAGTGTATGAATTACTGCCCCCAACCCTGTGTTTCCGTCGAACGGCAACCTGCCTATCATCTGGGTTTTCATTGGTGGTTTAAGTCGGCTTGACCGATTCCCACCAATAACAGGGGCGCTCAGCGTTTCTGGCTAAAATATCACGTGCTAATCACGCGTTGATCATTGTTTATGTCTTTCTTCGGTAAATAGACTTTAATATAGATTTTTTTTTCGATTTTTCGGAATCACCTCAACGACCCTGGTAACGACTTCTTGGACTTCTATGATACTGTCATAAAACGTTCTTTTCATAGCCAGTTTGAGTTTCGAGAACAGGAAGTAGTCACACGCTCAATAAATCACACGGAGATAAAACAGGCGAATACAGATATTGTTAAAGCACACAGACTTGTTGTTTTGCACAAAATTCACGAACCTCGGCGGTTCTGTGAGATGGTGCATTTTCGTGCAACAAAAATCAACTTTCCTACGTTCAATATTCTGCTTTCAAACCAACGATTCTCTTCCACAAGCGCTCCATAACACCCAGCTATACATCTCACTTTTTCCACCAACTCATCGCGATTTTTGTTTTTTGGCCGACCTGGCTTTGTGTCATCCTGTAAACCATTACGACCGTTCTGGAATCACATATTCCACACGAATACGTGTACGGGATAAGCAATCATCACCATATAAACAACTTTTTTCAACAATTCAAATGTTTCTGTATAAGTTCTACCGAGCTTGAAGCAAAATTTAATTTTAGCTCTTTGTTCCATCGTGTTTTTATGACGAGGTGATAAAAGGTACTGTCACTTCAAGTGCTATAACTTGACAATCCGTTGATCGATTTTAATGATGTCAGTCTCGTTTTCTAGAGGAGATATACAGCTTTCAGATTATATATTGTTTCAATACATGACGCTAGTAGTTTTCTTTAAATTTAAAATGTCCGTTATTTTTCCAACATTCTTTGTATAAACTGATTTTACACTACTCTTATTTCCCTAAATTCCTTCGTTCCTCTTATCCTGATGTATCGTACCTTCTGTCTACATATTGCCATTTTGTCTGCTCTTTGTGTTTTGTAAATTTTACCAATGTATACCCAACATCCATAGTTGAAAAACGGCCAAAAGGCCGTAATGAAGTATATTTACAATTTCTTTCCGCAGAGAGTATTTTTTATTCCTTGACCTTTTTCTTAATCACCACAAAGAATATAGTGTAAAAACAGAACATTTATAAATTCTGAATCATTCTGAATATGAATGATAATTTAAAATTACTTTTATATAAAGCCAAACGCCAACAAGCTATACAAATAAAACCATAAGTGAAGAATCACTTCAAAGGATATACGAGGGTTGCTATTTACATATCCGGAATAATAAATAAAAACAAATATTTATCACTGAAAATGGTTTTATTGTTTTTCAAAATATTCTCGCGATGATCGATACACTTTTGTATACGTATGAACCAATTTTCATAGCCATTTTTCCATTCAGACTGAGGTATCTCCAAAACATGCATTTTGAACGCATCAACCGTTTCTTTTGGGGTTGAAATTGTTAACCACGTAGTTTATTCTTCAAAAAAGGGAACAAAAAGAAATCGTTGGGTGCCAAATCAGGACTGTACGAGTCAATACTTTTTTTGACTGAAATGAAATCTTCAAGTCACTAAACAACACAAATAGCTTTCGTGGGACACAATGTTCTCAGTACGTATAGAGTCAACAATGTCAAACTTTACAATGTATATGTCAGATGGTCCCTAGCAATACCATTATTGCCAATTCCGGATACATAAACAGCAACCCTCGTAATGTAAAAAAAGCATTTGAAAATATAGGAATTATATCCTGAATAATCTTGAATATGAATAATAATTTCAAATTCCTTTTATACAAAACCAAACTCCAAACAAACTAATACAAATCAACACATAATTGAAGAGAAACCCTCCAAATTTCTCGACTGTTTTATTATTATCGTAGCCCTCATAGCCCTTCGCAATCCCTGCGTCTCATAAAAACTCACCCTCGTTTCTAAACTACCCTCATCGTGCGTGGGAGTTTAAAATTAGGATTCAAAGGGTATTTCTACTAGGAGATCAGAGAATTAAAAAAGTGTTCAGCCCTTTGGATTCAGCTACCCTTGTTAGGTATTTAGTAACGCACGAGGGTGGATTGAGAATACAATACTGTAGTTGGGAATCGGTATATATTTTTATGTCAATTTCTTTTTGTTATTTTCGTCCAATATGTAGAACTTAGAGTGTATTTATATATATATATATATATATATATATATATATATATATATATATATATATATATATATATATATATATATTTATACATTCTGTCAAAAAAGTACCTGGAATTGATTAATAAAACATAAAATGTTTATTATTTATCCAAATTTATTGTATCGGCTTCAAAGTAGGCCCCTTCCGAAATAATACACTTATGCCAACGACTAATCCAATTGTCAAAACATTTTTTAAACGCATTTTTCGGAATCGACTTCAGTTCTCGCCGCGAATTCTCTTTTGTGTCTTCTATCGATTGAAAATGGGTGCCTCGAAGTGGTAAGTTGAATTTTGGGAAGAGAAAGAAGTCAGCCGGAGCTATATCAGGTGTATATGGTGGTTGTTCGATGGTGTTTGCTGAGTTTTTGGCCAGAAATTCATTCAAAATGTTAGCCTTGTGAGAAGGTGCGTTGTCGTGATGCAGTTTTCTTTCCGCAAATCTAGCCTTTTTCCACACATCTGCTCTCTCAAATGCCATATAACGGCGTTTGATAACGCATAACTCAGATATTCTTTATTTACCGTCTGACCTGGTAAGAATTCTTACCAGAAGGTAGTGCACAACCGCGATAATCAAAGAAAACAGTCAACATTACCTTAACTTTTAATCGACTTTGACGTGGTTTTTTCAGTTTCGGCTCAGTTGGAAGGCGCCATTCCGAAGCTTGTTGACTAGTTTGCATGTCAAACTCGTATACCCATATCTCATCACTATTTACAATGCGTTTTATGAATGTGGGGTCGGAATTGACTCGTTGTAGCATATCTTCAACGACCTTTACGCGATTGAATTTCTGAAGAAATTTCTGCTCTTTCGGCACTAGTCGAGCGGCAACGCGTGTCATACCCAAACAATCGCTTAAAATGGTATGAATTGATTCGTGAGACACAGAAAGATTAGCGGCTATCTCTCTCAAACTTAAATGACGATTTTCAGTTACCATTTCTTTCACTTTAGCGATGTTAACTTCAGTTGAAGTTGATGGCCGACCACAGCGAGGCAAATCTTCCACCACATCTCAACCGCTTTTGAATGAACTGTACCACTCATATGCACGTGTTTTTGATAAAGTCGATTCACCATTCCATTTGCATTGCAAAATTTAAGACAAATTCTTTGTTCGATGTTTTATCCATTGTAAAAATCGCAAAATACACCTGAGATGAATTGACAAAATCGAGTACTATAAGCAAACTAAATGACAGATGACGTTCAAACTCCGCGTCAGTATAAAGGACAGTTTACGTTGAATGAATTCAGGTACGTTGGGCTTCTAGAAATATATATATATATATATATATATATATATATATATATATATATATATATATATATATATACATATATATACATCATATACATATATATACATCAGTAGCTATTGTTGTTTGTTCAATTAAAAAAGTTAGTAAATAAAACTTGAACGATGCCATCGTTAAAATGATCGTGTTTAAATGACCCGAACACTTTTTGTTACGTTTGTGGCGAGTATATGGTGAAAAAGTTTCGAAAACATATATCTGAATTTGTGCAAAATGCGTATTCGCTTACTTTAATTTGAAAATCAAAGATGTTGATAAACAATGGATTCCAAACAATGTTGGCAATATGTATAATGAACATTTAAGGCAATGGACGAATGGTAAAAGATGTTTGGTGTGCCTACGATTTGCAGGGAACCAAAAAATCACTACGATGACTGTTATTTTTGTTGAGTTAAGGTACATAGTATTAACCAAAAAACAATAACCTATCCCGATCTGATATATGCTAAAAGACCTGTTTCTCATTCAAAAGACGTCCCTGTCCCAACTTTTCGTGGCCTGTCTGATCATTCAGATACAGAATGTAGTAGGTCCCAAGGAAGGGAAGCTTGTACTAGCGAACAAAGTGATAATTTTGAAGCTACGAAGACGCTTTAAGTGACCATATCACAGACCTCGACCTTTCAAAAGAAAGATCAGAACTGTTGGCATCCAGATTCAAAGAGAGGAATTTACTTCACTATTCACACATGTTATCGTACTCAAGAAAAAGGACTGCTTCCGTTTTTTTGCTCAGAAAATAATGTTTTTTGTAATGATGTCGTGGTCTTTTATCAAAAATGGGTTTCTTGAACTACCAGCCAAATGAATGCAGACTTTATAGACAGTTCCAAGTAAATAATGGTAATGGTGGCGTCCCCATTGCCCATTCCACTAAATTAAAGGAGTAAATTAAAGAAACAGTATCTCTTGTATGGGTAAAATTCAAGTACCATGATCATAAGTGGATTATATGTGTTGATTTAAAAATGGTAAAGTTTTTATTGGGTCAACAAAGTGGCTGCACGAAATTTCCATGTTCTCTCTGTTTGGGGTGGCAGAGGCGAGCATTGAATTAAAACAAACTGGTCTGAAAGAAAAGACTTGACAGCAGGGAAACAAAATATCATAGGTACACGTTAGTTACTAGACAGAACATCATTTTGCGTCCATTGCAAATAAAATTGGGACTAATAAAACAGCATGTCAAAGCATTGGATAAAAATGGTTTCTGTTTTAATTAGATACCGAGAAAATTTCCTGTTTGGGCAAAGAAAAACTTAAGCCTGGCATTTTCGATGGACCGCAAATTAGGCTTTATATGAAAGATAACAATTTCGTGCATTCAATGAATGATGTAGAATCATTAATCTGGTTTTCTTTCTTCGAAATTCCGAAAATTATCGCGAATTGATGCAAAAGATGCTAGAAAATTTCAGAAAGCTTGGATGTAGCATGAGCATCAAAGTTCACTACATCCACAATCATTTCCACAAATTTCCGGATAACATTGGCTCTTATAATGAGGAATAAGGAGAGCGATTTCATCAAGATCTAAAAAAATATGGAAGAAAGATACCAGGGTTGATGAGATGAACACATGATGGTGTATTGCTGCTGGAGTATAATGTGTGAGTGCCTAGAAGGAACTCACTCGAAGAAATCACGAAAAAGAAGCTTTCTCTATGTTAATGATGAAGGTAAAAATATGACATAATCGATGTTTTTGACACCTATCATATAAACTTGAAGAGAGTTATCACTAAACACCAAATCACTTTTTTGAACTGCTCGACGAACGTTTCGCTGACCATGTTAGCATCATCAGTAGATGATTTATCTAAGATTAAATTCTGCTCGACGCACGTTTCGCTAACCATGTTAGCATCATCAGTAGATGATTTATTTAAGATTAAATCATCTCCTGATGATGCTAACATGGTTAGCGAAACGTGCGTCGAGCAGTTCAAAAAAGTGATTTAGTGTTTAGTGCTAAATCTTTTCAAGTTTAGTGTTTCACACCAAAGGTTCCAATCGAAGAATTGACCTATCATATCTCGAAAGCTACATGTACATTTCAAAAAAATATATGTCCATTAGAACCAATATAACGAGCATATTCAAAAACAGTTTTAGTCCTTCCGGCACCAAATCCACTGTAGACCTGTGTAATCTATACTATATTTTCAGTTTGGATAATAAGTATTTTATATGGCTGGTAATAGACCTGAAGGCAATAGTATCAAAGAACTGTTAGGCAAGCAAACAATTCTATCATTCGGGAATAATTTACAAAGCATTAAGACCAAACTCCAAGAGAATCGCCACTAAACACCGAATAACTTTAAATACATTCTCGACATGCGCTTCTCTAACCATCATCAGGATATGATTCAATTTGTAGACTGAATCATTTCTTGATGATGGTTAGCATGGTTAGCAAAACGCGCGTCGAGAACATAAATAAAGGTGATTTGGGGTTTAGTGATAAATCTCTTCGAGTTTAGTGTTTCATACAGATTATTCACAAAGAATTATATTAATTAAATTTATATCGGTAATCGGTAGATTTAAAACGTCTCGGTTCTATGGTTTCTTCCTTGATTGACTTGACTAAGACATTAGGATGCACGATCACCTTTTTACTGTAATTTTGTTTTTTATCTATTGTTGTATTTCATTGATGGTATTTGTAGATTCCATTTAATAATAAAGTTTGGAATATACCACGATGCATTATCCATTAAACGTAGCCCTTTGCTTTGAAAACTTTAATGTATCTCGATATTAAAATTGTTTCAAAGTTATATAACGTAGGTACTGTATTAGCTTCAGCGCCGCTCTATACATTAACAATTTCTTGTTATTTTTAAGAATCTGTATTTCCAATATTGCTAAGATTTTTGTTATTTTTGTTTCTTTTTTCTTTCGAAAGTACTTACTGACCTAGACCCACCTGGTGCTCGTCGCCGGAGGTAACTATGTATGCTTCTATGGGGATGGTACGAAGTCCTACTTCGGAGCCCATGAGGTGTCGTAGTTTAATTAATCTGAATAAAAAAAAAGGTTTTTATTTAATGGAATTTAAAATGACATTGCATATAACTTTGGCAAGATCTAATACACAATTTTAGTTAAATTATTAAATATTAGTAGAAAACTATACTACGATAGACTGATAAGTCAAATATGTTTCCAATAGATGGTGATGCGATCGCACAGGTGATTGCATTCTGAAAAGTAGCTCAGTTTTTTAGTAACCCTTCGTGAATCGATAAAATATAAGTTGATATGACATTTAATTTGGTTTTGACAGTTCTCGAGTGTTCGAAAGCAGCCGAGTTCAATATTTTTGCTATCGCGAAACCCTCGCATCTTATTATATTTATCAATTTAAAAATTCCGAATTTTTAGAAGTTTTAGTAAATTGTTTTGAAGAAAGTGATATGATTCCATATCAGGTGAATGCAGCCCTTGTATCAAGCAATTTCGAGCAAAAAGTCATTAGAATTTATACATAGTATGTTTCAAAAATATTTTAGTAATGTTCTTTGAGTACCTGGAAGTGCTGTTAACTCTTCTTGCCGGCTGGATGGCATTTCCTCGTCTGGAACAAGCTTTTCTCAATTCTCCTTTTTCTAAGAGTTCTTGGTCGTACCCAAATACCAATGATAGGAGACCTAAAACAAAATTTCATATTCTAATTAATAATATTGCAGATAAAGTCCTAGAAGAGGTTTAGGATGACCAAGAATATTGGCAACTAGGTTGCTGCACCCTTGGAGACCTCAAGATTGGTGAAATATATTCTTCGGCAATTCGGCTAAATAATATATCGCCGTTTTTATTCCTTTGAATGCATCTATTGTTTAAGATTATTAATGTCTTTTACAAATAGTTTGTATCAATTCAGTCATATTTTAATAAGTTTTTTAATGGAAACCTTTTAAAATCGTCTTTTTACTAAGCATTAATTATAAAATTGAAACTTTTTCTACCCCGTTGTATCTATCTGAATGTATATACATTTCATTCGCTTTCACCTTTCTCGTTGGCTGTAGGTCACGGTGAAGGTTTTAGGCACCCCTTACGCACTTTCACGCAGCCCTTCAGGGTTGTTTTTCATGTTGCGTCTTCTGACACCCTATTCCTTTTGCCCTTTTCGTCCTAATTTTGGCCCTACCACAAGGCCACATCTTAATTAATAACCTACCCTAGTTTTTGGAATTTGTGTTTGAGGAATTTACACAATTCTTAGATACAGCAAATTGTATCTAGTTTGCAGTGACTTTCATATATTTTTCATATGAACCACAACTGTTTTGTAATGTAGTTAATGAGAAATCAAGTGTTTCTTTAACTTTAGCTTTGTTTAAGTTCCAATAAAGCAAAACAGTTTTTTTGTACGAAGGTTGCTATTTATATATTCGGAATTGACAACAATGGTGTTGCTAGGCACGATCTAACATATATATCGTAGAGTTTGACATTGTTGACTGTATACGTACTCAGAATGTGTTGTTTTACGGGCGCTATTTGTGTTGTTTAGTGACTTGAAAATTTCATTTCAGTCAAAAAATGGAATCAACTCGTGAGAATTTTTGAGCGATGATTACAAAAGTTGTTCACGCAAGAAGCACTTCGAAGTAAATGGTCGTCTGTTTTTTGGGGATAAATGGGCATGTGGCTACAGTGCCACTAGAGAATCGTAGAACCAGCGACGCAGGATCATTCTTCACAATGACAATGTGAGCTCTCACACATCGGACCGAACAACTTAATAATTGACCGGTCAAAATATCGAATTGATGGGTCGTCCATCGTAAAGCCCAGATTTGGTATCCAATGATTTCTTTTGGTTCCCGTCAGTGAAGAATAAATTACGTGGTCAACGATTTGATTTTCGACGCCAGAAGAAGCGGTTAATGCATGCGTTCAAAATGCATGTTTTGGGGATACCTCAATCGGAATGAAAATTGGTTCAAACATTTGCAAAAGTATATCAATCTTTGAGGAGAATATTTTGGAAAACAATAAAAGCATTTTTAAAGATAAATATTTGTTTTTATTTATTATTCCTGATACATAAATAGTAACTCTCGTATACGTCGCATGCGTCATTGTAAAACCATAGAGCTGCCACTTTCACCAGATCAGCTTTTAAGGCCTTGATATTTCGATTAGATCTAGAGTAGGCCTTCTTTAAAACGTTTCATAGTTGATAGTCTAGCGCAGGAGTCTCCAGCAACATTCAACAAATAAACTTTCCAGCCTTAGGGTCATACTGATTACTCCAGTAAGTTCCAAGGACCAAAACCGTTTTAATTTTCCTGTCATCTATAATTTCTAAACTAGTCGCCGAGTACGCGCCCTAAACGAGCATATTTTTGCTAAATTCGCTAGTCGCTGGCCGGATTGATGACACTGGCAGGCCGGATTTGGCCCGCGGGCGGTAGTTTAGAGACCTGTTGTCTAGCGGATTAATGTCCGGACTTAATTAGGGTTAATTTTTAGCGGGATTAACTAAGACAAATGGTGGACAAAGACTGGACCCTCACTAACGGTGTGTAGATCTCGCTTTGTGGGCTGGCACTGAATCTTACTGGGAGATCCAATGTTTTCCTGCAAACAAGGCTTTATTAAGCGGATTTGGTGTCTTTTAGGTAGTTTGTTAAGTAACACCATCGTACGATACCACTAAATCATCACTGAAGTCGGAAAATTACTTTTTTCTACTTTCCCAATCCCACTCTATGTTTACTGCTATACGAATTGATTTGTTTACATTAGTTTAGAAATCTTATTAAGCTTATTAAAACATAAACGCACGAGTGACCGAATTTATGCCACCTCTACGTAGGTTTCTATAATGCTCATCTTCCAATTTTTTTTTTATTTTTATGGATTTTCAAAATATTTCGTCTCGTTATATGTGAATTGAATCATTTCTAGTTTTAACTTGTCGTGTTCTTGTTCTTGATCTTCTTCTTGGATAGAAGAATCCGTCTTATATACTCTCTTGTATTTTCTTCTTTATGTTTGTCTGTAAGGAATCTTCTTTTTCAGTTTCCTCCAGTAGATCATTAAAATATTTTCTCCATCTCTCTATAATTCTCTGCACATATAACTGCTGCAGTGAAGACTTTTTTGAAGAAGTTTTTTTTCCAGAAGCATCGAAGTGTTTCTTCATTGATTTAACAAACATATTAAACTTATTGAAGATTATGGGGAATCATAAAGATAGTTTCTAATGCCCCAGATATTTTTGTCTAGGTTAGAGACATTAATTTGTGAATTCTTTGATATTAGAACAGATATTAAATATATAAAGCCATTCATATAAAAAATCATAATCCTAAGTAAAAAGTATTGTCTTTAATAAAATGATTATTTTAATAAAAATGATGGTTGTGAAAAAAAATTCGGGTCTGACAAAGAAAACTGAAGATTTTTGAGTTTTTTTTTCAAAGAAACGCGGTCATCTTTAATTCAATACATTTAAACCAACGACGTTCGAAATGTTTGCGAAATAAGAGATTGTCTTAGCTTTGATCCCATCATTTGAAGTGAATCTTGGTCCAACGAACCTCTTGTTCGGGTTTGGAAAGAGAAAGTAATCGCTAGGAGTTAAATCCAGTGAATATCGCGCATGGCAGCACTTCGAAGTGTAATCGTTGACCACGTAGTTTATTATTCACGGACGGGAACAAAAATAAATCATTGGGTGCCAAATCAGAACTGTACGACGGATGGCCCATCAATTCGATGGTTTGACCAGTCAAATATTGAGTAGTTCGGTCCTATGTGTGCGAGCTCACGTTGTCATGGTGAAGAATGATCCTGCGTCGCTGGTTATTTTTTCTTATTTCTTCAAAGACTCCTGGCAAACAAATGGTTGTGTACCTTTCAGAATTGACTGTTCGACGATTATCTAGTGGCACTGTAGCCACATGCCCATTTATCAAAAAAAAATGGCGACCATTTGCTTCTAAGTGCTTCTTGAGAGAACAACTTTTATTGGGTTTGACTCATTTTGAAAGAACCATACAGTCGACTGCTGTTTACTTTCGGGCCCATATACATAGATCCAATATTCTGCGTAGATGGGTAGAAGACCTGTGTAGATGTTATATACGACTTTTGACGCACAACAGTTGTATTTTTTGACCATTTCTTTATATCAAGCGGCACGAATCTTTTTTTGAACGATTGCCAAATTATGTGGAATCCAAAGCGCACAAATCTTTTTCAAGACTAAATGTCCATGTGAATTCTTTTTTATGCTTGTCATACTAATGCCTAGGGATGCCTCAATCTTACGGCATGTCACATGACGATCTTGCTTTATCAGTTCGCGCACAGTATCGATATTTTCTGGCACAACAACGTATTTTAGAGCCCCTTTAAACTTTTGTTATCAATTCCGGATACACAAATAGTAACCCTAGTATAAAACGATGGAGAAACTAAGCAGAATCCTGTTAATTAAGTCTAAACGCTTTTGAAGATAAACGCAACACCCATCGAGCGGAAATTTTTTCATGTCTAAAACATAATGTAAAATGGGGGCATAAATGTAGTCAGTAAGCTCGTATACCTTCAGTCGTCGATCATTTAAAACGACATTGTGGATTGTTGTAAAGATTTGGTGGATATACGACCACGTTTAAAACTAGTAGCCTACTTTTTTAGCGTAGAAAACGAAGGGGAAGAATCCTTTAAAGTAGAAATTAACTCTTTTTGTATGTCCGTCAGGGTTTAACCCTCAAAAAGATTAAATTTGAACAGATTGATCACCAAACACCAAATTAATTTATTTAATTTCTCGATGCACGTTTCGCTAACCATGTTAAGATCATCAAAAGTTGATTCAGTCTGAATAGAAGAATTGATCTGAAAAAGATGTCAAAATATGTTTGCTTTACTCAATCGCCACTAACAAGCAACTAACTAAATGCACACATGTGAAACTTGATAGCACATCATCTAACGAATAAGGTTCAATCGGTCAATAAGTCCCCGGTCTGACAAATAAAACAACCTTTTTTTGCCAAGTTCGACTTTATTCATCAATATATTCTCCTTGAAGAGCAATGCAATCATTCCAACGCTTTTCTAACATTTCTACACCTTTTTTATATAACGATTTCTCTTTGTCTTCAAAATATCCTTCAGTTTCGGCAATTACCTCTTCATTGGAGCGAAATTTCTTTCCAGCGAGCATTTTTTTTGAGATCTGAGAACAGAAAATAGTCACTGGGGGCCAGATCTGGAGAATATGGCAGGTGAGGAAGCAATTTGAAGTCCAATTCAGCGCTTTTTTTGTTCATTCTGAGACTTTTTTTGCGATCTCGTCCTTCAAACGCACCAATAACGCTATGTAATATTCGCTATTTGTGTTTCATCCATTGTCACGTACCGCATGAAAAAATAATTTTTATTTCCGAGATCCGAACATGACTCAGAATCATCAATACTTTGTTGGTTTTGGTTCGCTGTGAGCAAACGCGGTACCCATTTCAAAAGCTTACACATTCCCAAACGTTCATGCAAAATGGTGTAAACACTGATGTTGTCTGGTGTAACCACCTCATTTAAATGTCCAGAAATCAGTTATGGTTGATTTTTCTGGGCCGGAGTCCGAGTAATGTTTATCAAGCCATTGTTTTGCTTCAATGGTATATTTCTTCATCAAAAAGCAATTCTTAATCAAGACACGATTTTTTTTTCTATTTTGAAAATAACAAAAGCAGCGTGACTTAAAGCACAACAACTCAAAAACTAGTAGACTAATTGTAATGAAATTTTGATACATGACGTTTGAAGATTGGCACACTAGTAAGGATTTTTCATAAGTGATGGCATCTATATGTCAGACCAGGGACTTATTGACCGATGTGTTACTTGACTCATAGTCATTTGGCTTTAGTTACAGCCTCATCTCTGTGTCAGATTGAGAACTTTCAAAATAACCCTCGTAGTGTACAAATAATGTTGAATACATCCCAGTAATGCAAAAAATATGTGTTTTTACGTAATATCACTTTCACAATATTCAATATATTTACTACATACTACATTATTAACTAATTTTCTTTTTTTTACGAAAAATCTGTACGTATTGACATCTGAGTTAGTTGATCCACAAAAACCATACAATGAGAACTGTTTCATTTTGCAGCCGTGGTACATCTCTTTTATATTTCTGCAGTCCTGTTGCTTTATTACGTCATCTCTATTGTTTGGGTCTATTTGTCTTCAGGGCCTTTCGAGATTGGTAAAGAAAAGAATCGATATTCTTTTTTCATGGCTCATTTGGGTTTTCTTTCTACTGATATTTTATGATATTCTTACTTACTTACCACCATTAATTAATATTATCAAAATTAAGTATCATCACTATTATTTATAATAGAAATAGATATTTTGTTTTCGTTTTGGGGTAAGGAGAAGGAATTCAAGTTAAAAAAACAAAACCAGTCAAAATGGTTAGTGTCGGGGAAGGACGACAACAGGCTCAGGTTGGAAACTGACGTCAACAACCTACCAGGGCCCCATAACATCAAGGAAAGAAAATGTAAACAACAAGACTGTTTAATACTTACTGGGTACCAATGATTTTCAGGTAAAAGAATTCTTTTGGATCGTTTTGTATCATCCAACTGCATCATATTAAATGTTTTTTTTTTGTGTTAGCTGGGGATTTTGTGGTTTCCTTGATGTTTGTTTATATATTGATTAAAGAACGTGCTGGGGATTATGGTGATGAGATAAATATATTCAAAAATAATGTCAACAACCTATTGGGATAGCAGAAGTTGAAAAAAGTTAAATGTAAACAAGCTATTGAGGGTCGTTGTTTCGTTAAGAGTGATTTCAGATTAGGAATTTATTTATCTTTAATATATTAAATATTGTCTAATCCAGTATTACACATTTCCATCTTTTTACCAATCTTCTTCAAATATCTCAGACTTATCAAATACAAATGAACCAAGATGTCTTCTAATACTTTTCTTATTAGTAAATATTTGTTCGTTCAAAGAATCCTGCAGCGACTAAAAAAACTAATACTTGGCAGGAATATGATGATAATATAAGGCTACAGTTTGTATTGATAGTCAGATCTACAATTTTTATTATTATTTTTAGTTATTATGAAATATCAATTTTTCATTTACCTTGGCTATTTTTTTCAAAATAGGCGTTTTTTTTGGCGTGTTTCTAATCAATCCGGCGGGTTTTTGTTGTCACTATTACGAGGGTTGCATATTAACAATTCTCAGAATTATTTCAACAAGAGTGCATCGATCAACTCACTTCGACTTTTGGCTATGAAGGACCTTCTAAAACCATTGTATCTCACTGGTTAAGTGAATTCAATCGTGGCCATCATTCGTTCACGGATGAATTTAAAGAAGGTCGTCCGAAATCGCTGTGCCAGAAAAGAACGATATTGTGCGCGAACTGACAAAGCAAGATCGTCATGTGATATACCGTGAGATTGAGACAACCCTGGGCATTAGTATTACAAACATACACAAGATTTTACATGAACATTTAGCCGTGAAAAATATTTGTGCGCGTTGGAGTTCGCATAGTTTGACAATGGCTTAAAAAAAGGCTTGTGTCGATTAATGCAAAGAAATGCTCAAAAAATACAATCGTGGTGCGTCAAAAGCCATGTATAACATCTCCACAGGTGACGGATCTTGGATCCGTGCGTCTGAGCATGAACATAACGTAAACAGCAGTCGACTGTATGGATCTTTCAAAATGAGCCAAACCCAACAAAAGTTTTCATCGAAGAAGTACTTCGAAGCAATTGGCTGCCTGTTTTTTTAGAACAAATGGGCCGTTGAATCGTTGAACGGATAATTCTGAATGGTACACAACCATTTGTTTGCCAGAAGTCTTTGAAGAAATACAAAAAAACAAACAGCGACGCAGGATCATTCTTCATCATGACAACGCCAGCTATCTTGCGCACAGCCTTTTCACGTCCAAATTTTCAGTCAATATAATCAAATTTCAATCAAAATTTTAGTCAACACAGCATTTTTTGAAATGCCTACTATATCTGCTAGCTCGCGCACTTTTAGTCGACGATCATCCAATACCATTTTGTGGATTTTTTCACCTCATTTGGTCGACCTCCGCGATGTTCGTCTTCGCAGCTCATACGGCCTCATTTAAACTCTGTCGCCTAATATTTTATTGTTGTAAACGAAGAAACAGACTCCTCCAGAATAGAATTTAGCTTCGCTTTGATATCGGTTGAGCTGAGACCTTTCAAATGAAATTATTGTATCTCATGACGATGACCAATATTTTCCTTGTTTACAAATTCAATGAGAGCGTTCACTATTAATGTCTGCCAAAGAAATACTAAATAACGTAGCGTCGTTAAACTTCAAACTTAAACTTTATAAGGTTGGTACTTTCTCTCGTAGTATTTTTTTTTCAAACAACAATTACCATCTATACTTCGTCAGATCGGGTACTTTTGGGACTACCCTTGTATGTATTGGACTGAGACTGAAAATTGTTAATTCCGTCATTGATAGTGACCTGAAGCACATCGTGCGGGTTGCGAAAGAATGGCTGCTCTACATTGTCAGAAGAAATTTGATGAAAATTGAACTGATCTTGTCAAACACCAGATATTAATCCTATTAAGAATGGGTTTATAAATATATTTTTTTTTAAAAACTGTATTACTTCCAAAACCAGACTAATATAAGAACAAATAAAAATGTAGAACAAATGCCGGGACGGTCTCAAGCTATTGTACGAGGTATGTTTTTAAAATAATGTCCGTTTTTTAGTAAGAAGAAAAATACTAAAAATATCATTAAAGTATATTTTTTTCCATATTCTATATACTTTTATCTACTTTTCTACATAACTTTTTATTATGTTTTTGAATTTCGACGTCAAAGAAATCTACCAACTGTGAAGAAGCCCAATCAGTGACTGGGAGTTTTAACTTCTTCGTCGTCGTTGAACAGTTGGCCACCAAATAACTCCATTAAGTACCGAAACAAGTGAAATTCACTGGGTGCAAGGTCTGGACTGTAAGGTGGATGATCCAGTTCTTCCCCTTCCAAAATACATGATTAAACCTTGTGTTGGTGCAGAAAAATATGGCCTTGTATACATACTGCAACATACTGAAATTGTCTGCTTGGCTACTCTGGTTGACGACGATACGTGTCGCCATTCTATTGACTGTTGCTTGGGCTCAGGAGTCATGTGAGACACCCAAGTCTCATTTCCTGTAATGATGTGGTCTAACAATTCACCTCTTTCCTGATTGTATCGAGTCAAGAATGATAAAACACAGCCCAGTCTCTTTGTTTTGTGATCGTCAAAAAGTAGCCTTGGAATCCACCGTTTCCTCCACATAATAATCGAATTACAGATCGTATTTAACAGTCGGCGAGCGACTCAATTTTCTTAAACATTATAAACTTCTACAGCTCAATGGTGCATAAACACGCGCAAAGCATGCTGGGAGCAGAGAGAGCATTCCCACTTCATCACAAGCGGACCTTATTTCAAAAATACCCCGGATACTACCGGACGAAGTACCAATATGGGAAAAAAATTGCAATTGTTTTCCCTTTTAAAATTATTTCTTTCTGGGTAGAAAACAAAAACAAAACGCAGACAAATTTCTCAGTGATTCTTTTTCTGTAATAAATTTGACTAACGAACAAAAATTTAAAAAAATATATTTTATTTAAATAAATACAAACTTTTGAACGTTAACGTTTCAGGAGGTTTTCTTCTCCCGTTTTCAAAACGAATCTAAAAAATAATTTATATTAATTTCTATATAATACTGTAAAGATTTTTCGATCATTGTGCATATTTTTCTCTGCCCGAATGTCTTATATCTATCTCATTGTTGCTGTTTCATCTACCTAATCAAAATGAGATATGCATTTTTTAATCTTTTTTAGTAAACCCATTTTAAAAATAATTTTGGAAACTTTATCTTATTTTTTCAGTTTGTTTTCTCTATTCGTTAATTTTTAAACACATTGTTTTTAAATTTACACAATCCCAGGGATATCCGAACAATGAGAGCGTTCACTATTAATGTCTGCCAAAGAAATACTAAATAACGTAGCGTCGTTAAACTTCAAACTTAAACTTTATAAGGTTGGTACTTTCTCTCGTAGTATTTTTTTTTCAAACAACAATTACCATCTATACTTCGTCAGATCGGGTACTTTTGGGACTACCCTTGTATGTATTGGACTGAGACTGAAAATTGTTAATTCCGTCATTGATAGTGACCTGAAGCACATCGTGCGGGTTGCGAAAGAATGGCTGCTCTACATTGTCAGAAGAAATTTGATGAAAATTGAACTGATCTTGTCAAACACCAGATATTAATCCTATTAAGAATGGGTTTATAAATATATTTTTTTTTAAAAACTGTATTACTTCCAAAACCAGACTAATATAAGAACAAATAAAAATGTAGAACAAATGCCGGGACGGTCTCAAGCTATTGTACGAGGTATGTTTTTAAAATAATGTCCGTTTTTTAGTAAGAAGAAAAATACTAAAAATATCATTAAAGTATATTTTTTTCCATATTCTATATACTTTTATCTACTTTTCTACATAACTTTTTATTATGTTTTTGAATTTCGACGTCAAAGAAATCTACCAACTGTGAAGAAGCCCAATCAGTGACTGGGAGTTTTAACTTCTTCGTCGTCGTTGAACAGTTGGCCACCAAATAACTCCATTAAGTACCGAAACAAGTGAAATTCACTGGGTGCAAGGTCTGGACTGTAAGGTGGATGATCCAGTTCTTCCCCTTCCAAAATACATGATTAAACCTTGTGTTGGTGCAGAAAAATATGGCCTTGTATACATACTGCAACATACTGAAATTGTCTGCTTGGCTACTCTGGTTGACGACGATACGTGTCGCCATTCTATTGACTGTTGCTTGGGCTCAGGAGTCATGTGAGACACCCAAGTCTCATTTCCTGTAATGATGTGGTCTAACAATTCACCTCTTTCCTGATTGTATCGAGTCAAGAATGATAAAACACAGCCCAGTCTCTTTGTTTTGTGATCGTCAAAAAGTAGCCTTGGAATCCACCGTTTCCTCCACATAATAATCGAATTACAGATCGTATTTAACAGTCGGCGAGCGACTCAATTTTCTTAAACATTATAAACTTCTACAGCTCAATGGTGCATAAACACGCGCAAAGCATGCTGGGAGCAGAGAGAGCATTCCCACTTCATCACAAGCGGACCTTATTTCAAAAATACCCCGGATACTACCGGACGAAGTACCAATATGGGAAAAAAATTGCAATTGTTTTCCCTTTTAAAATTATTTCTTTCTGGGTAGAAAACAAAAACAAAACGCAGACAAATTTCTCAGTGATTCTTTTTCTGTAATAAATTTGACTAACGAACAAAAATTTAAAAAAATATATTTTATTTAAATAAATACAAACTTTTGAACGTTAACGTTTCAGGAGGTTTTCTTCTCCCGTTTTCAAAACGAATCTAAAAAATAATTTATATTAATTTCTATATAATACTGTAAAGATTTTTCGATCATTGTGCATATTTTTCTCTGCCCGAATGTCTTATATCTATCTCATTGTTGCTGTTTCATCTACCTAATCAAAATGAGATATGCATTTTTTAATCTTTTTTAGTAAACCCATTTTAAAAATAATTTTGGAAACTTTATCTTATTTTTTCAGTTTGTTTTCTCTATTCGTTAATTTTTAAACACATTGTTTTTAAATTTACACAATCCCAGGGATATCCGAACTTTATTCAAATATTTTTACCAATAAAACAAACACAGACAAGATGGCGAAAATGCAAACAAATAAACGAGTAAAATTCAGAGAGTTAATCAAGAATCATTTTACACCTGCGTATCTGCGCTCGCCAGGCCACATAAACACAGATGACGACACTAGAAAAAACAAGAGTCTAAAAATATGGGTTAAGAAGTTGAAGGAACTGGATAGTTGGGGGCCCAAGTGTGTAAATGACGTCAACATTTCATCAGGCGACAAGAAGAACGGCGTGAGTAAATGACTGAATCGAGAAGGGTGGGTGTGTTGGTTTAAAAGGAGAAGTCCGTGTCTGAGTGAGATGGAACGACATACGACCTTTTTGAAATGGGATGTAACTGATTATATATGCTGCCCAACAAAAAAGTGTCGTATCACAAATATATACCTGGTGAAGTTGCCATTTTGTGGCAGCTTGAGAATTCTTTAATTACAAGGGTAGTCTGAAAAGTTTTCAGCCTCAATATGAAGATGTATTATAATATAATTGAGCATGCATTGAAAGATAACCTTGAACATTTCAGCCATATTAGATTCTCAGTTGTTATTTAACAGTTATTTAGGTCAGTGTGTTAGTGTTTCTGTAAAGATGGAAAAAATCGAATATTGAGCCGTCATTAAATTCTTACATTTGAACGGCAATATGTCTACGCAAATGAAAGTCGAGATGGATGCTGTTTACTGGGACTCTGCGCTAACATTTGCCACCGTAAAATTTTGGGCAGCTGAATTTAATCATGATCGTATCTGCTTGATTATCGACGAACGTTCAGGGCGGCCAAAAACTGCAATCACTTCGATAATATTGAAAAAAATTACCAAATAGTGCTAGACGACCGTCAAATTAAGGTTAGGGAGTTAGTAGAAGCTTTGGGTATCTCGAAAGAACCTGTTTGTCATATATTGACTGAAGATTTGGCCATGAAAAGGCTAATGGCGCATTAGATCCGCTATTGCGCAATCAGGACCAATAACGCATTCGTATGAACATTTCTGAAGCCCTGTTTAAGCAGTTTATGCGAAATAAGTCGAAGTTTTGGCATCGATTTATAACTGTAGGTGAAACTTTGATACACCACTACACTCCTGAAATCAAGGCACTGTCAAAATAGTGGACTGCGAAGGGTGAATCGATTTCGAAAAAGGAGAAGACTGTTCCATCGGCCGGGAAAGTGATAGGGACTGTTTTTTTGGGATAATCATGGAGTTGTGTTAATCGACTATCTTGAAAAGGTGATAACAATGACAGGGGCATAATACACATCATTTCTTGACAAACTGAAGGCAGAAATTGTGGAAAAAGGCCGCATTTGAAGAAAAATAAAGTTTTGTTTCACCAATATAGTATACCGTCTCACACTATAGTGGTCGCTATAGCAAAAATTTACGAATTAGGATTCGAATTGATTAACCATCCATAACCATAACCATCCCATCCATAACCATAACCATCCCATTAACCATAACCATCCATGATTAACCATCCGTATTTACCAGATCTGGATTTGTATCTGGATTAACCATCTGTATTTACCAGAGACTATTGTCTCTGGGGGCCAGATTTCTGTTTCCTAGAGTAAAATTTTCGCTCGGAGGGCAGATATTTTCATCGAATGAGGTAGCCACCACATTCGTACACAACAATAGGTCAAGTACTATTAGGATTAAAGAGATCACACACGTCACGTCATGGTTCAAACCTTTAATTCAAAGTACAAGATGAAGCGTTCTAGTAATTACAGACCAGGAGGTAGATAATCCTCTGCCAGCTTTGCTGGTACAACCAGACTTTCGGATTCTGGGGCGTCCCGGCTTGAACGCAAAATCTTTCAGAGGGAGTCGGAGACCTCTGGCCACCGTCTGAAACCGAAAACAAAAACTTTCTTTGGAACGGTAAATATCAATTCTCTCTTGCGTCCAGGAAAAATACACGAATTTGGGCGAACATTAAATCAGCAAATAATTCAAATTTTAGCTTTGCAAGAAACCAGATTGACAGATGATAACACCTTGGAATTCGGCAACTACAGACTTTTTAAAAGTAAAACGGACAAAAGAATACTCAGAAATACACCACATCTCGGTGTTGCTTTCGCTGTCTCCAGAAACATTCTTCGTTCTATAACAAATGTTCAGCCAGTAAATAATCGATTTATGACACTATCCCTCAAGTGTGCTAACAAAAAATATACATTAATCAATGCACACCTCCCAGTTAACGAAGAAAATAAATCTAATCCTGAAAAAGTTAATAAGTCCTGGGTAATTCTGGAAAAGACTATCTCTAAAATTCCCTCTAACCATGTAAAAATCCTATTGTGTTATTTCAACGCCCAACTAGGGAAAGAAAAAAAGTACAGGAAAACAGTCGGCAGTTTTCCCGCTCATAAATAGACTAACCATAATGGTAGAAGATTGGTTGA